>JAYESA010000020.1:11707240-12307240 GCA_036927795.1 Iris macrosiphon | reverse complement strand
GGTTGCTTAGATCATACACTTCCTGGTCGAATAATTGGCGTTCTAATTAATTTGATCATATGATCAGTTGTTGTACGAATATTCAGGAATTAGTTCTAATTTGTTCACCCAATGTACGTAGTCATGACATATGAACATGGATTCAATAATAGCCATCATTTTTTCCCCTCCTCCATTGGACCAATGAATAGTAACCACAAAATCAAACAATTAGTATGTATATATATATATATATATATATATATATATATATATATATATATATATATATATATATATATATATATATATATATATATTGCAAAAGTGCAAATAAATACACTAATGTTCTTTCTTTCTTATTCATCGATCCATATTATTTATTTATTTTATACTTGAAAGAAGAAATTAAAATCTGATCTCTACATGATCGCACATGCATGAACATTGTCAAAAAACCTAACCCTAACCCTAACCCTAACCCTAACCCTAACCCTAACCCCATGTCAAAAAACCTAACCCTAACCCTAACCCTAACCCTAGGTCCAGATCAGTGTCTGTGTCAGTGTGTGTGTGTGCCGTGTCTGTGTCTGTGTCAGTGTCAGTGTGTGTGTCATGTTTGTGTCAATGTCACATGTGTCCTGTGAGAGAGAGAGAGAGAGAGAGAGAGAGAGAGAGTATACCTTGCCGGAGTAGTCGCGGTCGACGGAGCTGGGGGGGGGGGGGGAAATTTGTTTTCGAATCGAAATTTCAACTGACGGGAAAAAATGAAACCGACCCCTAATTAACCAAATTTTAGCGACGTTTAGCGACGTCTAATAAAAAATGTCGCTAAATTAAATATTTGCGACGTAAAGGACGTCGCTAAACACGTTGCTAAATATTTTGAGTTTAAATGTCGCTATATACGTCGCTAAACGTCGCTAAATTAGACATATTAGCGACGTTTAGCGACCTTAATTGAACTTATAGCGACTTATCTTTTAAAATCGTATTAAAAGTCGCTAAACGTCGCTAAATGTCGCCATTTAGCGACGTCTAGCGACGTGTTTATAATGAGTCGCTAATTTATATATTATTAGCGACGTTTCTTTTGACGTCACTAAAATACGTCGCTAATCCCGCTTTTTCTAGTAGTGTTTTACACAGTTTAGAGGGAGCTTTGGGCCTTCGTCGGTATGCACCATACATGATAATTCTCTGCTCGAGGATGTGGGTGCATGTGGGAGATTTCATATCGGACATGAAGGTGGGTAGATTATGGAGCTTGAACCACTAGAAAATCGTTCGCTTAGAAGGTGCAACCATGGATGAGAAAGCTATTCAAAATAAGAGCACGTTCCAGAGACAAGCAGCCAAGACTCACAATGAGAATGATGGTCATGAACTTTGGTTTTGATCGAGTTATTGATCTAAAGGAGATCCCAACGATTAAGAAGATACTTATAACAATAAGCGTAGACATGGTGTGGTCGATAAATTGGAGACTACATTGGCTATGGAGCAGACTAGAAAATTTGAGTTCGGTGACGACAAAAGAGCAGGAGCTCTGCCCTGGGGTGACAAGAATGAAGTACTATTGAGAAGCCATGTTGGCCAACTCCCTCTCATTAGACTAGAAGGGGGTTTGTTCGGTATCCAGTCGACCCGAAGAAGAGGCCTAGAGTGTCGAGGTACGGTGTCATAGTCGCATATGATCGATCACATGCAAGACAAGGTCAACATTATTGGCTTTGGCTAGTGACCGAAATTCTCGTATAGTAAACCAAAATTTTGAGTTTTTTCGGGTAAAAGGTGCACATGGACCAAATTTTCAACGAAATTCTGGTCTGACAGATATTCAACATATTTGGATTTCTCTTTAATGGTTTTAAATGGCCAAGATATGTTGGTTGTTTTAGGGGGTTCATTTTGGAATTTTTAAGTCATAAATTACGGTTTCTTAGACTATTTAAAGGAGGATAAGGAGAAAATTCTTCACATATTCTTATAGGATTCAAGGAGCTCCACCAATTCTACGAGAGAGCCGTGCTCCGTAGGGCTTACACTTAAGGAGAGAGAGTTTTTGATGTGGATTCGTCTACGAGAGTTCATCATCACCTGACTGTGGGACAACCATTATTTGGTGTGTGTTTGTAGCGGGTTGGGATATTGAAAGATTGTATTATTTTGTATATTCTTCTTAAAGGTTGTAAGGGTTCGTCTCTTGAGACAAATGAGACGACTAGTTTGTATTTGTAATCTTTATAACAGAGATTGAGATTTGTCTGGGGACCACATATATGTTGTTGATATGTCTTGTTTCTCTGTAGAGAAATAATTTCATAATGTATGTGTAAGATTTTGGTGGTCGACATCCGTAAAATTTCTTGCGCATGTCACTAAATTTCTACATATTGGTTTATAAAATTTTGGAGTTTCTTTTCATTCTTGAATTTATTTTCTCTATGATCCTATGAGTTTCTTTGTTTATGTAGAATGTAGGGAGGTTGCAAGATATTTTATAGATTCTCTTCTTGTGGTTTGCAATACCAACCAAGGAAGGAAGGAAGGAAGAACCTTTGAGCTACTTTGGGGGTGAAATTAAGCACTAAAATTATGTTTGGAACGTTCTTGTTGGATGGTCCACCAACATATTCTATTCTTCATGTAAATGCATAAGGCATACATATGGTGTCAAACCTCGTTTTCTACTCAACTTGATTTTGGATTTGACTATAATTTGCAAAGATTTTCCTACTCACACTGTTGAATTTGTTGGAAAAAAGATCTTATAGTCCCCTACTCTTTTGACTCTACACTTCTTTAGTGTACATAATGAGCCATCACTTTCATGGCCATTCATTGGCTAGTGGCTAACAAGTAATTTCTCCCTTTCCATAAACAGATTGCTAAGTTTTAAATTTATTATTTCTATTGAATGTTTTATATTATATCATTTCACATTGAAATAGTTTAGTCTGAAACCTAGAGAATTGAAGGTTTAATATGGTTTCATCTTTCTCTTCTCTCTTAGTTATTTAAATGAAATGTGGATTGCTTCATCATCTTATTCTCCAATAAGAAAAATTAGAACCATTTGAGTAGAAGATAATTAGGACAATGTTCTATTTTATTTAAATGGAATTTGGATTGCTTCGGTATCTTCTCTCTTTAGTTATTTAAATGAAATATGCGTTTGTTAGTGATGTTAAGTATTAACTAGTTTAAGCGGAAGAATTTTTTGTATTCTATCTGATCTTCCTAATAGTCAGCTAGATGCTTGCCGGTGGTTGGTGGTTAGAAAGAAATTGTGTTCTTTCTATCTTGTTTTATTTTTTTCTATTTCACAATCATAATTAAAATATATATATATATATATATATATATATATATATATATATATATTTGAATATGAATTATTATGATACTATGTTAAAGTTTTTATTATTACACTAAGAATGGACACACAGTAAGCTGAGGAAAAGTGACTGGTTTCGGTTTTGCTGGCTCGTACATAGTGTTTTTGGTCGCAAATACTTAAGTCAAAGTGGTATAAGTCAATTTTTTGTTGAGGTATCACCATTTTTTGTCGTTTTCTTGAGATTTCCACCATTATGACGTAAAAAAAAATTTGTACGACCTCATCGAAAATATGGATCTTACATTTATCTTTCTCAAGTCCGATGTAGGATAAAAATGAGATTAAATAAAAAATTTAAGTGTGTGATCAGAGACAAATCCAGAAATACAAACTGGGATGGACTAGACTGGGTTAGAGTAGAATATGCTAGGCTAGGTGTGGACGAACTTCTAAAAAAAGAAAATCAAAAAGATAAAAACCATATAAAAGAAAAAAAAATTTGAGGGTGTGTGGAGTCCACCCCCTCTCTGACAAGTGGACAAACTCATACTTCAAAGCATTCCGTTTATGCGCTACCAGACATGTAAAGGAATAAAAGAGACTTTTAAGGAGACAATTTTCTAGTGAAATAACGTATCTAAAAACTTCACTTCCAACATGAAGTGATTTTTTTAGTTCACTCCACCGCATATATACAACCCAACACATCCGTATTCTTTAAAAAACAAATTATTCGCTCTATTTTCTTAAATATTTATTAATGAAATAATGATTTATAAAGTGGGTTTTTTTTAACCTTAAAGGCAAGACATCGAGTTCGGGTCCTATAATATATATAACATTTCATCAGTTAAATTCTAAGTCAAGTCAGTGTATTTTTGTTCCCTAAAAAATATTATACATCTACTGCATGCACCAAAACTTCTGAAACTATTGAGGGTTATATAATTATATTATTTTATTTAGAAAAAAAAAAAAAGCAAGACGGATATATGTGTTAAAACTGTGTGAAAAAGATCGTGGACAAATCCGATATCATATCTCAAGCTCAAAACTAGAGTCGTGCAGCTTGTTAGGTTGTGTGAAGTCTAACTGGCTGGAACCTCCCCTCCAGTTTGATCATTTAAATGACTTGGATCGTTTAGTCTCTTGACCGCGAATCGATCTGTTATTAAGTCGTCCTAATATTCTATGCCTATAAAAGTAATATTAGGACACAACTAGAATATAATGAAAATTTTGTATGCAATATGACTCATTTGTGTTATATTTTTGTACAAATCGCAAGGGGCCAGAAATCGGTTGGTTATCAGTAAAACAAAAAGAAAAGAAAATGACAGATTGTGATTATTAATTTCCATCTACTTTGCGCTTAAGTAACATAGACAATTTGATACAATTAAAAATGAATTCTGACGTTATGGGAATCAAAATTTGCATGGGGCCAGCAGCAGTTTACATGCATGCGTCCAAAACCATGCGTGTTCGTCGCTGATTATATATTAATCATACTTATAATTAATTAGGTAATGAATTTTTTAGATATTCATTTGTTCGGTAGGTTGTATAGATTAACATAAACGTTTTATTATAATTAATAATGATTAGATCATCCATCACACAGACCAATTTGGTTGGTGTGATATTATTCCCTACAAAGGAGCCAAGTTACGTGATGCGGAAAAATTGTCCATTATATATTAATAATTTTTTTTTTCTATTTGTGTTTCATTGCATATTAGGAGATAATACTGGTGGCTTCAAATATATTTCATTGTTAAATTTTACAATTTTACTGTTTCTCTCCCAAAAAATTTGGATGATGTCATCTTCAAATATGTGGCAGCTGACATGACAGCTGACATATCAATTTTTAACCCAAAAAATTAATCATCCAAAATTTTTAATATTAATATTAATATTAATTTAAATTTAAATTTAATTATAATGTTAAAATTTGCTATGTCATCAGCCATGTCAGCGGCCACATAATAGGATATGGTATCACCCAAAAATTTTGGATGACAAATAGTATTTTTGTAAATTTTATAAGACAAGTTGGCTACAGAGCTACTGTTAGAATACTATAAATAATCCTTAATCCATTATCATTCTGGAGTTTTGATGTACTGACAACGTCTTGAACAATGTATATATCTGAATAATTCAGATTCAAATATTTTTTGGCATGCATTTCTAGCAAATTTAAGAAAATTACCGCAACGTATATCCAGTACTTCTTTGCCCAAACTGGATTTTGGCCTAAGGAAATGTATTAGAATAATATAAATATTTTATCCTTTACGTACATTTATTGTAACATTAAGTTTCGTAGTTGGTGGGCTATACATGTCTATAATATATATTTGCTATATTAAGACTTAAATTTCTCTATTCATATCGTAAGCTTCATGACAGAGGTTAATTAGTCTTCATGATCCAATGTCTAAAGCCATCTTGGTTTCCTAATAACCCATGGATCTTCACATTACCAATTTCTTGTTCTTAGTAACGTCCATGACATCATGCTATTGACGAAAGAGGGGGGAAAAAGAATAAGAACTTTACCATTTTATCCCAAACCAGGCAAACAGATTTTTTAATTACAAAACGACGAAATTATGCTGACAGAACAATATTTAATAAAATGTAGATAAGAACATTGAAACATCATTTGAAAGACACTTTGAATGAAAAATGACATATTACGTCATTTGCGTTTCCAATGCAAAGACCATAAGCTTAACAACCCAATTAACATTAGACATTGTTTTAAGAAATGTTTAGTTTTTTCTTTAACAGAAACATCCATCCCAAGAACGTTTCTCGTTTTGCATGAACGTTTTCACTTTTTAGTATAAAAAAAAAGTCCTTTATATGGATTTTTTGTCAAAAAAAGGTTCTTGGGATGGACGTATTTATTTATTTTTATTTTTTAATTTAATTTATGTATGCAACTATATGTATTTGTAATATCAAAATAAGAGATCATTTGTAGTTAGTGTGTGTAGTAATAAGATATAAGAGGCTAAGGATTTGAATTCTTTTGTACTCAATTTTTTTACACAAAAAAGTGCCATATTTTTTGTATTTGAAAAAGAAAAAAAATTTGAGTAAAAGAATATTTGAACCATCAACCTCTTATGCCATACCTTATTACTTAAGAAACAAACCAAAAACCTACATTTATTTTAATTATATATATATATATAACATTAAAAAAATTATAATGAAAATGTTAATCCAAAAAATGCACATCCAATGAGCGTTTTCATTGATTGTTTGGTTTCAAGGAAAACGTCCAACCAGGAACGGATCTACATCTACTCCACTGGGGGGTTGTCCCCCTAGTGAAAATTTTGATTTTTTTTCTAAAGAAAGTACGCTTCATGTAATACTTTAGTAGTTGCTTAGTAGTATACTTCATGTAATGTTTTAGTAGTAGTTTAGAAAGTATACTCTATGTAATGCTTTAGAAAGTATGTTTCATGTAATGTTTTAGAAGAAAAAAAAAAGTTGCTTAGTAGTACTACAAATGATGTTGTAGTTAAACGTTTTCAAAGTATGAAGACTCGTAGAGGACAATTATGAAATGTAATGCGTTGTTGTATGAAAATAATAATATTTAATATTATATTATATTATATTATATCTTAAAAAAAATTGAAATTGTTGCTCCCGAACTCCCTTATAATTGTGTTCCCAGTGGATTATAATCCTGGATCCGCCACTGTGGCCACCGAATGGTCATTTTGATTCTATTTTATGCAAACATCTGTGTTATCTTTATGATGCGTTTACTCAGAGTAGCAGAAAAGGATCTTAATAGCCTGTGAAATGTTAGGGGCTACACTTGCTATTGCTATATATTGCTTTTTCTTTGTAAAATGATTGTAGCTATGTGTCTCAGCCTGTTATATATCTGACTGCAATAATCTATTTTCATTTTGAGGTTCAGGTTCAGGTTCAGTTCAATGTAGATTTTGCCGACAAGTAAGTTCCTTGAAAACAAGTTGCTTGCTTCATAACATGCAGGCTATATTTAAGATACAAGATACTTTCTACACATGCAAATTACAACCTATTTACATATTCAGATATATATAAATCTTAGTTCTATCCAGATCCTGACTAGTCAGCATATATTCGAGTTAATTTGGAATCTGAGCCTGATTTGATTAAACAAGTAAAAGTTTTTCACTGTAATGACAATTGGAATCCAACCCTGCTTCAGTATAGAACCTTTTGGATATCATTGATAGAAGGGGAAGTGGGGAAGTGGAACAATGAAGAACCCACAAGACAAAATCAATAGTACTCTTTAGAAGTTAACAAAGCTCATCAAAGTCATATATAGAAAACAATTTTATTATATAAATAAACATGGGATCAGGTTCTTGCCAAGTGAAATGCATGATGATGAGTGGATTTTGGATTAGTGGAGGGGTTAATGATCAGTGATCCTCCACCACTAATTAATTGGTTTTGTAATATAGATATTTTTGGTCACAGTCAGCTAGCAATCTTAATGGTTTGATACTGTCAAGATGTAGTCTAATGGGAGGACAGTTTTTCTTTAGCATGACCCATCACCATGTGATCAGCTCCTATGGAGCTGCAGAAGAAATCAGTTCCCACCCAGTAGTTCTTTATAGTACAACCAAGATACTACAGAGTGCAGACAGGCAGCAAGTTGTTACATATCTATCAGTACAATGCAGAGAGAAACAACATGTAAGTTGAGATCCCCATTTGATTTTGGGCCTTCAGCCTTGACTGCTATTATGCTACAATCCTGTAAAAGTAACTTATCACTGCTATATATGTATGTTTGGAGTTGCTCAACCAAAAAAATTTCTAAGTGGACGTTCAATTCATAACTTTGATAGTTTCTTACTGTGACAAGCTAGCGACTTATCAGTTATAATCTTATTGGAATCTGTTGAGATGTTTTGAATCCTAATTAAATTATCTGGTCTCCCTATCTATCAGTACAATTACACTATTGTATGGACCGATTTTGGGTATATTATTGTGTATAAGAAATTAGTTTTGGAATATTTTGAGATTTTGTCTATTGCTCATCTTAATTAGTTTAGGATTTCTGGCTTATAAATAGTCGTCGTATGATCATCTAGTATTACTAAATCATCTGAAAATGGTGACGAATAAAAGATATGTTGTAGTCCATAATTTTTTCAATTGGGTGTCCACGTAAATGTGTCGTTTGTGTTTGTGTTTGTGTTTGTTTTGGTTTTTTTGTTTTGATGTCCACAACATATTTCTTTTGTCTCGATTATCCGCAACAGATTCCTTATGCTTCTTTTTTTTCTATTGTGTTATCTACATAATCTCTATTGAAATTTGAGACTTATTTGGTTAATTACTGAAATAATGAGATAAAGATTGGAATTATGCTTGTATTCCTTCTGCCTCAAATGACTGAGCTTTATACAGAATGACAAAAACTAAAGATAAGAAAGAGTAACAATGGAAAATGTATACTCACTACCTATCCTAACAATAGCAATATCTCCAATAACAATAACTAACATTATCTCCAATACTCCCCCTCAAGTTGGAGCATGGAGATCAAGAATGCCCAACTTGGAAAGGAGATTACTTGACGGCTGACGACCTAACGCCTTGGTGAACATGTCTGCCGGTTGCTCCGCAGAAGGAAGATGAGAAGTCGCAACTGTGCCTGCAAGGACTAAGTCATGAACTAAGTGACAGTCGATCTCAATATGCTTGGTGCGCTCATGAAAGACATGATTCGCAGCGATGTGAAGAGCAGCCTGACTATCGCAAAAGAGTCTAACCGGGGTAGAATGCGAGACGCCAAGCGACTATAAGAGCGATCGAAGCCATAAGATCTCATAACACGCGCTGGCCATAAACCTGTATTCGGCTTCTGCAGAGGACCGAGATACAGTGGGTTGCTTCTTGGTCTTCCAAGAGACAGGTGAGAGCCCGAGAGTAATGAAATAACCGGTCACAGATCGGCGAGTGCGAGGGCAGGCAGCCCAGTCCGAATCACAGTAGGCCGTAAGTGTGAGGCTGCTTGCACTTGAGAGATGCAAACCCTGACCCGGATGCCCCTTTAAATGCCGAAGAACACGTAAAGCTGCTGTCCAGTACTGTTCCTCCTTCGGCTGATTCATAAACTGAGACAAGGTATGAACAACGAAACTCAACTCCGCTCTCGTGATTGTGAGGTAGATGAGTCGTCCAACAAGACGACGATAGCTATCGGGGCACAAAAAATTTGGACCAGAGGCGGCTGTAAGCTGGTGATTGGGGTCCATAGGCGAATCAATGAGCTTGGAACCGAGTAGACCAGCTTCAACAATAATCTCGAGGGCATATTTCCGTTGAGACACGAAAATGCCTGATGAGTTACGTGTAATGCCCCGCTCCGCGTCGGCATTATGTATCAGGTGAGTGGGCAGAACTTCGTTCTCTGATTCTTGCACGCCTTAATAATAACCTGAGTTTTTGCTTGCAATATTTTTATAAGAGAATGATAGAACCTGCCTTGCATGTTAATAAATGAACTCACCTAGCATGTCTTTGAAACAAACATGTCTGCTTAACGAGAATCCTGAAACGCTTGTCTAGAGTGCATGAACATGTTCACTATTGTCTATGCTTCGAGAGAACCATATTGTGCCTGAATGTGTTCAAGTGATAAGTCGGATTGCCCCGCAACAACGATAACTGTTCTGATGGTTCGTCTCGTCTGCATACTAGAGTTTATTTGATAGTGTTCCATGCATTCGCATCAGTCGGACAATAGCTTTTGGTGGAGAGCTGAACTGCATGTGTCACGGCTGCTACCATGATAGTGAAAAGCAACCATGAGTCATAGCTGCCATTAGCTTCAGATGAATGAGTCATTGGTATGCTGTACAACCAGCTGTCGATCCTGAGATACTCGGGGACCGTCCTGCATATAGCTAAGTCATTGTGTTGGCTTGGATAGATGGACTGCCCCTAAGATTGAATGTGTGTCTAGCTATGCATTTTGTTCCTCGAGTCTCACGAGACACGCTGCGCACACCCTGGAACAGAACATCGGCTTGTCTTGCTTGCTTATTCAATATGAAACTCTGTTTTCCAAATATGTTTCCAAATAATGTAATATGACTCTGCTAGAACTGCATGAAACGAACATAGGTAAAACTAGAAAGATCACTACTAATGTAATATTTTTACAACATGATTACTTAGTGTTGGTTTTAGTGAATGCTTGTTTCTGTTCAGTTGTTTTATCTCACCAGTACTTATAAAAGTGCTGACCCACCAACAGTTTAGTTGCTTGCATGTATTGGATCATCCGAGGGAGCGATAGGCGTGCCACAGTCCCTAAGACCCGGAATTCTGGTTTCGATTGTTGTCCCGAGATGCTATCGTATAAGGGGGCATAATGTATGGAACGAATGCCTTTGCATTAGAGAACCCAAGTCCCTCGATTGTCTCGAATACTCAGTTGGCTAAATGCATTGCATTGCAACAATGTCCCTTTCCGCTGCTTACTCGATAGATGCGATGATAGCCAACAAACAACTTTAACGATAAAGCCTTGTGCGGGCGCAACCCCAGTATCACGCCCCAGTCCCAAAATACGTAGGACTAGGAATACGTAACATGCCAGCTACGCATTCGACCAGACTCTGGTCCGATTCGAATACGTATAAGCTGTACTAAAAGGGTCACTATCTATAAAGTCAAGTGAATATAAATACCTATGCCTCAATCCACAATGAACAAAATATACAAGAATGAGCTACATGTGCTAAAGTCGGCCGCCAGTAACCCATAAGCTCGAATAGACTCGAGAAAGGAATATGAGTCTATAAAACTAGACTATATCAGCAGATGAATAAACAATATGAATAATAACCAATATTCCGAAAGAAAAGATGTAAGTACCTGGCACCAAATTCCTGCATGACAACGCAACACACATCAGCGACTCCAAACTGGCTCCACAGCGGTCTATGCTGCAAAACTGGCAAGGGATCAGGTCTTCAGAGGGACGTAACAAGGTACAGAAGATACAAGCCAAAATACAGTATAATAGTAAATAAAATAAGTAGGGTAAACTACATAACCATCTATGTGAAATGCAATTTGAGAGCATCACTAAACTCAGGCTGAGACCACTACAAGCTCTGTGTCGGGGAGCCGGTAGCAGTAATATAACTAATAGAGTGCCTAGCTCTGATATAGAGTCTGAGGCCTCACAATAAATATAACACTAATAGAGTGCCTAGCTCTGATATAGAGTCTGAGGCCCCGCCATAATAAATATATATATAAATCAGCCTGTAGCCTGTGTGTCTCTCCCCACCCAATGTAATCATACGTCTCATGTCCACGATGCCTCATGTCCATGTCACGCACGATCATATCTAATGCAGCAAGTCATCTAATGTCTATGAATATAATGTTTAAGTCATAAAACCTGTATCCTACACAGAATCACCATAAATATCTCAAAAAGATTCTGTCTCATGAATAGTATCAAGTGTCCTGGGTTATGATGTACTTGATAAGATAAGTACGAGAATGTACATGGTCACGAATGTCCATCTCTAGGTGACGTTACACAACTCTGCGTACAGTGTTGGCACCCGACTATTAATCGGACGCTAAGTAAGTCACACGGTCCTAGGTAAAGCATGCACAACAATATATATATATATATTAGGCAAAGGGATAAATAACAAGAACTGCAAGTTTGGCAAGGTACACTTGCCTGTGGTTCTGGCTCCAACTGTAGCTCTGGTATTCGTGAAATCTCCAGGAATGTCTCCGGATGCTGAAACAAATATTACCATCAGATCCAAAAAATATCAAATAGCTAGAAACGCCTGTCCTTGAGTCCAATTTGGAGACAAGGACAAAAACGACAATTTCGAGTCAAAGCGGGGTCCACATGTGGCCCGCTTCTCACCAAAAAATGTGTCAGGGACAAAGGTCTCCAAATCTGTCCAACTTAGTGTCAACAGGTCAGGAACGATGATACGAACCCAACGGAACTTCCAGAATTGGATTCCGATGAGCCGATCACAAAATCGCCCGTCAAGTGGAGCCTGTGGGGCCCACGACACGCGATTTTGTCAACGTTCTCAGAATTGAACCAAACTTGGCTCACAGGACCAGCGTATTGCTACGAGTTCGATGGCGCAGGTTTCGTCTCGATCCGACGTGTGTACACAAAGTTACAACGCGTTCCAGAAAGGGCGGATACTGGACGGTGTCCGCGGATACGCGTTGATTTCGGTGTGCACGCACATCCAAATCAACTTCTGCAAAATCTTGCACGTCCGTATCAACGGCGCGCATGTATCTGTGAAGACCGTACGCGACCAAGTCGTCCCGTTTGGCGGGACGTACCCAGTTCCGAGATGAATCAGGGCGCTGTTTTTCCTATTTTTGGATCGCGGGTCGCGATCGCCACAGGACGCGATGCCCGGAGCGGTTTGCACGGGCACCGAGAGGGTCACGCAGGGTTCGCGATGCAACTGACGGAATCAAAAATGGGTAACCGAGCAGAGAGATATGGGTACCTGAACGGGGCTCGAAAAACCGAAATGCTCCTTGTCCGACACGACGCGAAGGGCCGTGTCCGTGTCGAACCCAACCCTAGGGTTGGGGTTCTAGCCGGAGCTGGGCGGCGCTGCGGCGGGGGAGGCCGGCCGGAGGGGGCTAGGGCGGCGCCGGCGATGCTGGGCGGCGACGGCGGCGCGGGTACGGCGACCGGAGGGGCTCGGGGTCGGGTTCTGGGCCGCTGCGGGCGGGGAGGAAGGTGGAGGAAGGAGGAGGAAGGTGAGGGGGCTGGGGGCTGCGGCGGACCGGCGGAGCTGGGCGGGAGGAGGCTCTGGCAGCGGGCACGGCGGGTGGCGGACGGAGTCGGGCGACGCGCAGCGGGATCGGGCGGAGGAGGGATGGCCGGAGAGGGCTGAGTTCAGGGGTTTAAATAGGGGGAGGAGGAGGTCGGGGCTCCGGGCGAGGCGGGCCGAGGGTGGCGGACGTGGCCGCGGGGTGCGGGGCGCGTGGACGGGCGAGGCGCCGCGTGGCCGGAGGCGGCGGCGCTGAATGCGGGGGGTAGAGCGGGTCAGGGGAGAGGGGTTCTCCGGGTTCGGGCGGGTCGGGTTCAGTCGGGCGGACCCGACCCGACCCGCTAGGCGGTTGGACCGGTCCGGTCTGGATGAACCGGGTTCGGCCGGTTCAGTCCGGTTTGAACCCGGTTCAGTCCGGTTCGTTTTGGTTTTTATTTTAATTTTTAAATAAAATAGTTTTAGGGCTTTTAAAAATATTTTTGGGGTCCAATAAATTCCATAAAAATTATCCTAAGTCCAATATTTTATTTTACACCAAAAAATATTATTTTCATAATATTTTAATATATTTTAAAAATATTTATTTTTATTTAATGCCAAAAATATCTCGTTTTTAATTAGTAAAAATTTCCGAAAAATCCCAGAAAATTCTGAAAAATCCAGTTTTGAAAATCTTAAAAAAATCAGGGGATTTACACCCAGGCTCGCATGGCATCACGTCCCGATACATCCCAACGGGCTATCCCTTCCTCGCACCCGCGGGACAGGTGCGGTGATTCGCGTCCGGTGCGCCGAGGTGCGGTGATTCGCGTCCGGTTCAATCCGGCTACGGGGGCGAGGCGGTGGTTCGGCCTGGCGTTCCCTCGGTTCGGGGGCCGGGGCGTGACATTACGAGCAATTTCTAGACCAAGAAAGTACTTGAGAAGACCAAGATCCTTTATATGGAAACAAGTGCTCAAGTAATTCTTGAAAGCTGATATAGCAGAATGATGGTTGCCCGTAATAATCAAATCATCCACATATAGGAGCACGTGAAGAACATTACCGTATCGCTGTAGTGTGAATAAAGAATAATCAGCTTAGCTCCGTTGAAAGCCGAATTGACGAAACGCAGCAGCAAGCTTCGAGAACCAATTCCTAGGTGCTTGTCGTAGGCCATAGAGTACTTTTCGCAGACGATAGACTTGCCCTGGAGAAGCCTGCGAGTAACTCGGGGGGTATCATGTAAACAACTTCATCCAAGTCTCCGTGGAGGAAGGCATTATGAACATCCATCTGATGTATCTCCCATCCACGTATGACAGCTATAGAGAGAAAGACCCTAACAGTGACCATCTTCGCAACTAGAGCAAAGGTCTCATTGAAATCAATGCCTTCAACCTGCTTGTTGCCCAAAACGACGAGACGAGCTTTGTTGCGCTCAATATCTTCATTAGATTTGTACTTGATACGATAGACCCACTTACAGCCAATAGCTTTCTTGCCTGCAGACAAGGATGTCAGCTCCCATGTCTGATTTTTGTTAAGGGCATCTAACTCACTCTGCATTGCAGTACGCCAGTGAGAATGCCTAACGGCCTCCAAAAATACGACGGTTCGTGCCCTGCGGTTACAACGGCTAAAAACTTGGTGTGATGGTTAGAGAACAAAGCACAAGAAACATATGCAGCTATGGGATAGGGTTTACCTGAGGCCGGTGATGGTGTGAGTGGAGAGCCTGGAGGGGGGTGGGGGTCGTGAAGAACTGTATTGCAGACATAATCATGGAGCAAGACAGAAGGCTGTCAAGACCTAGTGCCCCGTCGGACTTCAGCCAAGGGATCGCTCCCCTTGTCGACTGGACGCAAGTGGTCGGGGCTGTCACGCCCCAGTCCCAAAATATCGAGGGACTGGACACGCGGCAATGGCCAGCAGCACGCACCGATGGACAACCCAATTTAATGGATCCATCAGGGCATGCTTAAGCTGTAGTCTAACAGAAAATAGAACAATTGCTACAAGTCACAGGTTATTCTAATCTCATCCACAACAGATAATTACAGGTTAAATGCCAGAAATAATGCAATAGAATAAATAAGCAAATCTCAAATAAGTGTCTCAAAAAATAATCCGAGAATATGTCTGGTACATCGAATGCAAATAGACAGGAAATAAATCAACTGGAAATAGAAATACTGAGTATATGAAGCCGGTACTCAGGAGAAGTCTTCAGCCACGATCTCGTCCTCGGTTCCTGGTTCCGCTCCGAGAAGTGCTCATGTTCCGTACACCTCGGGGTAGATCTCTTCGGCTATACCCGGGGACATAGTCCATTCCAGGTCCTCAGGGGACATAACAAGGTACAGATAATATAAGCCAAAATAAATGCAGTGCAAAAATAAATAAACAATAGGGTAAGCTATATAACCATCTATGTGAAATGCAAGATGAGAGCATCACTAGAACTTAGGCTGATACCACTACAAGCTCTGGGAGCCGGTAGCAGTGTTTACTATATGTTTTACTATGTGTTTCTATGGATTATATATATATATATAAAATCAGCCTGTAGCCTGTGTGTCTCTTCCCACCCAATGTAATCACACGTCTCATGTCCATGACACGCAGGATCAATACTAATGCAGCAAGTCATATAATGTCTATGAATATAATGTCTATGTCATAAACATATATCCTATACAGAATTACCTTGAATGTCTCAGGAAGACTCTGTCTCATGAATAGTGTCAAGTGTCCTGGGTTATGATGTACTTGATAAGACAAGTACGAGAATACATAGGGTCTCGATATCCATGTCTATGTGACGTTACACAACTCCGCGTACGGGGTTGGCACCCGACTATAATCGGACGCTAAGCATGACACACGGTCCTAGGGTTGAGCATGTTCAATAGTTATAATGTATATATTCAAAGGAATAATTAACAACAACTGCAAGTTTGGCAAGGTACACTTGCCTGTGGTTCTGGTTCCAATTGCGGCTCTGACTTCAGCTGGAATTGCAGGCGGTACTCCGGTTGCTGAAATAAACATCACCATCAGATCCAGAAAATACCAATAAGCTAGAAACGCCTGTCCTTGAGTCCAATTTGGAGACAAGGGCAAAATGGTAATTTCAGGTCAAAACGGGGTCCACATGTGGGCCCGCTTTGCACCAAAAAATGTGTCAGATACAAAGGTCTCCAAATCTGTCCAACTCAGTGTCAACAGGTGATACGAACTCAACGAAACTTCCAGAATTGGATTCCGATGAGCTGGTCACAAAATCGCCCGTCAAGTGGAGCCTGTGGGGCCCACGACACACGATTTTGTCAACGTTCTCAGAATCAAATCAAACTTGGGTCACAGGACCAGCGTATCGCTACGAGTCCGATGGCGTAAGTTTCGTTTCAATCCGACGTGTGTACACAAAGTTAGGGCACAATTCAGAAAAGTCAAATACGGGGCGTTGTCCGCGGATACGCACTGATTCCGGTGTGCACGCACATCCGAATCAGCTTCTCGAAATCCCATACGTCCGTATCGATGACGCGCACGTATCTGTGAAGACCGCGCGTGACCAAGTCGTCCCGTTTGGCGGGGCGTACCCAGTTCCGGGGTGAATCAGGGCGTTGTTGTTTTTTTCTGTTTTTGGATCGCGGTTCGCGATCGCCACAGGACGCGATGCCCCGAGTGGGTTGCACGGGTACCGAGGAGGTCATACAGGCTACGCAACGCAACTGACGGAATTGAAAACGGAATTACGAGCAGAAAGTTACGAGTACCTGAACAGGGTTAAAAAACCCAATTCCCGCGTGTCCGAGTGTCGAGTCGGTGTCCTGTGTCCTGTGCCGTGTCCGTATCCACGGTGGCTCTAGGGTTGCTGGAGATTGGCTGGGGCGGCTCGCTAGAGGAGGGCGGCTCGACGAGGGACTGAGGAGAGCTGAGGGGCGGCCGGAGGAGAGCTGGGAGCGGCTCGAGGCTCGAGCGGCGGAGGGCTGCTGCCGTCGGGGGTTCTAGAGGGGAAGCTCGAGGGTGGCCTGGTGGTGAGGAGGGAGGAGGTCGCGGCGGAGCTAGGGGGAAGGAGATGGCCGGAGTAGGGATCCGGCGGGAGGAGCTAGGGTTTCGGGTTGGGGGAAGATGGAGGAAGAGGGAGGAATTTATAGGGAAAGCCGCGGGGGGGGGGGGGGGGGGGGGCTGGCCGAAAATGGCGGAGCGAGGGGGGCTCGTGGCGCGAGGGCCGCGGGGAGCTGACGCGGGCTCCGGCGACGTGGCTACTGTCACGCCCCGATCCCGAAAGGGTCAATCGTCCTCGCTGGATCCTTCACGGAACCGATTCGTCCTCGCTGGGGCGTGATGCCGTACGAGCCTGGAGTTGCGCTCGTACAAGGCAAGAACTTACAGTTATAGGAACCCACTTTGAAACACAATTTAGAAAACACATTCACAGATAATTGAACACAAGTGCAGGAAGAAAATATGCTTTTTCATTGATAATTCAGAGTAATTTACATAGAGTCTACATTGATGCGCCTTCTCGGCTACTTGAATTACATTAGAAAAGGTAACTCAAAATGCAGGGCGCAGTCCATCAGATAGTCCCCGTCGTCCATACATTACGCCCTTGTATAGGTTGAAAGTCCAAGCCTCCAAAATGATCTGACTTCAACTATACTTCAAAATAGAGGTGCTCCTAACGCCTCTTCGTCTATCCACTAGCGTTGCACCGTCTGAGTGCCTGAAATAGTTGCCCACAACGTGGGTCAGTACTCAACTTGTACTGGTGAGCGGGATGAATCCCACTCGACTAAATCGACACTAGCTTATTAGGGGCGAGCATGCATTAAGATTACTTCTATAAAGAAGCAAGTGAATTCAACTCATATCAGTTGCATGTTTTGATATAAATGAAAATAGCATTGAATCCAACCAGTGCATCGATTGCTTACTCAACCGATGCACACCTTCCCTGCAACGAAGCACAAGTATACTTACCATCTGCACAAGACAATAAATTAGCATGTGTTCTATTCTATGCGGTCATTGGTGTGATCGACACCTTAGGGACATATTCCAAGCATTAACGGCGCGCCCTATCAGCCCGGGTAGCAAGCCCCGCTGGAGGTCCCGTAATGCATCATGACGAACACGAATCAATATTTCCCTCCGGATCGATACGGTTCCAGTGCCCCGGAAAGCCGTTTCGAGGAAATGATAAACCTTGTGCACAAGTTGTCCCAGACCATGCAAATGCATGAACATTTTATATCTCACATAATGCATCGAATTAAACAGATGAAGTAAAGCAACAATATATATATCTTATGCAACAGTTCATATTTTCTCAATGCGGTGTTCCGATTTTGATATCCCATGGGTCCAAACTCTATCCGAGGCACCAGGCCGTAACCAACAACCAAATTCCCATTCCAACCAACTGAATTTATAAGGTGTGCAAGCATATAGTAAAATTAGTCTACAATTCCCATGTTCCTTTCTTAGTGGCTGGCATGCATTGTGGCTAAGCATTTCCTAGGCGTCCAACCGGGCATCATCGAGTGAACGTTTGAAACATTAGAGATGTTGGCGTGAAGAAGTAGGAAAGAAGGGACCAAACCACTCACTGATTAAGGGAAAAGTTGCTGAAACAAGGAATCCCGCCTAGCGACGATCAAACGTCAGTTACGCGGACCTGCAACAGCATGAGCACCGAGTTAGAATTCTTGCCTATCCTTCCTTGCCGAACTTCTCAAAATTCAAGCTCCAATCAATAAAACCAACAGCGAAAACCAAGCAACTCGAAAGCAACACCAAATCAAGTCCCAAAGCGGCAATCAAGAAAACCAAGCAACCAAACACGAAAACTATTGGACTCGTTTCAATAGAGGCCTTTCCATGAGTTGGAAAGGATCATCGCATTTCGTCCGTGGCAATAAGATGCGAAAGATCTAAGCATACTCTGACGGACTAGCCACAAGCCCAATTATATAGTGCACATCCCGGTCGGATCGGGATTTGAGGCACTACATAATATACCACTAAGAAAAAGTTTCGTCCCGAAACTTAAGAACAAGGCCCTACCTCCGACTGAGTGAACAACGAAGGATATTTCTCCTTCATCTCCGATTCCATCTCCCAGGTTGATTCCCCAACTGAATGGTTCCGCCACAGCACGCGAACCAAGGACATCGTATGGTTGTGAAGTACTTTTTCCTTACGATCCAGAATCTGCACCGGTTCTTCTGAGTATGACAAATCTGTGCGCAGTTCCAATTGTTCGAAGCTAACCACATGACTCGGGTCATGCACATACTTCCGCAGTTGAGAAACATGAAATACGTCATGCACTTCAGCCAAGGCGGGAGGTAGTGCAATCCGGTATGCCACAGCTGCCACTCGTTCCAGAATCTCGAAGGGGCCGACAAACCTGGGACTTAGTTTGCCCTTCACGCCGAAATGCATCACCCCACGCATCGGCGTCACTTTTAAGAATACATGATCTCCGACCACAAACTCCAAAGGTCTACGATGAGCATCGACATAACTTTTCTGTCGGCTCTGCGCCGTGCGGAGTCTTTCCCGAATCAAGCGAACTTTCTCAACTGCCTGTTCTACCAGCTCTGGCCCGAGTACTTGCCGTTCGTCGACTTCGTCCCAACAAATTGGAGATCGACACTTGCGCCCATAAAGTGCTTCGTACGGTGCCATCTGGATGCTCGATTGGTAGCTGTTGTTGTACGCAAACTCCGCCAACGTGAGATGCGTGTCCCAACTAGTCTTCAAATCGATTGCACACAGCCGTAACATATCTTCAAGTATCTGATTTGTCCTTTCCGTCTGTCCATCAGTCTGGGGGTGGTATGCAGTACTGAACTGTAGCTTGGTTCCCAAAGCAGACTGTAGGCTTGTCCAAAAATGAGATAAGAAGCGTCCGTCACGGTCAGAGACGATTGAGGCAGGTACTCCGTGTAATCGAACAATCTCGTCTATGTAAATCTGTGCTAACCGATCGACGCTCCAAGTAATTTTTATAGGAAGGAAGTGGGCTGATTTGGTCAAACGATCAACTATGACCCAAATCGCATCATGCCCCCGCGGCGTCTTCGGAAATCCCACAATGAAATCCATAGTGATTTTGTCCCATTTCCACTCAGGAATAGCGAGGTTCTGCAGCTCCCCGCCGGGCCTCTGATGTTCAGCTTTCACCTGTTGACAGGCCATGCACTGTGACACAAAGGTCGCCACATCCCGCTTCATACCTTGCCACCAGAAGGTTCTGCGTAAGTCCATATACATCTTAGTGCTCCCCGGATGCAAGGAATACTTCGCATAGTGTGCTTCCGCCATAATTTCCCTTCGGAGTTCTGGGTCGCTAGGAACACATATCCTTCCTTTCATTTGTAAGGTCCCATCTTCGCCTGCCACAAAGTCAGACGTCTTCCCCGCCGAAATTAGTCCGCGTGCCTTCGCTAGGAACTGATCGCCCTCCTGAGCTGATTTGATTCTATCACGCAGACTTGGTTCAAGATGGAGTGATGCCAGTTGCACTCCTTGATGCTGAACACGGAGCTCGATGCCCATCGCCTCAAGATCTCGAAGTAAATGGTTGTTTATGGATAACGAGCCCACATACTTCCGACTCAGAGCATCAGCAATGACGTTTTCCTTGCCCGGTGTGTAAGCGATCGTCAAATCATAGTCCTTAATCAGTTCTAGCCAACGCCGTTGTCGGAGGTTCAGTTCTCGTTGTGTGAATAGATACTTGAGGCTCTTGTGATCTGTGAAGATTTTACAAGTAACACCATAAAGATAATGCCTCCACAACTTCAGTGCAAATACAATTGCCGCCAATTCCAAGTCGTGCGTCGGGTAGTTTTTCTCGTGCGGCTTCAGTTGCCTGGAGGCGTACGATATTACCTTATCCCTCTGCATGAGCACACATCCCAAACCAAGTCCCGAGGCGTCACTGTATATCTGAAACTCCTCTACCCCATCTGGAAGAGCAAGGATCGGAGCTGAAACAAGACGCTGCTTAAGTTCTTGAAAGCTGGCTTCGCAGTCATCACTCCATTGGTATACAATCCCTTTTTGAGTGAGGCGAGTCAAAGGCGAGGCCAGTTTAGAAAAATCCTTCACGAACCTACGGTAGTATCCCGCTAGGCCCAGAAAGCTTCGTACTTCGCTGGCTGATGTAGGTTGCTTCCAATCCACCACTGCCTCTATTTTTTTTGGGTCTACGGCGATGCCCTCTGCCGAGACAACATGACCCAGAAATGACACGCTGTTCAACCAGAACTCACACTTGCTGAGCTTAGCGTACAACTGATGCTCTCGTAATGTCTGCAGCACGATCTTTAGGTGTTCCTTGTGTTCTGTCTCGTTCTTGGAATATATTAGAATGTCGTCGATGAACACGACCACAAACTTGTCTACGTACGGCCGAAACACGCGGTTCATCAGATCCATGAAAGCTGCAGGGGCGTTCGTCAAACCGAACGACATCACAAGAAATTCGTAGTGTCCGTATCGGGTCCTGAATGCAGATTTTTGAACATCATCTGATTTGATTTTCAACTGGTGGTATCCTGACCTGAGATCAATTTTAGAGAAAACTGTTGCACCTTGCAGCTGATCAAACAAGTCATCTATCCTTGGCAATGGGTACTGGTTCCGCACGGTCGCCTTATTTAGTTCTCGGTAGTCAATACATAGCCGCATGGATCCATCCTTTTTCTTCACGAACAGCACCGGAGTGCCCCACGGAGAAACGCTTGGACGAATGTATCCTCGGTCCAACAGATCTTGTAACTGAATCTTAAGTTCCTTCAGCTCTGCTGGGGCCATTCGATAAGGTGCCTTCGATATCGGTCGCGCATCCGGAAATGTGTCGATGCTGAATTCGATCTCACGATCAGGAGGCATTCCAGGCAGCTCGTCCGGGAACACGTCGAGGAAATCTGCTATAACATCAGCCTGAGCTGCATTTGCACTTTTCTGTCGGGTGTCTCGAACTGAAGCTAAGTACCCTTCACAACCCGAATACAGCATACGCCTAGCCGAAATTGCTGATATCATCATTGCCGTCTTTGGTGCAGCGCTGCACGAATAGTAAAAGTCTGCCTCGCCGGGTAGACGGAATACGACTCGCTTCTCCGCGCACTCAATTGTTGCATGACAAGCACCCAACCAATCCATCCCGAGAATAATATCGTAATCCTTAATGTCTAATACAATGACATCTAAGAAAAGCTTCCTGCCTCCGATGCAAATATAACCATCCTTACAGATCGCATGGGCGGGCATGTCGACTCCCGAAGGTGTGCTCACGCAAAGATTCATATTTAAGGGAGTAGAAGCTAATTTATGCTCAATAGTAAAATCAGCAGATATGAAACTATGCGTAGCACCTAAATCGAATAAGACTCTAGCGGGCAAATCTCTGAAAAGTAATGTACCTGTCACGACAGTTTCAGAGACGGATGCTTCGTCCCGAGTCAGTGCATAGACTCGTCCTTGAGCACCCTGGCGTCGTGGGTTCAACGCCACAGCATTGGCATCACTTGCTGGAGGCCCCCTGTTGTGATTCCCGTGGTTCTGATTCCCGTGGTGCTGATTTCCATTGTTATGATTCCCGCTGATTTCCATTGTTATGATTCCCATTGTTGTGATTCCCGTTGTGCTGATTCGGTTTTGCCTCACGGCAGTTGAAATACTTGTGGTCCAGACGACCACATTTAAAACACCCAGTAACTCGGCATTCCTCCACTCGATGCCCTAATCTGCCGCACCTGTTGCAGTATGGCGCACGGGACGGGCCCCTATGCTCAGATGTGTGCAGACGCTTTTGTGCTCCAGACCCTCCCATTTCCTGAGGCCGCTTATTATTGTTGGTACGGGAGGTTTGCACATCGGCCTTTGGTGGACAGCGCCCAAAGATCCGCTCGCTGTTTAGGGCAGCTTCATAACATTCCCTGTATGTCTGACACTTCTGGTTGATGACGTCCCTACGCAAATCATCATTCAAACCCTTCTGGAAGCGGTAGCACCACGCCTGCTGGTTAGGCAAGAAGTGTCCAGCAAATTTAGCCAGCTTAGCGAACGCCGAGTCATAATCGTCGACAGACATACTTCCTTGCACCAGATTGCTGAAGTCGTCTTCTTTTTGTTGCCGCACAGCCCGGGGGATATATTGTTCACTGAAGGCAGATTTGAACATTTCCCAGGTAATTTTGCAGTTGGAATTGGCATCATAAATTCCTTGCTTAGTGGCTTCCCACCAATCATGCGCACGCAGCTCCAGTTGAACTGATGCACAGGCCACTCTTTTGGATCCCCTAATGCCGACAGATTGAAGAGTCCCTCCATCTTTGCAATCCATCCCATCACCACGTCCGGTTTTGCTCGTCCGTTGAACGTTGGTGGATGCATCTTAGTGAATTCTGCCGCACGGCAGGTGTTCCTTGCTGGATGCTGTGTTTCTTCGGACTCATCCTCTACCGCCACAGCCGGCGGTGCAGCAGGCGACACCGTGGCTCCCCCGTTGTTGGGTACCAAGGATGCAATTAGTTGCATCATGGTATCCATCTGCTTTTGTTGAGCAGCCAACTGTGCCTGTTGAGAAATGGCTTGTTGTTGCTGCACCTCCATGAGATGCATAAGTCGTTCGGACATATCCATTGAACCCGCTCCTCCGGATTCTCCAGAACTTGTCGGATCGTTCTGGACGGGCTGAGCACTGCTTGCAGCGGCAGTATTTTTCTTAGCCATTGCTACAAAAGAGAGTAGCTTGTTAACACCTCAAAAACGATAGATTTTTGTATCTATGGGCTCATTGTATAGGCGACTCATCTCATACAGCGGACACCGAATGCAACTCAACCGAGAGGCGCATCAAACTCCTTTATAATCTTTTTGAAATCCCAAGGATGTAAAGCCTAAGCTTTGATACCAATATGTCACGCCCCGATCCCGAAAGGGTCAATCGTCCTCGCTGGATCCTTCACGGAACCGATTCGTCCTCGCTGGGGCGTGATGCCGTACGAGCCTGGAGTTGCGCTCGTACAAGGCAAGAACTTACAGTTATAGGAACCCACTTTGAAACACAATTTAGAAAACACATTCACAGATAATTGAACACAAGTGCAGGAAGAAAATATGCTTTTTCATTGATAATTCAGAGTAATTTACATAGAGTCTACATTGATGCGCCTTCTCGGCTACTTGAATTACATTAGAAAAGGTAACTCAAAATGCAGGGCGCGCTCCATCAGATAGTCCCCGTCGTCCATACATTACGCCCTTGCATAGGTTGAAAGTCCAAGCCTCCAAAATGATCTGACTTCAACTATACTTCAAAATAGAGGTGCTCCTAACGCCTCTTCGTCTATCCACTAGCGTTGCACCGTCTGAGTGCCTGAAATAGTTGCCCACAACTTGGGTCAGTACTCAACTTGTACTGGTGAGCGGGATGAATCCCACTCGACTAAATCGACACTAGCTTATTAGGGGCGAGCATGCATTAAGATTACTTCTATAAAGAAGCAAGTGAATTCAACTCATATCAGTTGCATGTTTTGATATAAATGAAAATAGCATTGAATCCAACCAGTGCATCGATTGCTTACTCAACCGATGCACACCTTCCCTACAACGAAGCACAAGTATACTTACCATCTGCACAAGACAATAAATTAGCATGTGTTCTATTCTATGCGGTCATTGGTGTGATCGACACCTTAGGGACATATTCCAAGCATTAACGGCGCGCCCTATCAGCCCGGGTAGCAAGCCCCGCTGGAGGTCCCGCAATGCATCGTGACGAACACGAATCAATATTTCCCTCCGGATCGATACGGTTCCAGTGCCCCGGAAAGCCGTTTCGAGGAAATGATAAACCTTGTGCACAAGTTGTCCCAGACCATGCAAATGCATGAACATTTTATATCTCACACAATGCATCGAATTAAACAGATGAAGTAAAGCAGCAATATATATATCTTATGCAACAGTTCATATTTTCTCAATGCGGTGTTCCGATTTTGATATCCCATGGGTCCAAATTCTACCCGAGGCACCAGGCCATAACCAACAACCAAATTCCAATTCCAACCAACTGAATTTATAAGGTGTGCAAGCATATAGTAAAATTAGTCTACAATTCCCATGTTCCTTTCTTAGTGGCTGGCATGCATTGTGGCTAAGCATTTCCTAGGCGTCCAACCAGGCATCATCGAGTGAACGTTTGAAACATTAGAGATGTTGGCGTGAAGAAGTAGGAAAGAAGGGACCAAACCACTCACTGGTTAAGGGAAAAGTTGCTGAAACAAGGAATCCCGCCTAGCGACGATCAAACGTCAGTTACGCGGACCTGCAACAGCACGAGCACCGAGTTAGAATTCTTGCCTATCCTTCCTTGCCGAACTCCCCAAAATTCAAGCTCCAATCAATAAAACCAACAGCGAAAATCAAGCAACTCGAAAGCAACACCAAATCAAGTCCCAAAGCGGCAATCAAGAAAACCAAGCAACCAAACACGAAAACTATTGGACTCGTTTCAATAGAGGCCTTTCCATGAGTTGGAAAGGATTATCGCATTTCGTCCGTGGCAATAAGATGCCGAAGATCTAAGCATACTCTGACGGACTAGCCACAAGCCCAATTATATAGTCCATATCCCGGTCGGATCGGGATTTGAGGCACTACAGCTACGATATCATTTTGGGAATGGACTGGCTCGGCGCATGCGCGGCAACTATTGAGTGTGCAGAGAAGCGAGTCGTTTTCCGTCTGCCCGGAGAAGCCGTGTTCTGTTACACCAGTAGTCCAGCGAACGATGCGACCAGGGCCTGCATGGTGATTTTGGCAAAATCTGCTCGGCGAATGCTCTACACAGGCTGCGAGGGATTCCTAGCATCGGTTCGAGACACACGGCAGGACTACGCAAACGTCGAGTCTACTTCCGTTGAGGCAGAGTTCCCCGATGTGTTTCCGAGCGAACTACCCGGCATGCCGCCAGACCGAGAGATTGAATTCACTATCGACACATTTCCAAATACACAGCCGATTTCTAAGCCCCCGTACAGAATGGCTCCTGCAGAGCTGAATGAATTAAAGCGCCAACTCCAGGAATTACTTGATCGCGGGTTCATCCGTCCGAGCGTGTCTCCTTGGGGCGCTCCTATGCTCTTTGTGCAGAAAAAGGACGAAACTCTACGCCTTGGACACGAAGACTAGTTGGGACCTTCATCTACCCTTAGCCGAATTTGCTTACAACAATAGTTATCAATCAAGCATTCAAATGGCGCCGTATGAGGCGCTATACGGGCGGAAGTGTCGATCTCCGATCTGTTAGGACGAAGTTGGAGAACGGCAAGTACTTGGCCCTGAGCTCGTGGAGCAGACCGTCCAGAAAGTTCGGCTGATTCGGGACAGATTAAAGATAGCTCAAAGTCGTCAGAAGAGCTATGCGGATGTTCATCGGAGACCGTTAGAGTTTCAAGTAGGCGACCGGGTATTCCTCAAGGTCTCGCCCATGCGAGGGGTCAGCAGGTTCGGAGCGAAGGGAAAGCTAAGTCCACGATTTGTCGGCCCGTTCGAAATACTAAAGCGGGTTGCCTCAGTTGCTTATTAGATTGCCCTACCACCATCCCTATCTGACGTACATGATATATTCCATATTTCTCAACTTAGAAAATATGTGTACGATCCAAGCCACGTGGTAGACCTGGGACAACTGAACCTTCAGCCCGACTTGACGTATATAGAACAACCAGTGCAAATCTTGGATAGAAAAGAAAAGCTGCTTCGGACCCGTTCGGTTCCTCTAGTGCGCATGCTTTGGCGGAATCACTCTGTCGAAGAATCTACTTGGGAGCTCGAATCTGATATGAGGGAACGGTTCCCCTCATTATTTCCTAGTGGTAGGTTCTATTCCTTAAGTTTCGGGACGAAACTTCCAATTAGTTGGGTAGGATGTGGTGCCCCGTTCCCCCTATTCGGGGAGCGCGGCTAAGAAATACAAGACGGTATCGTTCGATCGGGATAGATTGAATCAAGAACTCATCCTCGTTATGGATTTGTCTCTTCGAAATCGATTCCCATATTCAGTGGACCGTGCCTCCGGGATCGACTTAGCGGCAGAGTCAGGAGGGACCTCTCCGCTGCATTCTTTGTTGCCTAGTTTTCGCTGTCGCTTGTTGCTTTCGTGCCTTGAGTTGGTTTTCGGATTTGCTTGGGTTTTCTTGAACGGTTTCGATGGATTTCATTGCTTTCGTTCTTAGGACTGCACTTTAATTCCGATAACGAAAAGAGAGGAAGAAGTACTGATCAGCTGTTCGTGTCAATACAGGTGATCCGGCAGTAGGCGTCGCTCGAGCGGACTCCTAAAGCACTTCTTTCCTTTTTCCTTCCAACTACTAAAGTGAGTGGCTACCAACCCGATTAGCTAGACCTTCTTGCTAGTCTTCACATCTAAATCTTGTATTCGTGCTTGCCCCGATTAAACGATACCAAGTAAATAACTAAAAGATATCAAGATAATAAGGGAATAGACTTGGGTCAACTTGCTTGTCAATGAAACTTGTGAACGGTTACTTACTTACATGCTTGCTCGTTTGAATTGTTCATTATATGTATAATTACAAGTTAGAATACATATTTCTTCTTAAATTTGTGCTATGTAAAGAACTCTTCTCAAATGCCATAAACTGAACATATAGGCTATGCAAAAGTAAATCTTGTCCTGTACTGCCCTGCTCCTGATATGCCCTAATTTGCCTCGATTGCTAACTTAGTGTACTGCGTTGATCACGGACAACTTGTGCACAAGGTCTTGTTCCTGCGGACGGTCGCTGGGGCACCGGCACCGGTCCGATCCGGACGAAACTCATGATAGTCGTCTGCTATAGGACGGAATGCCTTGGGATGCCCTGATCTATGCGTCGCACGGCACTCCGTACTGAGACTAGCCCGTCCATTATGGCAACGTGCCAGTGATCCCCTTGAATATTTAAACCTGTTGCAACTAACTTGTGTCTTCTTGGCAGGGAAGGCAGGGTAAGTAATGTGCAGGTGGTTCAGACGGACAGGTATATGTCACCGAACGGTGGCAGATTATTTCATTGATTGCTATATCTAATTCTTGCTGTAAAATGAACTAAGGCAAGATAGAAACCCACAAATATGTATGCTTCATTAAAACAACGTGTTGATTGGTATAGTTGGGTTAGCTTGCCTTTACCAGTACGTTTCGATATACTGACCCTCGTTGAAACAGGTTCCCCGCGCTAAGGAGAGCCGAGCGAGGAGCAGGAGACAAACCCCCAATCCAGTCCAACTGTAGGCACGCCTCAACCGTGCCACCTTTGAAGCATTTTGAAGGAGAAGCATTTTGAAGTTAGAAACTAGCCACCAAGCAACCATGCAACTTCGTGGCAAAGCAGTCGTTCCGACACAAGGTCTTATATTTTGAGTTTAGTAAGGATGTAATGTACAGGACTGCTATCTCATTTTGTGTCAACACTTTGTAAGCCCATAGTGGCAATCCTTATGACTCAGTTCAAGGAGTTTGTAATAGATGTTCATATTATCAATAAAAGAGAACTTTTCCATGTTTCAATATATGTTTCAATTATCTGCGTACTCTGAATATTTGCTCGCTATGCAAAACAAAAATACTTAGCCTTGTGCGGTGTGCAACCTAGGCCCGCACGGCGGTCACACCCGGGGGACGACTATCGATTCTACGGAATCGGGGCGTGACAGATGACGCGGTCGCAAGCACTGTTCGAAATACGTCACAAGATACTTAGGGAAATATCGTTTCCCTAAGAATGAAAGTTATGCACTTTCCAGAGCTAAAGCAAAAGATCTACAAATTTTTAGAAAACTAGGTTATTTATTAACAAGTGCAAATTACTAGGTTGGGGCCGAGGTCACAAACCAATAGGCACGAGCTACAACAAGACTAGGAACGGATAACTACGAATCACTTACGCGCATTAGCGTCCTCCACAGTCATCGCATAAGCTTGTCCGCGTCCTTGAGGTAGATTCCTCTGCTGCTGCTGGGCCTGCTGGAAGAGTGCTGCTTGTGGTGCCAAGGGTGGCCTTGGTTGATATCCTCCTGGTGCCGGTAGGGCTTGCCTGTTTGTTATTAGTGCTCTCTCTCGATGATAAGGACAATCCTTGGCTAAGTGTTGATTGGTTCCGCAAATCAAGCATAATCCTAACTTGCGTCTGCAGTCCCTCTCAATATGGCATGCCTTGCCACAGTAGTGACATGTAGATAATATCTGCGGAGAGGCTCTGGGTGGCTGGTGTATGTGAGGTCTCTTTGCAGCTTCTTCTTGTAGTGCTTTGGTTGATGTGGAAGACCATTTTAGACTGGTCTCTCTCCTGGTGACGCGTTTCATGCGTCGGGCTGCAGCGAGAACGTCCAAGTAAGAGGTAGGTGCGACGGATCCGATGAGTCTCTGTAGATCAAAGTTTAGTCCGTCGAAGAACTCCTCAGCCTTCTCTTCTTCTGTCGGGATCAGGGTTGGGGCGAAGCGACTTAGACGAATGAACTCCGCGTTGTACTCTTCCACCGTCATAGTATCCTGAGTGAGGCGATTGAACTTGTCCCAAAGTTCTGATCGAGCGATGGCTGGAATGTACATCTCCTGGAAGAGTCTGGAGAACTCCTCCCAAGTAACTCGGTCTGGTCCGAGCTGTGTCTCCTCAGATAGCCACCAGTGATGAGCATTATCTGTCAATTGTATTCTGACGGCAGTCATCCAACGTTCCCGTGGAAGCTCAGCTGCTTCTAGTTGATGCCGAATGTTGGTGAGCCATTCATGAACTTCTGTGGGCTCTTCCTTGCCATAAAAAGTGCGGGGCTTCAGTTGGCGAAAGTCAGTGATAGAGCCTGTCGATGGCCGTCGAGCTGGTAGGTTGGCCTGCTCCAGTGCAGTTACGATGCTGCTGCTCAAGAAATCAGTCTCACGACGCTGAGCCTCGTGTTGGACTTGTTGCTGGGCTTGTATCATCGCATAGATCAGTTGGAATATCTGTTGCCCGTCAATCGGCTGTCCTGGTGGTAGTACGGGCATTGGTGGGACAAACTGCGGCGGAGGTGGGATGTCATCACGCCGGAATCTGGAGGTAGGTTGACCTGCCTGCTGGCTCTGTTGAGTTGATGGAACTCCACCGACTTGGGTCACTTCGTCGTCATAGGTGACACCTGTAGCTTGTGGTGTTCCTGCGGGAGTCTCGTTGCACTCTTGTGGGTCCATTTCCCTGCATCCAAAATAAACAATAAGAGGCGCACAGGAATCAAGGCAGGATGCAAGTAAATTATTTGGAGTCGATATAGAGATCAAGAATGATTCAAGCAAGTGGATGAGATCCTAAGACTTATCCTATTCTTATTGCATGCCTGTTCGGTCCCTAAGTTAAAACTAAATAATTTAGTCGTTGACCTGCGTGGGCCACCACAAAAACCATGTCACGCCCCAGTCCCAAAATATCGAGGGACTGGACACGCGGCAATGGCCAGCAGCACGCACCGATGGACAACCCAATTTAATGGATCCATCAGGGCATGCTTAAGCTGTAGTCTAACAGGAAATAGAATAATTGCTACAAGTCACAGGTTATTCTAATCTCATCCACAACAGATAATCACAGGTTAAATGCCAGAAATAATGCAATAGAATAAATAAGCAAATCTCAAATAAGTGTCTCGGGGAACAATCCGAGAATATGTCTGGTACATCGAATGCAAATAGACAGAAAATAAATCAACTGGAAATAGAAATACTGAGTATATGAAGCCGGTACTCAGGAGAAGTCTTCAGCCACGATCTCGTCCTCGGTTCCTGGTTCCGCTCTGAGAAGTGCTCATGTTCCGTACACCTCGGGGTAGATCTCTTCGGCTATACCTGTCCATTCCAGGTCCTCAGGGGACATAACAAGGTACAGATAATACAAGCCAAAATAAATGCAGTGCAGAAATAAATAAACAATAGGGTAAGCTATATAACCATCTATGTAAAATGCAAGATGAGAGCATCACTAGAACTTAGGCTGATACCACTACAAGCTCTGGGAGCCGGTAGCAGTGTTTACTATATGTTTTACTATGTGTTTACTATGGATTATATATATATATATATAATTAGCCTGTAGCCTGTGTGTCTCTCCCCACCCAATGTAATCACACGTCTCATGTCCATGACACGCAGGATCAATACTAATGCAGCAAGTCATATAATGTCTATGAATATAATGTCTATGTCATAAACATGTATCCTATACAGAATCACCTTGAATGTCTCAGGAAGACTCTGTCTCATGAATAGTGTCAAGTGTCCTGGGTTATGATGTACTTGATAAGACAAGTACGAGAATACATAGGGTCTCGATATCCATGTCTATGTGACGTTACACAACTCCGCGTACGGGGTTGGCACCCGACTATAATCGGACGCTAAGCATGACACACGGCCCTAGGGTTGAGCATGTTCAATAGTTATAATGCATATATTCAAAGGAATAATTAACAACAACTGCAAGTTTGGCAAGGTACACTTGCCTGTGGTTCTGGTTCCAATTGCGGCTCTGACTTCAGCTGGAATTGCAGGCGGTACTCCGGTTGCTGAAATAAACATCACCATCAGATCCAGAAAATATCAATCAGCAAGAAACGCCTGTCCTTGAGTCCAATTTGAAGACAAGGGCAAAAATGACAATTTTGGGTCAAAACGGGGTCCACATGTGGGCCCGCTTTGCACCGAAAAATGTGTCAGGTACAAAGGTCTCCAAATCTGTCCAACTTAGTGTCAATAGGTCAGGAACGATGATACGAACTCAACGGAACTTCCAGAATTGGATTCCGTTGAGCCGGTCACAAAATCGCCCGTCAAGTGGAGCCTGTGGGGCCCACGACACGCAATTTCGTCAACGTTCTCAGAATCGAACCAAACCAAACTTGGGTTACAGGACCAGCGTATCGCTATGAGTCCGATGGCACAAGTTTCGTTTCAATCCGACGTGTGTACACAAAGTTAGGGCACGATTCAGAAAAGTCGGATACGGGACGTTGTCCGCGGATATGCACTGATTTCGGTGTGCATGCACATCCGAATCAGCTTCTGCGAAATCCCACACGTCCGTATCGATGACGCGCACGTATCTGTGAAGACCGCGCGCAACCAAGTCGTCCCGTTTGGCAGGGCGTACCTAGTTCCGGGGTGAATCAGGGCATTATTTTTTTCTGTTTTTGGATCGTGGTTCGCGATCGCCACAGGATGCGATGCCCCGAGCGGGTTGCACGGGCACCGAGGGGGTCATGCAGGCTACGCAACGCAACTGACGGAATTGAAAACGGAATTACGAGCAGAAAGTTACGAGTACCTGAACAGGGTTAAAAAACCCGATTCCCGCGTGTCCGAGTGTCGAGTCGGTGTCCTGTGTCCTGTGCCGTGTCCGTGTCCACGGTGGCTCTAGGGTTGTTGGAGATTGGCTGGGGCAGCTCGCTGGAGGAGGGCGGCTCGACGAGGGACTGGGCAGAGTCGTCAGCAAGGCGGAGCGGAGGGGCGGCCGGAGGCGACGCCGGAGGAGAGCTGGGAGCGGCTCGAGGCTCGAGCGGCGGAGGGCTGCTGCCGTCGGGGGTTCTAGAGGGGAAGCTCGAGGGCGGCCTGGTGGTGAGGAGGTCGCGGCGGAGCTAGGGGGAAGGAGATGGCCGGAGTAGGGATCCGGCGGGAGGAGCTAGGGTTTCGGGTTGGGGGAAGAGGGAGAAAAAGGGAGGAATTTATAGGGAAAGCCGCGGGGGGGGGGGGGTGCTGGCCGGAAATGGCGGAGCGAGGGGGGGTTCGTGGTGCGAGGGCCGCGGGGAGCTGACGCGGGCTCCGGCGACGTGGCCGGAGCCGCCGGCGGGAAACGCGGGGTCCGGGTCGTGGGGGAGATGGGTTATGCGGGTCGGGTCCGAGCGGGTTCGGGTCTGGCCGACCCGACCCGACCCGCTAGCCACGGGTGGGCTTGGGTTTGGGCCCGATTGGGCTGGGCCGCGGTTTGGGCCAAAGTTTCGGTTGAATTAAATAGTTAAATAAATAAATAAATAAATAATAAATAATAAGAGTTTTTAGGTGTTATAAAATAGGTCTGGGGTCCAATAAATTCTAGAAAAATTACCCTAAGTCCAGTTTTCCATTTTACACCCAAAAATATTATTTTATAATATTTTAATATTATTTATTATCAATTAAAAATTATTTAATAATTAAAACCCTGATTTTAATTACAGAAAATTCTCAGAAAATTCCAGAAAATTCCAGAAAATTGTGAAAAATCCAAATTTAAAATTCTTGAAAAATTAGGGGGTTTACAGGGGCCGTGCTCTGGTGAGGCCAACCTAGATGAGATGCTGCTCCCCTTGTCGACGGGAGACAAGTGGTCGGGGCCGTGCGCTGGCGAGGCCGACCGAGATGGGCTGCTGCTCCCTCTGATGATGGGAGCCGGGTCCAGGACATCAAATACCGCCGGATGAGGAGGTGGCGCAGGCTGGGACGCCGGCCCTGATGGTATCTGAAAAGGGAACACATCCTCAAAGAAGATGACGTCTCTGGAGTAGAAGACCTTTTTGGTCTCGAGATCAAACAAGCGCCAACCACGCTTACCAACTGGATACCCCAAAAAAATACATTTTTGACTACGAGGAGCAAACTTGTCATTGGACCGGGGCAGACGCGAAGCCAAGCATAGGCAACCAAACACCCTGAGATAGGAATATGTCGGTTCATAGCCAAACATGAGTTGGTAGGGAGTCTTGTTTTGTAGAAGTTGAGTGAGTGTTCTATTGATCAAGTAACAAGCTGTAAGAACACATTCTCCCCAAAACTGAAGAGGAAGAGAAGCCTGAAAACGTAGTGCTCTAGCCACATTGAGAAGTTGACGATGCTTGCATTCAACACGCCCATTCTGCTGAGGCGTATACACGCATGATGTTTCAAAGAGAATACCGTGGTCAACAAAGTAATCCTTTAGACGTAGAAAGTCAGTTCCGTTGTCGGACCGAAAATGCTGTACCTTCTTATGAAACTGAGTCTGAACCATTGCACAAAATTGCTTGATTAAGGAAACAACGTCAGACTTAGAAGACATCAAATAAATTCATGTAGCTCTAGAGTAATCATCCAAAATTGTCAAAAAATATGACGCTCCACAAGAGGAGAGGAACCCCAGACATCACAATGAATAAGCTGAAATAAATCATCTGCTTTATTATAACTTATAGGAAAAGAAACACGAGTTTGTTTAGCCTTAAAGCAAATATCACAAGGTTCACTAGAGCTTATGGAATGCTAAATAACAGGTAACGATGATATCGCAGATGAAGAAGGATGACCCAATTGTTGATGCTAGAGAGAAGTAGAAACAACAGAAGACGAGGCAGAGACATGACATACTCGAGCAGCTGAGAAATTGCGCAGCCAGTAGACCCCACCCCGTTTCTCACCCACACTAACCACCGTCCTCGAAATGCGTTCCTGAATAACACATAATTTATCCGTTAAAGTAACAACACATTGAGTGTTTATAGTTAACTGAGCAAAGGAGATCAAATTGCAGTCAAGACAAGGAATATATAGAACATGATCAATCTTAGCGGTTGGCAAAAAAACTAAGGATCCTTCTTGAACAACAGTAGCTAAATGATTATCAGGCAGCTTGATAGCAACCAGATTGATCGAAACAAGATTTTGGAGAAGATCCTGATTCCCGGTCATGTGTAGAGATGCGCCTATGTTTAAAATCCATGAACAATACATACCAGACGGGTCGTAGGAGTTGTCAGAAGGAGTCTTCAAGGATTGATACATCTGTATAACTGTTTTCCACTGTTCATGATTGAGCGCCGGACCAAATGCAGCCTTGTCTTGGTCTGTCAACGAGACGACTGGACGACTATTGGACTGTTGTTGGGCAGCGTTAGCGACGCCAGTATCGCCGATAGCTTCGGAGTTGACGTCCGGTTGAAGTAGTCGACTACCAATGAAGCCGAGCTTCCGCTTAGCCTTGAAATCGTTCCTCATGGCAGTTGTCCACTTCTGATAATTATCGTCCTTCAAGACCACGGGGCATATTTGCAAGCCTGCTCTGATACCAAGAAATAATGAGATAAAGATTGAAATTATTCTTGTATTCCTTCTGCCTCAAATGACTGAGCTTTATACAGAATAACAAAAACTAAAGATAAGAAAGAGTAACAATGGAAAAGATATACTCACTACCTATCCTAACAATAACAATATCCCCAATAACTAACATTATCTCCAATAATTATCTTTAATGAAACACTTGCATTTATTCCCACAATAAATTGTTTGTTATTTGGTACATGATAATGCAAACACCTACTATTCTCAAAGGTTGGAAGCTTGTAACCTTCTTCAACTTTAAGTTTAGAAGTTAGAATGAATTCTACCTCATGTAACATACAAATGAACCATCATCATATGAAAGAGCTCTTGATCTTTTGCCTTGTTATACTTATTAGCACCCCAAAAACAGATGAAGTTCAGCCTAGAGTAGGTTTAAAGATGGAGAGTATTAGAGTGAACATTAATATGGACGCAAACAATGTCAATCTGTTCAAATGATTGCAACATCACAACCACCTTGGCCCTATTGTAGAAGCAACAATATCAATATAGCAAAAGAATAAACAAAGTATTTGCATATGATGCATTTGCGAAGTATGACTTGTATGATTATATCACAATATTTATTGCGGTGAAATGAATGTAATCTAATCATGGATGAAAATAAAATTGGTTACAACTCGAGGCAAATAAGAAGATTGTCGCTTGAATCGGTGAAGCCATATGATCACTTCTAATTGAAAAATTGCAAACAAAATTTATTATGATTTGACATGAATGTCGAAGTGGCCAATTTTTTTTTTCTTCGAAGTGAAGCACGGAATTGAAAAAATCTCCATTCCCACTTTGTGCGTTTGGTTGGAGGACCACTTCCTCTAGTTCAATAAAAAAAAAAAAGATTTACTATTCATGTTACTTCAACAAAAAATTATTCTTTCCAATTCACTTCAACAACCAACCAAGCACCAAATTTTAAGATTTCTCACTTCTAACCTCCACTTCTTCAAACCACCCAAACGAAAAATTTTACGCTTCGCCCAACTTCACCGCAAAGTGTATGCAAAATGTCGATTTCTAAATTTTCTACTTCGTTCCACTTCGCCGAACCAAACAACCCCATTCTTCTATTACAGAAGTGAAGGATAAACCATTGTGGTAATTATGCCTCTCTAATGAATTTGCACAAACATGAGAACTTCCAATGGATAGAGAAAATTGACACTGGTTCTATATGTGAAGATCACTTCGGACAAGAGTTGAAGAACCTCTGGAACACACTTAACTTGGTATCTTAGGTGCATCTTAAACCTAAATTGGCTGGTTAGAGATATGTTGTTCAAGTAAACCATGATAGAGAACTATATATTTCTCCAGTTTTAACTTAACACAGCATCACAATCCTCTATCAGGCATTATCCACATTTTAAGATGTTTAAATCGCAGTACGGGACTTTCCTTTTTCCCTTGATCTATCATTCTTCCTTAGAGATTTAAATAAGTAAATACAAGTTCAACAGGAAATGCTAACACGAGGAGTTCATCTCTCTTTTGTTAGGTTCAACATATTATAGGCTAAATTATCCTAATGGCACCCAAACTATAATGCTCGAGCGTTTTTGGCACCTTAACTATTCACACATTGCTCTTTTGAAATACATTTCGTCAATTTTGAAGCACATCGAGACTTCTTTAAAAGTCTACCTTAGTAGTACAAAAGTACAATTTAAATACTTGTATTGTTAGATATTCTTTTGAAGTGATTCCGATATATTTCAAAGTTGGAATGTCAAATTCGAGTTAAGGTACCAAAAACGTCCGCTCGAGTTGGGGGTGTCATTAGCACATTTCTTCTCAGTTACTCATTCATCTATAAGCTCGATAGAACCAGTGCACGCGGCAGTGGTCTTCATAATCATCTACAGGCTCTTCATACTCATCTACAGGGTCTTCTTCCTTCTCGACGATGAACTCCTTAATGCGAGAACCCCTCCTCAAGATCTCTTCGTCGGCGGCATCGAAACCCCTGCACCACCTCGCGTCCAGAACTTCCAGGTCTCTGCAGCCTGCCAATATGGCAAACAGAACTTCCTTTTTCAGAGAAGAACGACGAATTGTCAGGTACTTGAGCTTTGGAAGAAAGTAAACGATATCTGAGGCTAAGTATTCCCCAAAGGAGCCAAATATCCGCAGCCCCACCAAATTCTTGCAATTGAGATGGATTTGTATGAGAATTCTCGGAAACGAGGAGGGCTTCAATCCGATGTCCAGCATTTCGAGGTCCTTCCATCTTCCAATGAAGCTCGGGATGCTCGCTTGGTCTTGTGGCAGTAGGGAAGGGAATGTTAGTACCTTCACCCTCGGGCAACTGCAAATTATCAAGCAAGATAAAAAAATAAGTTCCTTGATCGACATTGTACCAGTTATACCAATAGGGACACGACACGACTCTCAATCCTACATCATCCTTTTAAACAAGAGCGGAATCAGAAATTGGAACTGGAGTAGACTATGATGGATTAGGGTTGGATGGAGTGTGGACTCACTCGTAAGGAAAAAAAAAAAAAGTTTAGTCAATTCAGCAAAAAAATCTCAAAATACGATTTGGTATTTTGTAGTATCTGCCGATATCGATACGATACGTCCGATATCGATACGATTTGGTATGTCCCGATTCGATACCGACCGATATCGATATTGACCGATATCGACATTGGAAAATCTCTGTTTAGTCAATTAAGCAAAAAAATAATTGAATGAAAAAGACCAACTAGCTAGTGTATAAAAGCATAGCAAGATTGTAAAACCATGTAAAAGAAGAAAACTTATTTATCGCATGCAGCAAATGTTGACTATTATTTCATTCAATTTCAAAATTATTAAGAACCAACATTGAAAATACTTAAAGTTGATACATAAGTTTATAAACTAATTTTCTAAAATTTTAATAATTTATTAATAATTATTTGTATTCCGATACAAAAAAAAAGTCTGATACTCCGATCCGAAACAGCCGATACCGATACTGCGAACCTTGGTGCCCATTTCCCTTCTAGTACTTCACTTCAGAAAAAAGGCTAAATTGTAACTTGATACCCTTAACTATTCGAGTTTTTCAACTTGATATCCTCAACTTTGATAGGTACCAACTTAATACCATCTCTATATCTTTGTCCTTAACTAAAGGAGTAAAATGACAGAAATGCCCCCTCCCCCATTCTCTCCCCTCTCTCTCCGGCGCCAACAACCAGAGGGGAGGAGGCGCAACAGTAGCGAGCAGTTACAGTTGCGTCGGACAGCGCGGGCAGCAACGAGCATCGCTGAGGCGGCGCTTGTGCGGGGTGCGCGATGACGCGGGCACGGGGGCTGCGCAAGGCGACGCGGGGCGACACAACGCGGACGCGGGGCTGCGCAGCTGCCGGAGGGGGAGTGGGGCGCACAACAGCTGTGCGGCAGCACGGGGTCGCGGAGAAGCGTAGGGGGTGTGCGGGCAACGTGAGGGCAGAGGGTCACAGGGAGGAGGAGGAGGGGGTTGGGATTAAGGTGGAGGGGGAATGAGGGGTATTTTAGTAAAAAAAAAAAAAAAAACTAAAAACTTGATGCTAAAATGACGGAGGGTACCAAGTTGAAAATATTAGTTGAGAGAGAGTATTAAGTTAGTACCTATCAAAGTTTAGGGTATCAAGTTACAATTTATCCAAAAAAAAAAAAAATTGTTTTCCAAATTGTATTAGGTAACTTGTATTTTGAGCCTTAAGAGTTGGCACATTTTGTAAGTGTTAATTTGCAGAAAGCATGAAAAAAGGACCCTAAGAGTAATTATGAGCTCTTACTGTGTGGACGCATAGACTAAGGACTCCAGAGAACCAGCAAATGTAGAACCAAACGCGAGCTCACGGACAGAACCACGGCTACGAGCGACCAAGAACTTGAAGAAGCCGGCGAAGGAGAAGTTGTCGATACGATACTCTCGCATGAACCTCGTGGCGAAGCTGCCGGTCGGCGTGACCTCGAGCTTGAACGGCGAGAGGTCCGGATCAAGAAAGTTGAGGACGTCCCAGCACTGGGGGAAGAGGGAGGCTCTGAACCATGACTTGCACACGAAGGGCACGCCCAGAGTCAGGTCCTCCAGGTTCAGCTTGACAAATATGCCTACCAGTAAGTCATTCGCTAAATTCTCCCACATTCTTCCAACAATGTATGTTATCCCAGCGCTTTATTACAAGAGAAAGGCATTGCAGTTAGAAAGAGTGAGAAGAAATAACAAAGGTTCCATATCATGACAATATTGTAGGGTTGGTTGGAATCAGTAGGGGTACGTTGAGGAGGCTGTTGCCGATTTAGATTTTATGTTTTTTTTTTTTTAGATTTTTTATAAAGACGCTATAAAAGTTGATCGGTGTTACTTTAATTTTTTTTTTCAATATTTACAAGTTTGCCACTTCCATTGTCTGCCCAATCCCACACTACATGGCTATCAAAATTTTGACAGTCCTAACTGCATACAAGATTGTCAAAATTTTGACAGTCCAAGATAAAAAAAAAATTGGATTAGTACCAATCAACTTTTGTAGTGCATTTATAAAAAATCTTTTTATTTTATATATCAATTGATAAGTCTTTAGAGATTGGATTTACCGTCTGTGAATTGAAGAATGAGATAAATCTACTTTTGAGTTTTTACGTGATGCCAAATACCTAGAGTGGATCGCTTATCTTCTTCTCAGTTCATAATTGATCTCTTATCTTCTTCTCCACTGTCGCTGACATTGACGTTGAGTTGGGTCTGGAGTACAAAAGTCCAAAATTCAGTTGATCCGACAAGCAATAGGAATTATATCTTCGGTTCACCTCGCAATCTTCCACAAGGAGATGAAGAAGAAGAGGAGAGGAGAATAGCTTCGGGATCAAGTTATTCTGGAGGTGGAGGCAAACTTCTAGGTTTTGCATTGGGAGTTCTATATATGAGAGCAGCTCATATGTATAGGCAACTATGATAAGTCCTAGTAGTACACCCCTTATGGGCACAATTACTACAACGCCCTTGCCCTTGGCCCCAGGTGGGTTGGCCATACTTGTGAACCGTTTTCGATTGGTCTAGATCAGACCGGTTCGGTTCATGTGAGATGCCAACGTACTATCACTCTCACATAGTGGGTCACTCATCCTTTCTTTAATTATGTCTCAAGCACGATCATATATCTATTGACGTGCGGCCTACGAAATAAGTGAGACCTACGAAATAAAAGTGGTCTGAAAAATGCGAAGTTTACTACCAATGCTTTACAACCTTCTTACAACCCTCTCTTCCTCCTGCTATCTGGGTCCCACCGACTCCACCTCTTTTCCAATGAGTGAACGTCACGTGACGTTCCTGCCACGTGGCAGCCACCCGGACAGCCACCGGGTCCCACCTCTCCCCCCTCCTCCAATGGACAGCCGTTACGTGGGCACCACGTGGATGCCACGTGGCTGTTGTAAGATGGTTGTAAGTATTTGGTTGTAGCCGTAGCACTATTGAATGTAGTCTAGCTAATGAAACATTGAATGGGCCCACGAAGTAATTATAGCCTATTAAATCAGTTTTTGGTCCTAAGGCTATCTCCAATGAAATTTTTTAAAATTGAGTTTATATCCTACTTGACATTGTACTTTAAGAAAATTTGTATCATACCTGATAGCTTCTACATAGAAATTGCTGGTCCAAATGGGTAACCGTCAACTCGATTTCGATAATCGACTAACTATGATCTGGTATGACTCAATATGACACATAAAATGACAATCGTTGCATCTCTGTTACTTCACTGAAGACAATGCTGCAACAAGTCTACAAGCTGTGTTATTGAGTCTGTATTTTATATTCATCGAGTCTAGGACAAAATGAATATCGGGTTCGTGTTGGCACTAGGAAACTCAAATCCATATTAAACCAGAACCTAGTCCACTCAAAACAGCCTGAACCAAACCAAACCTGGATCCAACATTCTGGAAACCGACCAACAGAGTTCGGACAGAACTCGGGACGAACTCAGGGCAAACTCGGTCACCCTAAGACCTCCAGTTTGCAACGTTACTCCGTGAGACCATGATTCTAACGTTCGAATTTTTGAACGTTGGGCATCCGAACTCGGCCCAAACTCGGTTCAGAAAAATCCTATAAATAGAGATTGAATTACACATTCTTATTCACTCACTTTCATATCTCTATCTTCCTGAGCTATAGACCTTCTTTATTCCAAAGATCAATTCCCAACCTTTTAGTGCTAACGCGGTTCCATTTAGAAGTCTGATCGAGTTGTAAAAAGCTTGGTTTGTCAAGTTCTCTAGTGTTTGAAGTCGGCGTGTTCTACGGATCAAACGCACGTGTAAAGTATTTCGAGCCTTCGGATCAAAGCTCGATGTTGTAAGAAGTTTGCAAGCCTTCGGATCAAAGCTTGTGATTCACTATTGGTGATTATAGTGGATACAACTCCGAGCAAGAGTTCTCGGGTCTGTACTAGTCCTCTCAGAGGAAAATCAGAATAAAATTACGGTGTTTGCGTTTGTTCTTCTCAACTCTTACTTTACTGCATATTCATAATTGATATATTTGTTGGTACATATACTGCCTTTACGTAGACTTAATTTTTAATTGGGGTTTATTATTTTCATTGCACACATGCACTTTATTCACCCTCCCCCCACCTCTAGAGTTGTCCTAACGGTACTACAGAAATTGTACAAAAAAAAAATCCTCCAATGATTCTCAATTTCTATCTTACGTGTTAGAAAATAAACGACCAATTTAATAATTTAGTTTGGAAGTAAGGTCCAATATTGAATTTTATGAGGTGAAAAATTTATATGAGAGTACTATTCTCCTAAAAAAATTTCATCATACATCAATGTCACTTAGAATAAAAATTATGATAGAAACCATTGTTGGGATACTTTTTTCTTTCTTTCTAAAAATATTTATATAGGAATGGAGGAGGTAGAAATCACCATTGAAGATAGCCTAATATCCAAATCTTAATTTATTTTCAACTATACTGAAGTTTGGGTCTAATCATAGTCATAACTCTTTCTGAACTTGTGATTATAACCCCATCCCAAATAAATATGATTAGGCGAATGCTAGGACTACAACCAAATGCATCTCCCCCACCCCCACCCCCACCACACACACACACGGCCGGCCTCCATTAGGAAAGAGAGAGAAAATGTGGGGCCAAGTGTGACCCATATAGCAGAAGGGTTAGAGAGAAAGTGGGACCGGATGTGACCTATATGTAGGGGAGGGTGTGTTAGAGGAGAGGTGGGACTGGTTGTAAGAAGGTTATAAATATTTGGTAGTAAACTTAGCATTATTGAAAAAAAAAAAATTGACTTTCCGGCATAATCGTACGGGATCCGACGTAACGTTCGAGACTTTTGTGCACACTGCATTGTATGTCGTTGGATCCACTGCTCCCAGCTCCCACCATTTATAAATGGAAGAAATAATACGTCCCCGTGGCTCGATCCACTGACCTTCTGCCATCTAGCCGGGATCCTTATACCTCTTCTCGGTAACCATAAGAGCCACTCGAGTTCGGTAGCATTATTGATATGAGCTGGGCCACGTGGTCCCCACCTAAACCTTATGTGGGTCAATACACGTTGAAGGCCATTGGGCCCATTAAGCAGGCGGTTCCCAGGGGGGGTCAGCCTTGATTAAACCTATCACTCGAAAACTCATAGCGAGCCTACATCTACACCTACACGGCCCTCCACCGTCGCCATCCCACGACTGCAGCCTGTCGGTACTGCCATGACCCCACCTATCTGCCAGCGTTGTCGTTGTCTCCAAGAACTCTCATGGGCCTGGGCCGGGGAAACCTATACAAATTATATGAATATGGAGCCTTTTATTTTTAAAATAAAAGAAAAATAAATTTTAATTAATTAAATTTGATTTTTTTTTATTTTTATATGGAAATGTACCAATTAAGTTTTTGTATTCACACATATATAATATGGGGACCCTTAATCATGGGGCCATAGGCACAAGTCTAAGTTGGTTTAACAGTAGAGCCGGCTCTGAATACCCGACCTTCATGGAGGGGCCGAAATTCGACCGTCGAGCCACCATACCCTTGCATGGGGTCGAGGTAGTCCGTCGTTGCACCTCCCGTATAGGGTCGAGCTCACCGTTGTTGCTTTGCCGCATCCCCACATGATGTCGGGCTAATCAGCCGCACCGTCGTACAACGTTTGGATCGGGGCAGACTGATGCCATGCTACTGATTGTCACCACGACCCCCATGTGGGGTTGAGGAAGAAGGGAGGGGGGGGGGGGGCTCGACAGTGCTAGTCGGCCCTCTATGTGGCTTAATTGCGTTGTCGAACAGACACTAGCATCCTCCCAACCCCATCGGACCAATCTTCTGGCTGTCAGGCAACATTCTGGTTGGTCGCAATCCCAATGTAGGGGTAGACGCGGTTCGAACACTGATGTGAGATTGAATTTAAGTGACAAAATTAGAGCATTATTGTGATTATCATATTTGTTGGCGTAAATCACTTTCATAAAAAAAATGTAGGTGATCTCTATGATTGTATAAAACAAATTTTAGGACATCAAATAATCACCACGTCTATTAGACAAATAGAGATACACGGGCAACTCTGTAACGCCACCCACATTTTCAAAATATAACTGAAGACACTTAGAAAATTTTCGTCATCGAAATTTAAATTGACAAGATATATGAATTTAAAGTATAGGCAACCTTGATCAGTGAACAAGTACGGATATCGGTTCCGCATATCCTCTTCTATTTTCCAAATAGATTCTTTGGATGAATCTTGACGCTATGCTACTCGGATAATAATGATCTGATTCTTGAGTATCATTTCGTTGTGATCCAAAATTTCCACCGATCGTTGTTTAATATGAAATGTCGGCCTGACAAATCCCAAGGATTATCACATGAACATTACAAGATCTCTTTGCAAAAAGATTTTGTAAGGACATGGTTCCATGATTAAGAAATAATAGTAATACTAAAGAACCTAAAATTATTATGCAACATCAAGATAAAAAGAATATGGAACTACTAAGTACTTGTATTGGGTTCGTGTATGTCTTCCATTGCTGAGACCAGCCCTTTTGTACCAATCAGAACTGTAGAAAGTACACTAGATCACGAAGGACTGCTGGGGCAAGTTAATCTATTAGGACATATATTGTATTAGAGAGGTTCGAGAAAATGAATTCTCAAGAACAAGAAATTTACTTAACATATCCTAATTGCTGTATCCGATGTTGATATGTTGAGAATTTGACCAATCTTTCATCAGTAAACAATAAAGGTCTCGTTTGGTTCGCAAAAAAGAAAAAAGTAAAAGAAATTTTTTTTTATTTTTTTTTCTTTGAAAAATTGTAATTTTCACCGATTTTCGGTGCCAAAAAAATTGGGATGGAAAGTAAGGTAGGAAAGTGAATTCTTGGATGGGTGGAGAGAACCATTTTTCTTTCTATTTTTCTTTCCATTGAGAATCAATTTCCTTTCCTCCTCAATTTCTTTAACATCCAAATATAAAAAATGAATGATTTTTCTTTTCCAACATCATAATTTTGTGAACCAAACGAGGCCTGAAATTATCAACGGAAGAATAGAATGAACGGAAATGAGGAAGACTGACATACCTCAAATCTGGGCTCTTAATTCAGATATTCCCAGTAACTTGATCGAAAATAAGATTGCGAGACAAAGTCTTAAAAGAATTGTTATCATTGAGAGATGATGCTTCTTAATGGTTGGCCGGCAACTAGAGGATTAAACAGTTAATTTAACCAGTGATTAAGACCCAAACTCTGTTACGACAAAATTGGATTTCAGGTCCACATAAATTTTATCTGATATGAACCCAAATCCGGACAAAAGTATATAGAAATTTGGAGCTATTTATAGCACATGTTCTTGAAAATGTTTATAATTAACAATACTATTGGTATCAAGCTAGTTGGCCATACTACAAGAGTGCTGACTGCTTCATTTTGGATAGTCTGAGCAACAATGTCGACAGCACAGAGTAAGCAAAAAAGAAAGTGTGTAGAAGTTGAGAAGAAAGTTAACACCGCTAAGAAAACCTCAACAATAAGAACAGAACAAAATAATATGATTTACTAGGAAGGCATCCCTATCAAACTTACTCGTAATAAACTATTGGTTCCTCTAAACAATAGGTATTTCTGAACTTCTTGCCTGTCTGCATGCCAAGCAAAAAAGAAAGCGTGTAGAAGTTGAGAAGAAAGTTAACACCGCTAAGAAAACCTCAACAATAAGAACAGAACAAAATAATATGATTACTAGGAAGGCACTCCTATCAAACTTATTCGTAATAAACTATTGGTTCCTCTAAACAATAGGTATTTCTGAACTTCTTGCCTGTCTGCATGCCAAGCAAAAATGAAAGTGTGTAGAAGTTGAGAAGAAAGGTCCACCAGCAGCAGACTTGTTCAAGGTTTCAGTCAAGGTCTTATTTGTTGAGTTAATTCTGTGGAAGAGGTTGTTTGAATTTCAATAAATTCTTGTCTTTAGAAATATTGTTATTTGATCTATTTTTTTGATTTCTTATCACTTAGTTAAAATATGGTTAGAGGGTGCTACTTTTATGCATTCTGTTAGAGTTGTAAATGGCTATTTAAAGGCCAAGTTGAGTTTGAATAAATACATAGATTTTTCTGATCAAGAATCAAATACTTCTCTTGTCTTACATTTGGTATCAGAGCTATGGCAACCAACGACGAGCAAAGCCCCACGACGCCGACACCTATGAAGGAGACCTCATTCACCTTCAAGTACCCCATGCTGACACGGACCAACTACGCGGATTGGGCTCTCTTAATGAGAGTCAACATGCAGGCGCAAGTCCTGTGGGAGGCGATCGAATCCGGAAAAGTCGACTACCGCGACGACATGATGGTCCTTTCCGTCATACTCCGTGCCGTGCCGCCAGAGATGCTGCGGACACTGGTAGTGAAAGACACTGCCAAGGAAGCATGGGACGTTGTGAAGATGATGCGGATGGGGGTCGAGCGCGTGCGCGAGGCCAAGGTGCAGAAATTGTGCGCCGACTTCGAATCAATGAAGTTCAAGGACGGCGAGTTCGTCGAGGACTTCGCGATGCGGCTCACGGGACTCGTCAACGACCTGCAACTACTCGGCAACGAAATGGACGACGAGAAGGTAGTTAAATTTTTTTTTTTTGAGTCGTTCCATCCAAGTACACGCAAGTTGCCATCGCCATTGAGACCTTAGTGGATCTCAAGATGCTGTCAATTGAAGAGCTTATCGGTCGGCTTCTAGCCGTCGAGGAGCGGTACGATCTTGGTAGCAACTCCAGCGACACAAGTAGTCGCCTTCTCCTCTCCGAAGAGAAGTGGCTCGCTCGCACGAAGCAGAGGAAGCAAGGCGAGGTCTACTCCGATGGCGGCAAAAGATGTGGTCGCGGCACGGCAAGCCAAGAGGTCGTGGCCGCGGCGACACGAACAACGGCAACGACAACGGCAACGTGTCCAACGGCACGTGCGACAAGAAGGGTAAGTGCCACAATTGTGGCATCTACGACCACTGGACGAAGGACTGCCGCAAGTCGAAGTGCGATGACCGGGCCAATCTGATGCAAGCCGACGACGATGAGCCTGCACTGCTGATGGCGCAGGAGTACACGCTCGCCGAGACCACCGTGGACACGACCAACAACGTTGTACTTGACGAGGTGCACGCTCAGGTGCATCTGGGACGTGAGGACGACCACCACGGCGAAGCATGGTATCTCAACACCGGCGCCAACAACCACATGACGGGCTGCAAGGAGGTCTTCGCCGAGCTGGACACTGGAGTCACGGGCTCCATCAAGTTTGCTGACGGGTCTGTCGTCGACATCCGAGGACGTGGCACGGTAATATTTACATGCCAGAACGACGAGCACCGCGCCCTCACGGCGTCTACTTCATTCCGAAGCTATGAAGCAATATCATCAGCCTTGGGCAGCTCGATGAGAACGGCTGCCAAGTCTTGATCGAAGGCAGTGTGCTCTCGATTCGAGATTTTCTACAATGCCTCATCGCAAAGGTAAAATGTGCCTGAAACCGACTGTACATTCTATCTCTTGATATTGTACAACCAGTGTGTTTAGCAGCACGACTCAATTACGACGCATGGCGGTGGCATGCACGGTTCGGCCACTTCAACTTCGAAGCACTCCGGAAGTTAGCTCGTCGCAATATGGTGTACGGGCTACCACAGGTCAAACACATCAATCAGATCCACGATAGTTGTCTTTCCGGGAAGCAGCGCCACATGCAATTTCGGCAGGAGACCAAGTACCGCGTCGACAACCTGCTAGATCTTGTTCACGGTGATATCTGCGGGCCGAAAATACCGGTGACACCCGGTGGTAAGCGCTATTTTTTGCTCCTCGTCGACGATTTTAGCCGCTACATATGGTTGACGCTACTGGGTTCGAAGGATGAAGCGCTGACAACCATCAAACACTTTCAATCCTACGTCGAGGTGGAGACATGACGCAAACTGTGCACGCTCCGTACTGATCATGGGGGCGAGTTCACATCCGTAGCATTTGGCGAGTATTGTGCGGGCCGCGGCATCGAAACGACATCGTCGAGCGCCGGAACCAGACAGTCGTTGCGATGGCGCGCAACCTTCTAAAGGCAAAGGATATGTCCGGGAAGTTCTGGGACAAGGCGGTCACGACGGTTGTCTACATCCTCAATCGCTCGCCGACACGGAGCGTCGACGGCAAGACGTCGTACGAGGCATGGCACGGACACAAGCCGAGCGTGCACTTCCTCCGCGCCTTCGACTGTGTCGCACACGTCAAGGTGGCCAAGTCGAACATACAGAAGCTAGAAGATCGCAGCAAGCACATGGTCTTCATCGGCTACGAGCCCGGCAACAAGGCGTACTGGGCATACGACACCGTCGGCAAGCGCGTGCACGTCACACGCGACGTTGTCTTCGACGAGGAAGCCAAGTGGCACTGGGGCGTGCAAGACAACGTAGGTGAGACATTTACTGTTGAGTATACTATGATCCCCATACCACATATTGAACACCCAGGCATGCCGGTGCACGGGGGTAGCGATCCATAAACACCAGTGGCACCCAGCCCAGGGCCGTTGATGCCGGCATCCGGAGAAGAAACATCCAACTCGGTGGTACAAAGTGGAGTGGAATTTGTCTCGCCACCCACCAACGCTCGGCCATGCTCGACGCCGATGACGACGGGCCGCGTAGGTACAGGACCTTGGCGAGCTTGCTTGATACGACCACCGTCCGCGAGCTCGATGCCGACGAGCTGCTCCTCATGGTTGGCGAGGAACCTGCCACTTTCTTTGAAGCCGAGAAACACCGATGTTGGCGCCAAGCGATGCTCGAGGAGATGAGCTCCATTGAGGAGAACCATACATGGCACCTCGTAGACCTCCCACCTGGCCACCATCTTATCAGTTTGAGGTGGGCCTACAAGCTCAAGAAGGACGAGCACAACGCCGTCCTCAAGCACAAGGCGAGGCTCGTGGCAAAAGCTATGTGCAAAGGCAAGGAGTGGACTTCGAGGAAGTGTTCGCACCGGTTGCTCGCCTCGAGTCCGTCCGTTTATTGATCGCACTCGCCGCGCATGAGGGGTGCGCGTTGCACCACATGGACGTGAAGACGACGTTCCTCAACGGCGACCTCAAGGAGGAGGTGTACGTCGCCCAACCTTTCGGCTTTGTTATCGAAGGACAGGGGCACAAAGTGCTGAAACTTGACAAGGCACTGTACGTGCTGCGGCAAGAACCGAGGGCTTGGAACACCAAGCTTGACAGCTGCCTACTGTCACTTGGTTTCCACCGGAGTGCACAGGAGCACGCTGTGTATACACGCGGCAAAGGTCCAGCTGGCCTACTTGTGGGTGTATACGTCGACGATCTCATCATCACCGAGACGGACCCACAAGAGATTGCCAAGTTCAATGAGGAGATGAATGCATTGTTCAAAATGAGTGACCTGGGATTGCTCACCTTCTACCTCAGCATCAAGGTGCAGTAGTCCAATGGCTTCATCACCTTCAGTCAGGAGGCATATATGCTCAAAATCTTGGAGAAGAGTGGCATTATTGATTGCAACCCGTCCCACGTCCCCATGGAACCGAGGTTCAAGCTAAGCAAGGTGAGCTCAACCCCTCCGACTGACGCCACATCCCACAGGAGCATCGTTAGGAGCCTCCAGTACTTGGTGCACACTCGCCCAGACATCTCGTACGATGTGGGCTACGTGAGTCGGTTTATGGAGAACCCGACCACCGAACACCTTGCTGCCGTCAAGCGCATCCTTCGCTACGTCGTCGGCACACATCACTTTGGCTGTCTCTACACAAAGAATATGGAGGAACCACGACTGATCGGCTACAGCGACAGTGACATGGCAGGTGACATCGACACCCGCAAGAGCACCACTGTCGTGCTATTCTTCCCCGGTCGTAGCCTCATTAGTTGGCAATCTCAGAAGCAGAAGGTCGTGGCATTGTCATCCTGCGAGGTCGAGTACATTGCCGCGACAATGGCGACATGCCAAGGCATTTGGCTTGCAAAACTCCTTGGTGACTTGATGAACAAGGAGGCCGGCAACGTCATGCTCAAGGTAGTAACAAGTCCGCCATCTCCCTCAGCAAGAATTCCGTCTTCCATGACTGAAGCAAACATATTGATACAAGGTATCATTTTATTCGGGAGTGCGTCGAGAGAGGGAAGGATGAGGTCGAGTACATCAATACTAAAGAGCAGCTCGCAAACATTCTTACCAAGGCGCTCGGACGAGTCAAGTTCATTGAGATGAGATAGAAGCTCTGCGTCATAAAGGTGAATATCATACAACAGGCTTAGGGGTGATTTGTTATAGTTAAACCTGTTGAGGAGGTTGGAGAGGTGGTTATTTGAATTTCAATAAATCATAGTCTTTAGGAATGTTGTTATTTGATCTATTCTTGTGATTTATTATCACTTAGTTAAAATATGGTTAGAGGGCGCTACTTTTATACATTCTGTTAGAGTTGTAAATGGCTATTTAAAGGCCAAGTTGAGTTTGAACAAATACATAGATTATTCTGATCAAGAATCAAATACTCCTCTTGTCTTACATCATTATCGGTATCGGACCAAGTATCAGGATCAACGGTATCGTCGACGGTTTCGGATCAGAATATCAAATTTTTTGACATCAAAAAACAAATAATTACTAATAAAACTTGCAAGTTTAGATGAAGAAAAATATATTTTGTACATTTATATATAATTTTAAGTGCTGTGCGTTATTTCTGAGTAGTTTTAAAATTTAATAGTCACCCTTGCTAGTTAGTTTACCTGCGATAAATAAATTTGGTATCGGTAGCGGTCGATATCGAATCGGGACATGCCAAACTGTGTTGTATCGATATTGGCTGATACTGCAAACTATGGTTTCAACCTTGTACTAGAATGAGAAGAGAGCACCAAGATATCAGTAGAGAAAGCTAGGAAGGTTACCATCCCAATCTCACTTGTAATAATCAAAGTCGCTTACGAGCACCATGTATCTTATAGCTTGTCTAACCTTTTCCGATTCATAAATACGAGGATAGCTACAACCAATAGCGTAGTCAAATTTTTTATCTAAGGGACGCAATGCTTACAACTATAATAATAATAAATTATAATAACACATTTATAATCCAAAAAATATTATATATTAATATCAAATGTCATAAATTATTACAATCACTAAATAACCATTTTCTTTGAAAATAAAATCCTTTGAGACTTCATATTCTGAAAATATTGAATGATATCTTCATCGTCAACGACCTCTAATACGTTTCTTTCAATATATGCCACCAAACAATCATTCATAATCTTATCTCCCAATCAATTATGTATTGAAGTTTTAATGATTTTTTTGCATGCCCTCTTACCTTACGATCTTTTGCATCCTTAACGTAGGATCGGAATACTCATCTAATATCCAATTCCAACCAATCAATATCTCAACAAAAAAATGCCATTAAACTAAGAAGCAACCCAACTATGAAGTTGTCTATTTGAAATTTTAACTATTGATAAGACTATTGGAAAGTGTAAAGTGTAAGAACAATAAAAGAAAATTAATTCTACTTGAAAGCAACCTAAAACAAACGAGTAAAAAAAAGAAAAAAAAAATCCAGAGGCGCAGCTGCACCCCCAAGGACCACGTGGCTACGCCACTGGCCACAGCGGCTTCTCCGATAATCCCCTTTCCTCCCACTCAAACACAGACACGACACATGCATACACACACCAGCAGGAGCCAAGTATCACAAAATAGGCACACACACAACCTTTAGGAAGGAAAGAAGGTCCCTCCCTACTTGATGCTTTCTGAGAACCTGCTGAAAAAGAAGATTCACGCACTGCGACAGAAATGTATGGAATGGATCAAAATATGAAGCAACCCTTTCTTGGCAATTCAGTGGAATATTTGCTAGTGCTTCACTCATAAGTTGCATGTGGAGATTCACTAGTAGTGGTACCAGAATTTGTCTCATATTAAACTGAGGACGCCAACAATACCACTTACAATGATCAATGCTTTGAATCAAATAAAGCGAGTGGAGTGGAACCACAAAAAATGGCTTTAAGAAATTGTGGGTTCCTCTCCCTGGCCTTCACCTAATTAAACTAGGACGAAGTAGCTCACCATAAAACGAATAAAGCGACTTCTCATTGATGAAAGAATAAAGTGAGTTCTAGTATGTTTAAATGTTTTCATAACACAGTGCATGCTGGGATGGGTTCATGTGATGTCATCTAGTGATTCCATCAAACTCCAGAACACAGCAATATGACCCTTTCTGAAGGAAAGGAAGGAAAACTTATCAGTATGAGAAGAACAATATATTTTAGCAACAGCATAATCTATCAACTAGTTTCACATTTTAGTGGATCACTCTGAGTAGATTACTGCAGAAATCCCTCTAAGAAATAAAGCCCTGTCAGAACTGATTAGATTTAGACCAACCATTAATTAACCATAGTTTGCAGTATTGGCCGATACCGATACGATTTGGCATATTCCGATCCGATAACAACCGATACCGTTGGGGGTGTCTTTCTAGTTAATTCGGCAAAAAAAATTGAATGAAAAAGACTAATTAGCAAGGGTGTAAAAGCGTAGTAAGGATGTAAAAGTATGTAAAAGAAGAAAACTTATCTATCGCCAAGTAAACCAATCGACAATGGTGACTACTTTCATTTAATTTTAAAACTATTAAAAAACAACACAAGAAATATTTAAAATTAGGTCTAAATATATAATAATAATAATAATAATAATAATAATAATAATAATAATAATAATAATTTGCTTCCCAATATAGAAAACAATTTGATATTACGTTCTGAAACCGCCAATATTGTCGATACCGTCAATTCCGATACTCATAGGAAGGGTTCGATACTGATACTGCGAACATTAATTTAACATACGTTTGAAAATAAACAAAACCCCCATCTTCACAACGACCTATATTGCACGACACGGGAATGGGAATGGTGTCCATATCCAGATCGTCCTCATTCTAGCATCATAGGTTACTACTTATTGTACTTAACTGAAAATGTCCGTATCCCCTAGCTGTATCTCTGTCCTTGTCTGTGCAACATAGATACGCCATAAATGTAAGGCCAAGTTCTCTGTAAACGAAGTAGAAGAATACTTGCAGTAACTACTAGTATTTCTTGCGCTCATCGTAAACCAACCTTTCAATTAAGTACAGGTAGCTTATTATGCACATGTTGGCATGTCAAGGACCAACCCATATATTAATTCCTCCAACATATCCCATCTTATCTGATGCGAGACTAAATCTTACTCCAAGCCTCCTCTCATCAACCAATTAAATGTGAAAAACTCCAGCAACATGTAATTCAATCTAGAACACATTGTACCACTTTGCTAAACGTCAGTTATTTACAACTCTAAATGAAGGGAGCGTTCCGCCAGTCGTCTTTTCCAGGGTTTTAGGGTTCATACTAGAAACCGTCTATTATTTTGTGGTTCAAATCAATGGGTACATATAGGGGTGCAGCCAACGAAGTTTTGCAGGGTTTTAGGATTTTTCCTAAGCAGGCTTTTCCTAGATCCAACAATAGGGTTTTGCAGGGTTTTAGGGATCCTTCTATCAAGGGCTCAAGGGTTGTGCATCGGTCGGTGATCAACCTATTTGGTCACAACCGTAGCCAAATCGAAATTATTCGGTTGTGAGATAATGATAGTCGAATCAAACCAACCAACTGGTCGGTTCAGTTTTGCAACCGATTGACTTGGTTCGGCTAATCGGTTTTATATTTGAACACAACATATTTAAAATCAATAAAAATTTAAATATTTGAAGCAACCCTTTGCCATATGTTTGCTAATAACTCATTTTCATCATTTCATCATTCCATATTCAACAAACACAATAGCTCATTTCGATCATTCTATCTCCCATAAAGAAAAAGAGAGTCTAAAAATAACAAACAACAAAAACAAAATAATGGTTCATCAGGTGATCCGTTTGATTCGGTTTCATCGATTTTTGATATTGTCAATCCATTGACCGAACCAAACCGTTCGGTTATTAAGAACACCTAACCGACCCAATCTGAAAAGTCCATCGGTTCGATTAAAAACCGATCGATTCGGTTTGAATCGGATCGGTCGGTTCGGCCCCAATTTGAACAGCCCTTTCTATGCATGAAAGGGTTGTACAGAAAAGACATCATTTTTCTGTTTGTTATAGGCTAACTACTATAGAAAGTGTGACATTCCCCATTGTTATATCATCCTGTACTTTCCATATTGACCATAGAGAAAAGACAAGGGAGTAGAGGTGGTTCCTTTCTCCATCAAACTTATGTGTTTGTCAATACCTATCCACAGATCAATGTCATTACCTATCCACAAATCAAACAATACACTAGCATCTTGATGAATCAATTGGGAACTCCAAGACTACCTCTTGGTAGATCCAAACTGTACCAACCTGGAATGGCCCTTCATTGTTATCATACACTTCATTTCTTAGGAAATAAAGCAGTTGCATAACAATTTTGCTGAAAAAGAAATTCTTTGCTAACAAAAAGTATTGACTAATTGCTTAAATATCTAATGAGTACATGTTAATGTATCTTAACGCAGTAATGGCAAAACACCGGCTATCCGTTTGATCGTATCTCGTTTCCGGTTGAGCGTTCAAAGGAGGGTGACAATGGAATTGGTAATTTAGTCCCACATCGGATAGGAGGTGGGATCATGAGGTGTAGATAATTATGATTGATTCATGCCTTATATGAAAATTTTCTTTTACGGCATATGGATCCAGTCCAATATCGTACCTCATGGGCCAACTCCAGTTCGGGTCATACCGCGCGCCTAACAAGTGGTATCATAGCCCAAGGTTACGGGACTGATTTGAGCGGCTCTAATTGGTTCGAGAAGATGGTGCTGAACGCTCATGGATTATACGAGCTCTTCTCAAGATGGAGTAGGAGCATCAACTACACGAATTGACTTTAAAGGTGGATCTGACGAATCCAAGGTGGAGCAAGACTTTGTGGTTGGCACACAATGGTGGTGTGGATGAACGTGTCAGGTTTGATTCTGTGGTCGAACGGATCAATATGACAATATGTTGGATCTCTTTGGTGCTCGGTTAGTGAAAACGAGCAAAGATAGCCGGGATGTGCTAAGGTTGTTCGGCTAGCGGAAACGAGCTAAGGTGGAGATTGTTGGATTGTATCTCGTTTCCGGTTGAGCGTTCAAAGGAGGGTGACAATGGAGTTGGTAATTTAATCCCACATCGGATAGGAGGTGGGATCATGAGGTGTAGATAATTGGGATTGGTTCAGGTCTTACATAAAAATTCTCTTTTAAGGTATATGAGCCCAGTCCAATATCGTACCTCATGGACCAACTCCGGTTCGGGTCATACCGCGCGCCTAACACTATCAGGGGTTTCAATTTCTAAATCAACAATGCACTTAGCTATCTTCAATGGTATTTAGGGCAGAGCATTCAGCTTATTTGGTTTCAACCGAACCGAAGTACCCAAAACCGAATTGACTGAAACCAAAAAGTCCAAACTAAATCGAACCCGAACAAAAATGTATCAGTTCGGTTGGATTTTTTACCGTTTAATAGGTCGGGACGGACTTGTGGTTAAAATATATCAAAAAAATACAAATTTGATAAATGATGCAAAAGTATGAGTGGTAGAGCAATGAATATATCAAAAAATAAAATTAGGGTTAGATTTCTCATCTCTCTTATAAACAACAGGTGCAAGAGAGAAGAGGAGAAGAGAGAAATGAAAACAAATTGGGATAAAGGTTAGATGTAAGGTAATTTAGTAATTCTTATGCGGTTTTTTAGCTTTAGATCGAATTGGAAAACCAAAACCGAAAGCTAAACTGAGAACCGCATTCAGACAATTCTAGAACTAAACCCAAACCAAACAGTTTCCAAACCTAACCAAATCCCTTATTCGGTTGACAGTCCAAAACTGGATAATGCTCGACCCTAATACAATAGAACGTCAATAATTTTAATACCTGATAAATTAATAACCTCGATTAAATAATATTTTTAGCCACTCCCGACTTTGGGATAATGTGCTAAACTTACAAAATAATACATTATAAAAAAAATATAGGTCCCATACAATATGTAAGTTAATAATTTTCTGATATACATAGTGTTTATGATTCGACCATGAGGCCTTCCTAAAACATGACTCAATTATTGTTTTTCTTCTTCTTAAAATTTATGTCACATTGGATTTCATCTATAACTTTTCTTAACGTGGTAAGAAGTTCTTGTGTGGTTTTCTCATTAAGCAACAAAAAATTATTCAATATCATCACTGCTTTGAGAGCTTTTTTTTGTGAAACGGAATCCATTGTAGAACTATCATCTTCAACTTCATCATCATGATCATTTTCTATGACACTCTCAATTATTTGCTCGTCACTCAACATCTCTGAAATTGTGTTATTTTCTCCAGGATGGTTCAAGAGGTCATCGACACATTCCATTACGATAATTCAACTATTTGATTATATTTTATAGTTCTTGTATGCATGATGTGTTGTGTTACTATGATTTTGTTTATTTAAATAGACTTTTTGCTTGGTATTGAACACTTTGTGTTGCACATCATCCATTCATCTAGGACTTCTCCATTAGAAGGGGCACCACCTGGGAAAGTGGAGTAAGAATTGAGATTCTTGACTAGTCTTCGTTGAGTTTATATTCAGTATATGACCATTTTAGATACAATATCATCAAACATCTCATATCATAGTGATTACTATTACCTTCATAAGAATTCATGCAACATAATATAATCTGATGAATTGGGAACAACAGTCTGTTACTTTCATAGTATTTAATATATACAGTAGAAGACTTGTGTAACGGTATCGAAAAAATATTTCGTAGCAAGATGAATGACAATAACTGGGAAAAAAATGTTACAATACTACTTTTATATTTCTCCCTCTTCTTTTACATTTCTTCACTTTGAAATTCAATTTGTCATATTCAAGGATCTCCTTTCTTCTGCATAATACTCGTGTCATATCTAAGTTAGATTATTATCATTTCAGCAGAGGTTCATAGTGTTGAAAGAGAAAGCTAAACCTAAACGCTAGATCTAGACTCCACAAGTACAACAAATTTTGGAGGGGAAAAAAAAAAAGCTTGTCTAAATTGCAAGGTTAGCAGTATCGGTATCGACAACGGACCCTTCCTATGAGTATCGAGATTGGCGGCATCGGTGGTTTCGGATCGGAGTATCAGATTTTTTTCTATCAGAAAACAAATAATTATTAATAAATTATTAAAATTATATATATATATATATATATATATACATTTTTAATACATTTAGGCTTAACATGCGTTATTTCTTAGTATTTTTGAAATTGAATGAAGTAGTAGTCATCCTTGCCAATTGGTTTATATACGATGAATAAGTTTTCTTCTTTTACATGCTTTTACAGTCTTACTATACTTTTGCACCCTTGCTAATTGGACTTTTTCCATTCAATTTTCTTTGCTGAATAGAGTGGAAAAGCGATACCCAATGTCGATATCGGTCAAGTATCAGATCGGAACATGTCAAGCCGTATCGGTATCGTCTGTATCGGACCGGCATCGGTCGATACTACAAACTATGCTACATTGTATTACTTTAAAGAGGCTAAGATAGTGATTAAGACAGTGCACATAATACAGATCATAAAAATTGCTCGTGTTCAAGGGCTACACTTGCACAAACTGAAAAGTGCAAAATACCATCTGTCCAGATACATGATACATATTATGCTATTGACAAGAACGCTGAATTTGCTGAACATAACAGTAACAGACTATCACTTTTAATTACCTCAAAAGTTTTCTGGGCTGTCATCTAACTGTTTTTCATCTTCAATATCAACCTCCAAGATTTCCTGTCAAAACATCATATGAAATTGCCATTTTCGATGTACTACTGTAAATTTCACTGTTAATAACTCAGTGTCCGGTAAATAACTTACGGGGATCCTATTCTTCAGATAATTGCTGAGACGTGCAAGAACTGTTTCTCGTTTGTGCCAAAACCGGCCTTTAAGACTAATCTTCACGAAGGGACCATCTAGCTCTGCGAGATCAACTTGTCCTAAAGTAGGCCTACGTCATTTACATTAAGATAAAAGGAAAACAGCCCAAAAATAATAATTATTCGAGTTTCATATTTAAGGTCACCTGTCATGCCGACTGATGTATCAAAGATCTGGGGAAACTGAATTAGGAAAAAACTGATATCAGCCTTAATGATCTTATACTTGTATACAGTACTATCATGACTTGTATACAATACCAAAATTTGAATAAACAAATTAATAAATAAAGCTTAAACTATAGAAAAATAAAAGGTAAAGTGGTACTGAATTCAAGGACCAATTCATATCTATATGACCAATGTGATTGAAGTGATTACTCCTAAATATTAAATTTTACTTATTCTCTGACAAATTTTGATCAACTACTTGCTATTGTCGTGATTTGATCACTTAATTTTTGTTGGTATTGTTTCCTTTGGACTAGTGAGAATAGTCCCACATTGGCTACACCACCAAGTGAGTATCTCAATATAATACTTTGTATGAGTTAAGGTGTGCACATAGGGTGTGGTGAGACACATGGATGTCATGTGAGAGTGTTTTTCTAGGAAGAAAAATGATTAACTCCTCAAAGAAAACATTTATGTTTTTTGTCACTCTCTTGGAAAAAATTTCTTAGAAGCCAACCCCAAAGGCGACTCGAACTCGGGCTCAAGGGCGCAAAGTGACGCTTTGTTGGCGAACTTAGCATGCCAGCATCGGCGCTTGTGCGCATTTTATGTGCTCGTTTTATGCGCGGGCACATGAGAGGGTGCTGAGTGGGCGCATGAGGGAGTGCTGAGCGGACGCATGCGCGGGTGTTGTGCGGCTATGTGTTGTTTGTCGCATGGGCCGCTGCGCTGCTGGCTTATGCGCGCAGGAGCAACAAGAGCAGTTCGGTTGGGCTGTTGCACGCATATGCGCAGTGAGCACGATCGGCGCATGATCCCACTGATTGCGAGATTTGACGGTTATGGAAAGATGTGATCGGTTATTCAGATCCGTCTTTTGTGGAATTTGAATTTAAATCGTTCATATTTTTTCGTAACTGATTGACGGCTAGAGTTTCCACACTTCTTTATAAATACTCTCTTCGTGCCTCTTTGAGAACTTACTTCAAAAATATAGAGACGAAGAGAGGTTCTGCTGATGCCGCCGTTGGAGTCCAAAATGTTCATGCGAGTCCATGAAAGAGGTGACAGCGAGCGTTCCAGAAGTTCTACGTGAACTTGCTGGTTCCTGAGAGCAGATAGTGTGGAAAGAATCTTGCTTTGAGCAACGGTGATCTTCATCACCCCAGCAAGCAGAGATTCTTTTCTTTTTCCTCTTCTCTTCTAAAAGTTGTAATCTGTTTGTCCGTTTTGCAACTGCGATTGCAAGGAAGAACGAGAGGTTTATTCCTTTTTGATTTGTGATATATATATATATATATATATATATTGGATATAGTTCTTTGTTGGAATCGAGATATATCAGAGATGAAACTTTTGTGTGAACTTTTGATCTCGACTGCAACTTCTGGTTCTACCATCTTTGATTAAGCCTCGGGGCTAACAATCTTAAAGCAAGATCCGAGTAAAATGGAGAACAACCGTGCAAAACTTCTCGACACAAGTTTTAACAAACTTGAGAAGTTCGACGGGGAGCATTACAACGCCTGGAAGAGAAATGTCAGCCTTAATCTCCAACTCGTAGAAGTGGACTACCTGTTGACAGATCCTGAGTCTGTTGTTACGGAGGGTGATGATGTTACTGTTTGGACGGTTGCAAATGCAACAGATAAGTGTTTGATAATAAACGAAAGAAATAAAACAAGGTTTATACGAAACCCTCTCTTTGGTTTACAAACAAGTACAATTAATCCTATACGAGGATGTCAAGTACAAATTTTAATCTGGGTAAATATTGTTATAGGAGTCTGATCTGCAGTCGATCACTTTGTCCCTTGGACCACACGATGATAAAGAAGTGCTGTAGAAGACGGAGAAGCTTCAAAGATTGCAAAGGAGAGTGGATGCTCGATGCCAAAATTGTCGATCACTACTCTCTGTCTGTGCTCTGGATTCTTCTCTCTACGTTCTCCAAGTTTTTGACCTTTTTCCGACCCTGGACCTCTGTCAACAGAGGTCTCTATTTATAGGGTTTTAGTGACAGTAACCGTCCAGTCGGCGTAGAAGCCGGACAGTGGAGAGTGTGGCACTTTTTACGCGGCGGTTATAATAACTGCCACCCACGTATAAATGATCTTCTGAATAAGCGTGTGACGTGTGTCCCATTAAGAGATAATGCGTATAACTGCTGCGAAGATCACGGCATGCGAGCCACGTAGGTAGCTGTCCCTCGCGTAGAAAAGGCTGGCGTAGAAGCCAATAACTGTCATCATGGCGTAGAAGCCAAATAGTTGTCAAACTGGCGTAGAGGCCAGGTAGGCGTAGAAGCCCAGTAGGCGTAGAAGCCTGATGTTGCATGGATAGGTAGCTAGCGTACAAGATAGCCGATCCTCCTTCCTTGACTGAGGTCTTGAGCTAATTCTGGACCAAATAGCCCTATTACGCACCAATGCAAATATAGCCTGAGTTGGCGTATTCCGAGGAGATAGCATACGGCGTACTCCTTATAACTGAAAATAGCCAGGTCGACGTATTTCAAGGAGATAGCGTACAGCGTGCTCCCATAGCTGAAAATAGCCTGATGGCGTAATGTGCAAAAGTGATGATGTGGACGTATTAGCCGTAATTATGGCTCGTCCAGTCTTTGAAATATAACCAAATCTCGTGCATTAAATGCAGAGATCTGCCCCCATCCTGCGCATTAACTGCAGAGACGTGCCTCGAGCTCTGTACGAAGAGCAACTTTTGACGTGGCGGTCCGTTTGTCTTCTGCGGAGCGTAAAAGCTCGCATTTGTCTGTATAAAACTAGGCAGCGTATTCCCTTGAACGCGTAAAAGCGGTTTGCATCAAGAAAATGTCACTAAACGACGGTTTGGGTCTCTGTGCCGCACCATCATTACAGCCGTCGTCTGGATAGTCGTGCAGTACTCTTTGTCGGGAGTCAGGTTTATTGCATGATCTGACAGGTTCATTCGAGGAATACGAAGCGTTCCTCGTACACTTCCATGCTTCATTAAAAAGCGGATGAGTTTTACGCCATAAAGGCGATGTAACAACCTTTTTACGCTGAAGCAATCTGAACACGGTTCATCACGCGGGTTGTTTTGGAGCTATGTTTTACGATGTACTAGCGATAAAGCTCTGTTTGTACGCCGATGGCTCTGAAGTCACGTCTTACGCCACACAGCACTGAAATACTGCGTATAACTCTGCAGCGTATTTTTCATGCTTCTACACTAAGCAGAACAAGTGGAGGAGAAATAAGAGCATCTGCAAGTTGCTGATTCTGAACTCCATGGAGAATACTCTGGCGGAGTCGTACAGCAAGACGGACCATGCTAAGGTCATTTAGAAGTCACTGGAAAGCATTATTGTCACGTCCCGCTCCTAGAATACTGGATAAATACGAGGACTGACACGGCCAACCACACATTGCAGAATATCGAAGTAAGCCGCAATGTGCTAAGGTTGTCTAGAAGACAGATGGGTGGACTCTAGCATGCTATGACGTCAGTCCTAAGGCCGACAAATTCTAGTATCTCAATCTGCAACAACAATTACAAGCGTATATCATACATGAAAGTAAAGAGGCGTCCAAAATTACATGTTATATATAATCATGAAGCTAGTAAATACAAAATATTGTACTAGCAGGGTATAATTATACATGATCATATATACCAACCATGGTCAAATATATACATCATGTTAACCGTAGTCTCAAAAATATCAGGAGCTAACTATGTTCCTTGCTAAACACCACAAAATGAAGTAATCAAAACGAGGGGTGAAGGAAAGAAAATCACTCGCGAGCTTCGGTTGCAGTCCTACGAGTGCGAGCCATCTTGCTGGGAGTAAGGAGGATCCTGGTTCTCTTCGGGTTAATCTGGTCATACAAAACCAGTGGGATCAGAACCCCAAGCAACAAGTATCACAAAGGAGCTCAAGGTGATAGACAAAACATATCACAACATTAGCAGAAAAGAGACATATAAGAATAAATGAAGGTCGAGACTTGTACGATCCCAATATACTTGTCTCCAAAATATAATGATAGAACTGATAACAAGTGCTAAAAATGAAAGTAAGACGACGAGCGGCAAGAGGGCATAGGAACTACTCTGGATCTGGACTACAACCCTTAAACCAAACAAGGATCGGGGTTGTAGTCCTTCACCCGAGCAAAACTTTGCACTCTAACCACGCGTCGAAGAAATAAAACTAGAAGAGAGCTATAATGAAAGTAACATCATTCATTGCACGGCCAAACAACTCTACGGCTTGCTAAGATTAACTAGCTAGGATTATCACAAACCTTGTTACTAACAAATGCATGCTTTGAAGAATATTGCTACCACCGGCACTACAGTTAACCCGGATGGCCAAGGGTACGCTTGTCGAGTAAACTTAAATGCACATTCAACAACACTACAACATAACTTGTTACTTGTCATAAACAAAAATTGAACTTATAAGCATAAACTTAAACTTGTGATCATAAACTTGCTTTATAAACATAAACTTGTATATAAACTTGTCTTGTAAGTGCCGCAGCACGCGTAAACTTGATCAGTCATGAAGCCCTTGCCTAGCAGGGTTGATCCATGCTGCATGGGGCCCTTAGAGATCGAGATAGCCGATAGCGCAATATTCTTCCCTCCCAATGATCTAGGTAAATCTTATCTTGTTTAATTATTACTAAATTATTTCAAGTTCTCGAGTCGTTGACACTTGAGAACTCCCTAGAATGACGAGTCACGAGTACGAGCTTTTCACGAGTTATCGTATTCGCAACACGCGATACATTGGACAATACTCACGATTGTACGATGCCAAATGCAATGGATTTCATACACAAACATTTTTACGGAGTCGTGAGGATTATGAACTTGTACATAAACTTGTTTCGTGAGCTATAAGCAAAATTTGTCAGATAACATAAACTTGTATCAACATAGAGAAGCACACAACAATAATCTCTGAAGAGAATATTAAATGGACAATTAAAAGGAACACAAAATGTGCACAAAGATTCCTGGCCACATGCGCCCACTGGCCGCATATTGGTCTTTGGACTTAGCGAATTTCCCATTCGTCCAGCGAACAAAACACAAGGAGTTCTGTCACTTAGCAACAGAATACTGTGTAATGGTTAGTCATGCTACCAACAAAATTGACGTATGCTGGTTGGCTAAGCGGCAAGAGTCCAGGCCGCATAAGGATCATGCCGCATGGAAGTCTTGGCCGCATATTGTGCTGGCCGCATGAGAACTTCTTCTTCTCCAGACAGCAAGTTCAGCCATGGCCGAAAACTCCAAAAACCTGAAAAATTATTTTCTTCATAAAATCTTCATTTGACTCCAAATCAAGTGAAACAAAAGCCAAATTTGCATGAAATGAAATGCTCTATCATAAAGAACAACTAGTTTTCGAAAACACTAAGTTTTAATAGATCAAAACCAAGAAAAACTCATGGAACCCATGAAAAATCCTAACTTAAAACCCATATCTCCTAAAATCTATCCACTAAAACCAAAAACTCCAAGAACAAAAATTGATGAGGAACACAAGGAAAACATTTTCCATCAAACAAATTTTTAAAAACAACATATAAATAAAAAATCTGAAAATCAAGGTTTTATCATGAAGCAAGATGTACTTTCCTAAGAGTCCAACGGCCTCTTCCTAGCTAGGTCAGGGCTAGGGTTCGGCTAGGGGAGGTGCACGGGGGTGAGGGAGAAGGGAGCAAGGAAGAAGAAAGAGAAAATGAAGAAGAAAGAGAGAAGAGAGAAAAGCTCAGACAAAAGTTGGGGGTTTGGTTCATGGATTCAAGGGTTCAACTCAAATGGCCAAACATGGTTCAAATCTGAATACGGGTCCTAGCATGAATCAGTGGCACAACTACGGGTCTATTACTGATCTCGGGTAGTCTCTTCTACAGGACAAAATCTTAGATACAATATATAATATAAAATATACTTACACCAAAACTATCAAACACCATGAAAAGAAAAAAACCACAAAAACAAGAATACGAAATCTGGAACATGGTGTGACAATTACAAGGCGGATAAGAACCGAAACAAGATCCATGTAACCGAAAATGTCTGGAACATGCGATTTGAGGACGACAAGACGATGTTGCCTCAAGTCAAGGAATTTCTCAAGCTTCAACAAAAACTTGAGGATGATTGCATGTCCATGGTCGACGCTTTCGTCGTGGGAGGTATCGTTGCCAAGCTCCCACCTGGATGGAGCAACTTTATCTCGGACATGCACTAGAAGATGATGGAGATCAGCCTTGATCAACTACTGCACAACATCCACGTTGAAGATGAGCTGCAGACTCAAAACAAAGTAGACACGTTGTCCAAGCAGTTGGCAAAGGCCAACTTGGTACATACTGGTGACTACAAGGGGAAGCAGAAGGCTTCTCACAACAACAAAAAAGACCTCACCCATCTGAAGGTGAAGTTGGCTTCGTTCAAGCCGAAGCTCAAGCCCAAGTCAGATGTGACTTGTTTTAACTGTGCTAAGAAGGAACATTACCGGAAAGACTGCAGATCCAAGCCCAAATAGACAAATCAAGATGAGCCTAATAAGATTGATATGATTGTGAAGGTTGTGACGGGTGGCGTTGACACTGACTGGTGGGTGGACACTGACGCATCCTGCCATTTTGTTCGAAGAAAGAGTAATTTACCACCTACAAACCTACATCTGAGAAGGTCATGGTGGCAAACAAGGCACAAGCTGAAGTATTTAGAACCGGAATTGTGGTACAGAATTTGACTTCGGGGAAGTCACTGACGCTTCAGGATGTGAAGCACGTACCGGTGATTTTATTGAAGAAAGAGATGTGAAGCCTACAATTTTAATTTTATTTTAAGTACTTTTTATTAAATTATTGAATTTTTTTAGATTATTTTCTTGGTTAATTAGAAAATAAGTTATTTGATTTGATTACTTATATAAATAACTTATTTAGAATTATTTCACAAAATTATATAATTTTTATTATTTATCTTTGTTAAAGAATTATAAACTTTCTTAGAATTTATTTCATGTTCATACATATATTTGTTTGAATTTTATACCTATATATATATATATATATATATATATATATATATATATATATATATATATATATATATATATAATTAAATATATTTGTTAATAAAAAGAAAAGAATTAGAAAAAAGAAAAGAAAAAGAAAGGAAAGCAAAAGAAAAGAAAAGTAAAGGAAAGAAGGAAGCAACACCACCAACCACAGCAAACAACCACAACAACAATAACTAAACCGAAGCAATCCCTCACCCGACCCGACAGATCCCTCAGTCCGCGACCCCCTCGACTCTCCCTTATCCCTCTATAAATACAAACAATGGTAACCCTAACCCTAAACGTAACGCACCCGCAATAGCAGCTAGCCTCGCCGCCGTCGACCGCCCCTAGACTCGCCGTCGCTGTCGCCGGGAAGCCGTCGGCCGCCTGAAAATCCACGCACAAACACAGGAGGCTGACTTCCAACTCCCTACTTCGTGGTAATGTAACTTCCTCCTTTTTCGTTCGTTCTACGAACCGATTCTTCGTACACGCTCACAACATGACCCTCTAGGATTTCTTTCAAGTAGGATGAGTTTTGGTGTCCTGGTTTGGGAGAAAAGTCGACTTAAAGTTGACGGAAATCTGTCCCAAAACAGTTCATAAAAATCAGTCCAAGTACTCATGTTCATGACCAGTTTTCTACCAACTCGTTAAATATTTTTAAAATCTATTTGAAAGAACTTATTCACAATATAACCAAGAATATTTTTGTTCTTTTAGTTTTTATTATTTTAAAATGTTGGTTAAATTATTCTGATTTCAAAACGACCAAAAATCTGTTTTCCAAAACCCGAAAACTTGCGATACGAAATGTGCCCCGTCAAACGGGACCATCTCGTCGCGTACCAGTTGCTCCGAAAGGCGCGTATGGTATATCCTGACGAGTGGACTTTCGCGGAAGTTGATTTGGACGTGTGTGCACGCCGAAATCAACCCGTATACGTAAAAAGTCCTCTGTACCAGTGTTTTATAAATTACCCCACTAGTTGATGTACGCTCGTCGGAACACAGCGAAACTTACGTCATTGGGTCCGTGGTATCATGTTGGTCATGTGACCCAAGTTTCACGCGATTCCGAGACAGTTGACCAAACCGCCGTTTCGCGAGTTCTACGGTTTGACTTAACGAGTGATTTTGTGATTGGCTCACCGGAATCTAAAACTGGACATACCGTTGAGTTTGTATCGACGATTAGAATTTTTTTAACCTATAATTTGTCCAATTTAGAGACCTTTACCCCTAGCACGCATTTTGGTGCAAAGTGTCACACCCCGATCTTCCGCAGGAATCGGCCGTCCCCGCTAGGCGCGAATCACCGCATCAGCGCACCCGCGAGACGATCGTTCCCATCTGGACATGATGTCGCACGAGCACAAGCTGCGTCCGTGCAAGGCCATGATCCGAACAGGCGATAAAATGTCTAAGCCACAGAGTCGCACAAATAGTCCGAATGCAGCGGAATAAGAAACGAACATGCAATTGGTAACAAGTTCACAGAGTCGTTAATAGCGGAAGCATTGAATAACACTAGTATGGAAGTAAAACAAGCACTTTATTGATATTGAACAAGTATTACAAGCGGCGGTAGGGCGATATTATAAGTCGCTCAAGCCCTCTCTCTCGAAACAATAAAAGCGTGCCAAGTGGCTACAGTTTGTGGAATGATACATAGGCGATGTTCCAACATTATGTCTTATATATGTGCTTCAGCTCTGGACACAACGCTCCAAGACTCCAGAGCGAACTACATGCCTTAGCTCGCATGAAGGGGTTTCTGCACCGAACATGGTTCTCCCGCACCCTGCAAGCAATCTGGTGGGTTATCAGTACATGAATGCACTCGTGGGGAGGCTTCTCTTCCGCTCGACAAATTCAAACACGTTATATAGGTTCCGTGCACCATCTATTAAGTTATTTTTCTAGTCTTACCTTAGGATCAGTTTCATGGCATAATGTAAAGTCTAACTCGTGTGGCGGTGCGTCGTGCTATATAAGAGTAACACGGCGAGACTTACCAACTTACCATTCGTCCTTCTCTATCCAATGATAAAATCAAGTTAAACCAAGCACAAATGTATATATATAAAATCCAAGTCAAATTTGCATAAGCAAACACGAGTGTCACGAGCGGGGTTCTGTTTCAGCTGCACGAGTTACACAGATTATCCAGAAGTGTTGCAGAAGATGTTCAGGTGTTCAAATATGTACAAGTGTCTTATACTCATATCCGTTCAAGTATTCCAAATTACTAGGTGAGATGCGATAACTCGCATGCGGATTGCCGCTAAGCGATGATGACTTTTCTATATGAACATGAGTCGATGGCATAGCCATAAAGGACGGGTTGTAGTCAAGAGCGAGAATGGTATGCGACTCAAGGAACGAGACGTCACATCCATCCTGCCCGAAACAGGCGACTACTTAGTCTAAGAGCGAGAATGGCGTGAAGGAACGGTTCACAAGGCGCTACACGCCATCATGCCCGAAACATGCAGACTAACAAATGTTCCGTCCGGATCGGATCGGCCCCAGTGCCCCGGAGACCGTCCGTAGGAACAGATTGAATATACCTTGTGCACAAGTTGTCCGCGACATGCAAGTCTAGGGTCTCAGATTCACGGAATTCATGACACGACATGATAATTCTTTATTCTTGTTCAGAACAAGTATGCTCCACGAGCTGTGATTCATATTTTACTTGACATGATTCTCGTTCAGAGTTAAACTTGATATGGTACAATCCCCTAGTTCGGAGATGCCTTGGTGACCTAACGGTTCTGAACACTTTCATATTCATACTTGTACGTAACGACTATTAGGAGGTCTTCCCTTCGAGCCTCTCTGATCACTAGATGATGTACTTATTATGTTTTCTTTCATATTCTAGTTTGGTAGTGCATTTGTCTCCACCCAACTATTAGTTCTTCTCGACTATTTCATACTTGGTTCATTGTCATATTTGATCATTTATTTCTTTATGATTTCTGTGGATGAGACTTAGTGACGCCCTGTGACTTGTGACAATTATATATATATATATACCACTTGTGAATTGTTATTCATATACAACGTACGTATGTGTTATGGCTTCCATATATTGGAGATATCATATACATACGGCTGGCATGCTTACTTATTCCTAGTCCTACGTATTTTGGGACTGGGACATGACAGGTGATAGCCAAGAACCTGGTCTCAGAAAATCTGCTCTGCAACACAGGCTTGAGGATGGACATCAATGCTGGACAGATGGTGATGTCGTACAAAGGAACATACTTCGGAAAAACTTTTTGTACCAAATGGATGTTCAAACTTCAGCTTGTAAATCTTGACAATAACATTATGCAGTCTCTCCTTTTTGGTTATTCTCTTGAGTTATGGCATAATATATTAGAACATGTTCATTGTAAAAGAATAAACAAAATGTCTAATCTAGGACTTATCTCCAAATGTGGGAGTAAGGAGGTGGAAAAGTGTGAGGTATGTGCGCAGACAAAGATCACAAAAAAATCGTTCAAAGGGGTAAACTGAAGCACAGACCTTCTGGAGTTTGTGTACTCAGATATCTGTGACTTTAAACAGTTCTCCACAAAGGCCAAGATGAAGTATTTCATTACATTCATCGACGACTACTCGAAGTACGCGTTCGTCTACCTGCTCAAGTCAAAAGACGAAGCATTCGAAAAGGTCAAGGAGTTCAGGGCTGAGACTGAACGTCAAACTGGACAACAACTCAAGAGGCGTTCCTCATTCTGAGATATTATGGATCCGACCCCGGAATGCTGAGGTTGAACCTCAAGGGTTTGTTGGGCATCGGGATGTTGTCCTGCTACTGGAGGAACTCAGGCTAGATGATCAGAAGGACCAGGAACAGTGTCCCTGAAAGATAAAGAACACAAGGATCAAAAGGAATGGACATGATTGATCAATGATCAAAGCAGATATTGAGTCAATAATTCAGGGATATAAATTCGACACTGGAGGAGATCAAGAAGTAATATGATTGAGACATCTAAACACTTGGTAAACCCTCCACACTTCTGAATTTTCAGACCTGCATGGGCTACCACTTAAACCATGTCACGCCCCAGAACCAGAATACTGGAGAGCGGAAGTGGACAAAGACAACTACATATACCAGAGTACTCAATACCCCGAGATACGGTCACGGCTGCCTAGACATGTGGGGGTTTACTCTACGACCCAACAGTCATTCCTGGGTCAAGAGTCCTAGGTGTCTCAATCTCAAGCAAACGACAAGTTACAAGAGTTATGATCACCAAACATATCATAGTAAGGCATCCCAAACTATACATAAACAGATGATCATGAAGCTAGATACAAAATGAAGAACTAGCAAGAGTATAATATTACATGACCAGCTCTAGCTATAGTCTAGAATATGTTTTACATCTAGGCTCGCAGGCAAGATATCGAGTTCTAAAATACGAGCTAAACACGTGCTCGGTGGCTAAACGTCTCAAAAGTATAAGTGCAAGATCAGGTGGGTGATGGAGAAGAAAATTCACTCAATGCCTCGGGTGCTCCTGGTGTTCACCATCTTGAGGCGGGAAGTACGAAAGATCATGCGATCCTGCTCCAAAATCTGGCCATATAAAACCACTGTGGTCAGACCCCAAAATAGCAAGTACTACAAGGGAGCTAACTTAGGACCTAAAACCAGTTTGCAGACAAATCAGTAAGATTTAACATAGGAAAAGAGTAAACAAATGCATCAGATAAAATAACAATTAAACAGCTCTGGGGTATTTAAACAAGGATATCTGGAATCAGTACTCATGTTACAGTTCTGTACTAGTAGCTGAATAAATCAGGACAAGACTAGACTAGAAATCAAGCAATCACGGTCAATCATGACCTGCTGCTTGCTATCATTAACTAACTAGGGTTATCACAGTCCTAATTACTAACACATGCAATTTGAGATTCCATACAGCCGCATGTCTTGCAGACTATCCGGGTTATCCAGGCGTAATGATGCATAGAATAGATTATATCAGGTATAGTAATTTACAGGTAATGCCACACTCGACGGCGTGCTGGAAGTGTGCCCCTCATGACGGAGAGCTCTAAATCCATCAGGTGTCGCTGGTTTACCGGGATTGCATGAAGCCAGAAAATCTCTCTAGTTGCTTTCTAGATTATTACTCTAGTTATCAACTTAGACAAGTTATCGAGGATTCCTGATCGTGGTGTTCAGGGATCTGCCTAAGACATGATGTAAGACAGGACATGACGGTAGTTTGACAAGTACATTCAGGACAGGACAAGCAATCAACCACGGAAAGTTATCTTATCAATTCAAGCAATTCAATCCAGAAAATTCTAGCATGTCAGGAGTGTGCTTCGGCGAGCCACTATCAGGAATAGCAGAACATGTCAGGTTAACTCGATACGACGAGCTATTATCAGGAATATCAGTACAAGTCTGGTGTCGGAAGTTCAAGATTATCAGTGTAACTATAATCCATGTTCAGAAAATTCCATTTTTTGGCAAGTTGTCACAGTCAGGCTATAAGCAATTTAGAGAAAGATTGCATGCATAAGAATTAAGCATAATAGGCTAAACAAGAAAATATATTAAAAGAAGTTAAATTACTACTAGTGTTATAGGCACATGAGATAAGCTAGCCGTATACAACAAGTTGGCCATACGCAAAAAGCTGGCCGCATGCAAGAAGCATGGCCACATGCAAGAAGATGGTTGTATGCAAGAAGCATGGTCGCATGCAAGAAGCTGGTTGCATGCAAGAAATTGACCCCATGCAAGAAGCAAAGTCCACTCGGTTAAAGCGCTGAGTGACGGGTCATTAAATGCATGTCAGGAACGTAACTGATGTGACTGATGAGACTAGCCGTGTCAGAAAAGTGACCGATGTGACTAGCGAATAAATACGTGTCAGAAGAGAAGACAACCATAAAAAGGAGTGCAAAGTCGGTATCGATTCATACGCCTAGAAGAAGAGAACATTTTCTCCAGTCGCATGCATCGAGGCCGCATGCTCAGGTAGGCCTCATGCTTGTTTGGCCGCATGAATATTTCAGTCGCATGCACAAGAGTTCTGTCACTTAGACTTTTTCAAGCACTTAGTTTTCAAAACTCTAGTGTGGAACAGTCATGTGCCTAACAAGATAGGCACACGCTACAAATGAATGAGGCGGAGAGTGTAGGCCGCATACAGCAAGCTGGCCACATAGCTCTCTCGGCCACATATTGTCCTGGCCACATGAAGTCTTCGTCGTCCCAACAACAAGCTTCTGCCATGGAAAGCTCCAATATTTCGAAAACTTGTTTTCTTGGTAAAACCCTCATTTCAAGTCCGAATCCAGCAAAGTAAAGTTCTAAAACACTTGAAATTGAATGTTCATCAACATAGAACTACTAGATTTTTTAAAACATCAAGTTTTACTAGATCAAAACGATAAAAACTCAAAAACACCCAAAAACTTAGACTTCAGATCTACTCCAACCAAGACCTCAAAACCCACAATACCAAGAAGTAAACATGTAGAGAACTCCATAGAGCACAATATAAGCAAAGAAAATGCAAAAAAATCAAAGACATGTAAATATGAAAGTTCTTCCTCATTGGCAAGATGTACTTGCCTAAACCCACTACTAAACTACTACCACCACAACCAAGAGGGGGAGAGGGCCGGCCTTGGGCTGCTCTCGGCCAAGGGAGGAGAGGGAAGAGGGAAATGAAAGAAGAAAAAGTAAAAAAAATAAGGAAGAGAAAGAAAGAAAGAGGTATATATATAGTAAGGGTGACTTATACTATTCAAAAATCTAGAAATTGCACAAAAGCAACTAGAAAAATCCAAAATATATATGAAAAACATGTATATAGCAATAACACACATATACCATATTACAAAACGAGAATATGAAAATAGTGAGACGGGTCTCACAATCATATGGATGTTAAAACAGCATTCCTGAATGGAAAGTTGTCGAAGAGATTTATATGCAACAGCCAGAAGGATTTGTCGTCAAAGGGCTTGAAGACAGTTTGCAAGTTGGTGAAATCATTATACGGTCTGAAGCAAGCTCCCAAGATGTGGCATAAGAAGTTTGATAAAGTTATAAGATCAAACGGCTACATAGTAAGTGAGACGAACAAGTGTGTTTCCACAAAGTTCGCTGACGGGAGAGGGGTCATCGTTTGTCTATACGTGGACGACATGCTGATTCTGGGTACGGATCTAGCATGTGTCACTGAGACAAAGAAGTTGTTCTCATCCAAGTTCAGTATGAAGAAATTCGAGGAAGCTGATGTTATCCTAGGGATAAAGATCATCTGGACGGACACTGGAGTGGCGCTGTCACAGTCTCATTATATTGAGAAGATGCTCACACGCTATGGATATCAGGATCTGCCATGGATCGATACTCCGCACAGGTGTGACAATAAGCTGAAGCCAAATCCAAGAAAAAGTGTCAGGCAGCTGGAGTACTCAAGCGTCATCGGAAGTTTAATGTATGCAACAATTGCCACAAGACTTGACGTAGCTTTCGCCGTAGGGATGCTGAGTCGGTTCACGAGCAATCAAGGTATTGAGAACTAGAAAACTATGGAGAGAGTGATGAAATATCTTAAGAGAACCCAGAAGTATGCACTGCACTACAGCGGGTATCCGACAGTAGTGGAAGGCTTCAGTGATGAAAGCTGGTGTTTAGAAGTAGAGAGCGAAAGGTCCACAGGAGGATACGTCTTCTCCATGGATGGAGCTGATATATCGTGGAAGTCGAAGAAGCAGACAATGCTTTCTCATTCCTCGATGGAATATGAGTTCTATGCACTGGCGGCTGCAGCAGATATAACATAATGGCTTCGGGAGCTCATGTATGATCTTTCATTGGTTGGTGCGCAAATTCCGGGTGTACCGGTTTACTGCGACAACCAGACGACTGCAGCGGTAGCATCAAATGACATCTTCAATGGTAAGAAGAGGACTGTACGGCTGAGGCACAGGGCAGTGAATGATCCGATAAAGACTTGAGTCATTATCGTGATCAATGTTCAGAGCCAGAAGAATCTAGCGGATCTGTTGACCAAAGGTCTCAAGCGCTGGCTGGTCGAGGACACAACAATCAAAATGGGCTTGAAGACATTATGATATTGTATCTTTGTAATTCTACCATAAAATTTTATGCTATTAGTTCAAAGAAAATCTACTAGGCATCTAGCTTTTGGTTCAAAGAAGATATCAGGAACAGTGGGTAGTTCATTGAGGGGTTACGGACCGAGAACCATTGTTGTCTATTATTTGTTCTTTGTGTAGAACAAGTTCTGTGGGAGGATGGCTTAGACGCCTTAATGAGTTCTCAAACATTTTGAATGTCTGGTGTGCTTTACAGGAAGCATGGTAGCGCAACACTACAAAGGAGCGTAAGGACTCCATGCTATAGTGGTTTGACACAACGGTGAGGTTCCTCGATAGGGTAATCCCTCGACTTCGCGAGCCATGTCACAACGGCGTAGCACCGCACATAGGTAGGTAGCCTGATGTTGTAAAATGAAGAGTGGTAGACAGCACTACAAAGAGACCGGTGACCTCATGTTACAGTGGTGTGACACCACCAAGAGGTAAAAAGATGTAAAGCCTCGGCTACGCGAGCCATATCATAGCGGCATAACACCGCAAGGAAGTACAAGGCTTCATGATGGGTAGTATGGCGCTACAAAGAGACTGGAAACTCATGCTACAGTGGTATGACACAATGATGAGGTGTAGCATCGGCTTTGGGCCATGTCATAGACGCCGAATATACACACACCGAAACCAGACGTGCCAAAGACTCTTTAAAAGAACTCACCTAGAGAGTGTGGAAAGAGATATAGGCCGTCTCTTGAGGGTAAGCTTGTAGACGTCCAATATACACACACCGAAATCAGACGTGCACATGGTCTTTAATGTGCAACCGGAAGCACAGCTGATGTCATTGTGTGAGTGAGAACAAGTTCACAGAGTCGTCAATAGCGGAAGCATTGAATAACAATAGTATGGAAGTAAAACAAGCATTGTATTGATATTGAACAAGTATTACAAGCGGCGCTAGGCCGAAATTACAAGTCGCTCAAGCCCTCTCTCTCGAAACAATAAAAGCGTGCAAAGTAGCTACAGTTTGTGGAATGATACATAGGCGATGTTCCAACATTATGTCTTATATATGTGCTTCAGCTCTGGAGGCAACGCTCCAAGACTCCAGAGCGAACTCCATGCCTTAGCTCGCACGAAGGGGTTTCTGCACCGAACAAGGTTCTCCAGCACCCTGCAAGCAATCTGGTGGGTTATCAGTACATAAATGCACTGGTAGGGAGGCTTCTCGCCCGCTCGACGAATCCAAACACGTTATATAGGTTCCGTGCACCATCTATTAAGTTATCTTTCTAGTATTACCTTAGGATCAGTTTCATGGTATAATGTAAAGCCTAACTCGTGTGGCGGTGCGTTGTGCGATATAAAAGTAACACGGCGAGACTTTTCAACTTACCATTCGTCCTTCTCTGTCCAATGATAAACCCAAGTTAAATCAAGCACGAACGTATATATATAAAATCCAAGTCAAATTGGCATAAACAAATACGAGTGTCACGAGCGGGGTTCTGTTTCAGCTGCACGAGTTACACGGATTATCCAGAAGTGTTGCAGAAGATGTTCAGGTGTTCAAACATGTACAAGTGTCTTATAGTCATATCCGTTCAAGTATTCCAGATTACTAGGTGCGATGCGATAACTCGCACGTGGATTGCCGTTAAGCGAGGATGACTTTTCTATATGAACATGAGTCGCTGGCATAGCCATAAAGGACGGGTTGTAGTCAAGAGCGAGAATGGTATGTGACTCAAGGAACGAGACGTCACATCCATCCTGCCCGAAACAGGCGACTACTTAGTCTAAAAGCGAGAATGGCGTGAAGGAACGGTTCACAAGGCGCTACACGCCATTCTGTCCAAAACATGCAGACTAACAGATGTTCCGTCCGGATCGGATCGGCCCAGTGCCCCGGAGACCGTCCACAGGAACAGATTGAATATACCTTGTGCACAAGTTGTCCGCGATATGCAAGTCTAGAGTCTCAGATTCACGGGATTCATGACACGACATGATAATTCTTGATTCTTGTTCAGAACGACATCTATCATAATGCTTGAGACTAGTGAGAATAGTCCAACATTGGCTACACCACCAAGTGAGTATCTCAATATAATACTTTGTATGAGTTGAGGTGTGCACATGGGGTGTGGTGGGGCACATGGGTGTCATGTGGAAGTGTTTTCCTACGAGGACAAGGGATTAACTCCTCAAAAAAATATTTATGTTTTTTGTCACTCTCTTGAAAAAAAAAATCTTTGGAGCTAAGCCCCAAAGGGGCTTAGCGACTCGGACTCAAGGGCGCAAAGTGGCACTTTGTTGACGCACTTTGCACTTAGCACATCAGCATCGGCGCATGGCGCTTGTGCATATTTGATGCGCTCATGCGCTAATTTTATGCACGAGTTGCATGCGCTGTTGCATGCGCCGGCGCATGAGCGGGTGCTGAGCGGGCGCATGCGCGGGTGTTGCGTGGCTATGCGCTTCTGTGCTACTGGGTTATGCGCACAAGAGCAATTCGGTTGAGCTGCTGCACGCATATGCACAGTGAGCACGATTGGCGCATGATCCCACTGATTGCGAGATTTGACAGTTATGGAAAGATATGATCAGTTATTCAGATCCGTTTTGTGGGATTTGAATTTAAATCGTTCCTATCTTTTCGTAACTGATTGACGGCTAGGGTTTCCACCATTCTCTATAAATACTCTATTTATGCCTCTTTAAGAACTTACTTCGGAAATAGAGAGACGAAGAGAGGTTCTGCTGCTGCCGTTATTGGAGTCCAAAGTGTTCGTACGAGTCCAGGAAAGAGGTGACAGCGAGTGTTCCAGAAGTTCTACGTGAACTTGCTGGTTCCTGGGAGCAGATCATGTGGGACGAATCTTGCTTTGAGCAACGGTGATCTTCATCACCCCAGCAAGTAGAAATCATTTTCTTTTTCCTCCTCTTCTAAATGTTGTAATGTGTTCTGTCTATTTTGCAACTGCGATTGCAAGAAACCACGAGAGGTTTATTCCTTTTTTATTTGTGATATATATATATATATATATATATATATATATATATATATATATATATATATATATTCTTTGTTGGAATCGAAATATATCAGAGAGGAAACTTTTGTGTGAACTCCTGATCTCGACTACAACTTCTGGTTCTTCCATCTTTGATTAAGTCTCGGGACTAATAGTTTTTGCATAACTTGATTTAATTGTTTTGTACAACTGATGAGTATAGATACAAAATCACACAGTCACGAGAGTCGAAATAAAGACATGAATAGTGTTTAGAGTCCAGTACAAGATACTTAGAAAAGTTTCAAAGGGCATGATACCTAACTAATTTACCGAGTAGCTTTTGAATACATTTTCTCTTTTATGGATTTGTACAAAAAATGTGGTTTCTTAAAGTTCAGTTGGAAGTCAAACCCGCACAGAGTTATGAGTTCATCCTCCCTTGTTAGTCAATGATGAAGATAACTTCAAGATGTTGTCATGCATCCAGTTCACGATCATGATAATTCCCATGATCATGATAATTTCTAGCTCCAGCAAGCATGGAACTCGTCAGCAGAGCAATCCCTTGCAGCTTTGATGGAATCTACGTTTGTATTTATCTTTTATCGTGTTATTGAAATAACCTCCTTTGTAACTGTGACTTATTTCTTTAACTATCATTAGTAGACACTACTCCCACCACAGGCAGAGCCATTGGTGGGCTGGGCTGGGCTCTAGCCCACCCAAATTCTTTTTCTATACATTTCAGCCCACATCCAGTTTTTCTTCCCAAATTTCAGTCCATAGAAGCCCACAACAGCCCATACTCCAGCAACCCATTTTTTTAAAAATTCCTAGCTCCCCTCTATCTCACTATCCCGCGTACACTGTACAGTACTAAGCAATGTACATTGTAAACTATCCCTTTCCTAGAATACCGCTATCGAGCGTCCCCCCTCCCCCCTCATCCTCTCTCCCCGTACGAACACTCCTCCCTCACTCAACATCTCTCTCTATAACTCACCTTCTCCCATCTCCTCTACTTCATCTTCAACCGAGAACTCCCATCATAATCTAGATCGCACTATCGTCGTCGGCCTGCAACGACAGTCGAAAGAGGAACTACAACAACAACAACGTCAAGTCCCACCGCCGCACTTCTCTCGTCGTCCGAAGCCCCGCACCCTCGACGAGTTATGCCACATCGTGGATTCTCTGTTGATGGTCAAAGATGATAACAAAGGCTCTTAGTGTTCGAGTTTATGCCTACCTAGTAAACTAAATATATTTTTGTCGGATTTTTATCTTTTTAGTATGTTGGACACGGTTCTACATTGGCCACACAGTACGGTATGGACACGATGAGATATGGACATGATGATACTAACACAACATTCATTTTGTTAAAAAAATTCAGGACATTTTAAGTTCAGTCCGGGTAAACTAAAATTCTGGCTACGTCCTTGACTCCCCTCATCTTTCTCAAAAAAGAACAAATCAAGATTATATCCGAGAGGAATTTATGATATATAGCCATGTGGTCACAGCTAATTAAAACCCAAGTTGTGGCACATTGAACAATAATAGGCTAACCAAGTATAGAGCAGAGCACTTTGTCTTCTGTATCATCATAAACAAACACTAGACATGTTTTCCCACGTTACTCTATATACAACTAAAGTATGCAAGTATACCAAACTATGTAAAGACTAGCGGAAAATATTCCAGTGAGGACTCAACTTGCCTCTGTTCTGGAATCAACCAAAACTTGCCTAATGTTGTCTTCTGTCAAGTCCAGAGGAGGGAGTGCTGCAGATATCATTGGGAGGCTTCTGATCCTGAGGACTGGAACTCTAGTTTGGAGTCTTGGGAATCTTGTTGAGTTCGAGTTACAGAAGGAAGAGGAGGTGGAGGAGATGGAGAAGCCAATTGTAGGGAAGTGGAGTCTTAATGCCATAGTTCTTTTCTTCTTCTCATGTCAAGATTGTGCTCACAATCTTATCCCCCTCTAAGGAGGAAACGGGTTTGGACCCAATGAGGGACTGATCCGGTCTTCCAAAATTTTGTCAATACTAAAGGGTGTTGATTACATGGTGAAAAATATATGAAAAATAAATTAATTTTATGATATAATGTGGTCTTCGATTGTTATTATTTTTCCAAAAAAAAATAGTTATTTTTTAGGTAAAATAATATTTATTCTATGAATTGAATGAGTTTTATTTTCCACTGGAAAAAAATATAAAAAATAATAGTTTTTCGGTAAATAATTTTGTGAAAAATATAAGCTATAAACACTACAGTTCTCGTAAGCTCGGGCCATTTCACAATTATCCTTTCTCGTAATAATGAGTATAAACAATTTTCATCTTTATGACACTAGTTAATAATCCAACCCTGACATCTAGCTAATAAATACAAGTCATATTTTTGAAAACACGTATTGCATATTCCATCGATGTGTGTATTCATAAACCAACACAATACTCCTCATGAGAGCTGCTGCATGACCTTCAGGACTATATGCCTATAAATCCTGTTACACTCTGGCTGATGTTTACTAACACTACTTGGTTTGTGCCAACAACAAAAGTTCTTGTTATTCCTGGTTCATCACAGCATCCGCATATATTACAAAACCAAGTGACTGCAATCTGCATTCCAGAATTCTGAAAGCTGTGCTCTTGAATGTTGGAGGGGCTACCAATTACCTCCACTATAGGATCACGGCACAAGAATCAAATCAACGTTAAAAGCAAAGCATATTTCGACAAATTTGATTCCCAAGGGAAAAGGAAATACGGGAAAATGATTCCCTCACTCACCCCATGGATTCACTTTCCGTCTCCTAATTATTCATTTTTCCTTCCAATTTTTCGGGACTTTCCAAACACAAAATTAACGGAAATTGCAATTTACCAAAGGAAAGGAAAGGAAAAAAAAAAAAAATTGATTTCATTTCCTTTCCGCGAACCAAACGAGGGCTTTTGGGCACATGGAATTGTACAAACATCACACTATCCAGTTTGATAATATGGATTTAATTTATCTGCATAAATAGAAGCATTTGACAATTTCACAAGCAGAACAGAGAGCATTCAAAGGATCTTAAGCAAAAGCCGGCAATGAGCCTCGATCACTCTTAAAGAAAAATGCTCCTTTCAAAATCTCACTCCAGCTGATACAACTGCACCTAAATCTTATGAAGTTATGATGAACACGTGTGACTATATGAAAGCACTCCGACCTCCCCTTCTGCTATGTCTGTCGTACATGGTGTTGAACTTGTCTACCAGGTCGTTCATGGAACTGCAGAAAGTTCAAAAGTAGATAAACTATTATAAACTTTGCCCCAGAAAAAGTAAAACTATTATAAATAAAAACAAAAGCTCTCTGCATATACAAATACCACTGCCTACTAAAAAGAAAAGAAAGACTAAAAGTCAAATTATGTGCTCCGAAATCAATAACTTAATTTACACAGAATTAGAAAATGGAGGTTACTTGTGTAGTTAGAAAGGGTAACCGGAGAGGTATTTCTTTGCAGTTGGCAAAGATCATTTGGGTACTACACATTGAAAGCTCACTATCCTTGCGTAACAGCTTTCCTTCCCTGGATTTATCTTTAGCAGGTTCAACAGTTCAAGGTTCATAGCCACCAGCAAAGAATTTTTTATTATGTATCTCATATTTTAGCCCTTCTTTTACTTATCATAGCTTAATCTTGTTAATTGGACACCCTAGCAATTACCAAAGGACTCACGTAACGAAACGACAATGTTATATGGACACAGCTGAAAAATTGCAGCATCACAAAGGTTCTTGCTTTACCTTGAACAGTTGGTGAACATGGCAAGGTAAGTCATGAGGAGTGTGTCATTGAATTCCTGCAAAGAAAGAAGATTGATCATCATTGACAGTTCAATTCTAATAAAAAAAAAACCTACTATAGGAAGATGGATCATCATTGATTGTTCAATTCTAATAAAAAAACCTACTATATTTTCCTGAATTGAAACTACGCAACTTTTGATTCATGATCACGCAGCCATATATAATTATAAAACTTAACATACCAAGATGTCCTGATAAGATGAGTAAAGTTTCATGGTTTAACAATTGAGATCACCCAGTTGAATTAAAAATGTCTTTTCACTTGCAGACACACAAGTATGTGTGTCATCAAAGGCAACTTCCAAATGCAAATACAACTGGTAGATTTTCTTATCACAAGACCAGGCTACAATATTGCTTAAATCAGAACTAAGCAACTTATTCTTCATAATTATGTAGCAACAATGCACAATCTCCTGACATGGTAGGAATTTTTCATTGTTAGATTGTCTTTTCACTGAAGTTACACATAGCATGTATGTTACCAAAGCTATTTCTCCTAATGTAACTGCTCTTTCTTTGAGACATACCATCAAAAAGTCATCCTGGAATTTCTCAGATTCCATGGCTGGCAATCTTCTCAAAAGACTTGACACTTGCCTGAACAATGAATTCTGGAGGGGAATGTCACCTGCATGTTAAACATAAAAGGATCCTTGTTTCAAATACTCAACTAACAGAATGTTAAGACACAATTATCATCACAGTCCAGGGCTTCTTCCATTAGAATGGAATCGGGTATTGAGCATGAGAAAGCTCCAGAACAGAATGGGCAAGTACTTCCATGATTACAATCATACAATATATATGCATAATAACTAAATCAGGCCATTCAGTTGTTTTAACGAATGTTAAGGATGCAAAACCCTATTCACCTTACAAGTTTTGAAGTCATCAATAGGCGGTGGTAAATGAAACAAATCCACATATTAGACGTGTCTAAATGAAAACATGTGGATATTTGACAGTAACAAACATTTAAGGGGCATGCGACTTGGTAGATTAAAAAAAAAACAATGGATCAATGAAGTATGAAGTGATAAAAAAGAAGAAGCAATCAACCAAATTGGAAGGAAGAATAGGAACAGAGGTTGAAGTGATGTGGCAATATGGGATGAAGAAAAAGGAACTGCAGATGAACGTGCAAAATAAATATAATTTACAGGGGTAAGGTGAGATGACATGAAGAAGCAAAAGTGCAGGTGAAGCTATAAAGTCAATATATATCATATATCAGATATATACATGAGATATAAAGTTGAAGTTTTCTACCTTTTTCCATAGCAAGAAGATATTGATGGAGAACTCTGATTCTGCTATTTAGCATTTTGATGGCACTATGTATACCAGTAAGATGTGCGGCCACTGCCCAAAAAACCCATGTTTGTAAGAGTTCTCCAAGTTTCTCATGAAATTTATACATCCGAATAGAATGAAAATACAAGTGTGCCAAAATATGAAACGCATGTCATCATTATATTGGCTTAATCAGAAAAGGAGTTACATTGTGTTGCAGCAGATCCACCATCAGATGGTTTAAGATGTGCTACATGATCCACTGAAATCCGCTCGGCTTCTACAGTCTTAAATAACAAATATATATATATATATATAATTAGCAAAAGCATATAGCCAAAAATATGATACACGGAATCTTTGGGAAGACTAACCTCAATTGTGTAATTGGATGTTACAAATATAAGCTGGGGAATTCCATCAATGACATGTAGTTCTGGAGTAGCATCCAAGTATTTTGCCAGTTCACACACATTTAAAAGCCCACTTGTTAGTCATAATACTGTAATACCAGACAACACTTCAGTGCAAGCTAAGAAATAATGAAATCTAATGCATTGAGGGTAATAAGGGTCATTTCAGCTACTTAATTCAATAACTAGATGTTGCAATCTAAAAGTCAACTATAATCTAGGATCTAGGACTACAAAGTTGTGCAAGATCAATAGTCAACAATAATCTGGTTGGGAAAAGTATGATTATATAAGCATTTGTAACCTTTGTATTTACTTTTCATTGAAAAGTTTTTGAAAAGTTTATTAAGTTGTATTATTAAGCTTACATTTCGTGATTAACTAGTCATATATCATCTAAGTCGGTATTAATGCAAGTAAATATTTCTGGCTCAATTGCGTTGTCGAACAGACACTAGCATCCTCCCAACCCCATCGGACCAATCTTCTGGCTGTCAGGCAACATTCTGGTTGGTCGCAATCCCAATGTAGGGGTAGACGCGGTTCGAACACTGATGTGAGATTGAATTTAAGTGACAAAATTAGAGCATTATTGTGATTATCATATTTGTTGGCGTAAATCACTTTCATAAAAAAAATGTAGGTGATCTCTATGATTGTATAAAACAAATTTTAGGACATCAAATAATCACCACGTCTATTAGACAAATAGAGATACACGGGCAACTCTGTAACGCCACCCACATTTCCAAAATATAACCGAAGACGTACAACATCTCAGGATACGTGCTATACGAATATCACAGTATCCTGATATGCGATTCTGACACTATACACTACTTAGAAAAATTTCGTCATCGAAATTTAAATTAACAAGATATATGAATTTAAAGTATAGGCAACCTTGATCAGTGAACAAGTACGGATATTGGTTCCGCATATCCTCTTCTATTTTCCAAATAGATTCTCTGGATGAATCTTGACGCTATGCTACTCGGATAAGAATGATCTGATTCTTGAGTATCATTTCGTTGCGATCCAAAATTTCCACCGATCGTTGTTTAATATGAAATGTCGGCCTGACAAACCCCAAGGATTATCACATGAACATTACAAGATCTCTTCGCAAAAAGATTTTGTAAGGACATGGTTCCATGATTAAGAAATAATAGTAATACTAAAGAACCTAAAATTATTAGGCAACATCAAGATAAAAAGAATATGGAACTACTAAGTACTTGTATTGGGTTCGTGTATGTCTTCCATTGCTGAGACCAGCCCTTTTGTACCAATCAGAACTGTAGAAAGTATACTTGATCACGAAGGACTACTGGGGCAAGTTAATCTTTTAGGTCATATATTGTATTAGAGAGGTTTGAGAAAATGAATTCTCAAGAACAAGAAATTTACTTAACATATCCTAATTGCTGTATCCGATGTTGATATGTTGAGAATTTGACCAATCTTTCATCAGTAAACAATAAAGGTCTCGTTTGGTTCGCGAAAAGGAAAAAAAGTAAAAGGAAATTAATTTTTTTTTTTCTTTGAAAAATTGTAATTTTCACCGATTTTCGGTGCCAAAAAAATTGGGATGGAAAGTGATTTAAGGTAGGAAAGTGAATTCTTGGATGGGTGGAGAGAACCATTTTTCTTTTTCTTTTTCTTTCCATTGAGAATCACTTTCCTTTCCTCCTCAATTTCTTTAACATCCAAATATAAAAAATGAATGATTTTTCTTTTCCAACGTCATAATTTTGTGAACCAAACGAGGCCTGAAATGATCAACGGAAGAATAGAATGAACGGAAATGAGGAAGACTGACATACCTCAAATCTGGGCTCTTAGTTCAGATATTCCCAGTAACTTGATCGAAAATAAGATTGCGAGACAAAGTCTTAAAAGAATTGTTATCATTGAGAGATGATGCTTCTTAATGGTTGGCCGGCAACTAGAGGATTAAACCGTTAATTTAACCAGTGATTAAGACCCAAACTCGGTTACAACAAAATTGGATTTCAGGTCCACATAAATTTTATCTGATATGACCCCAAATCCAGACAAAAGTATATAGAAATTTGGAGCTATTTATAGCACATGTTCTTGAAAATGTTTATAATTAACAATACTATTGGTATCAAGCTAGTTGGCCATACTACAAGAGTGCTTGCTGCTTCATTTTGGATAGTCTGAGCAACAATGTCGACAGCACAGAGTCATAGCGCCAAAGTTAACACCGCTAAGAAAACCTCAACAATAAGAGCAGAACAAAATAATATGATTCCTAGGAAGGCACTCCTATCAAACTTATTCGTAATAAACTATTGGTTCCTCTAAACAATAGGTATTTCTGAACTTCTTGCCTGTCTGCATGCCAAGCGAAAAAGAAAGTGTGTAGAAGTTGAGAAGAAAGGTCCACCAGCACCAGACTTGTTCAAGGTTTCAGTCAAGGTCTTATTTGTTGAGTTAATCCTGTTGAAGAAGTTGAAGAGGTTGTTATTTAAATTTCAATAAATTCTAGTATTTAGAAATGTTATTATTTAATCTATTCTTTTGATTTGTTATCACTTAGTTAAAATATGGTTAGAGGGTGCTATTTTTATGCATTCTGTTAGAGTTGTAAATGGCTATTTAAAGGCCAAGTTGAGTTTGACTAAATACATAGATTATTCTGATCAAGAATCAAATACTTCTCTTGTCTTACATTTGATATCAGAGCTATGGCAACCAGTCCAATATCGTACCTCATGGGCCAACTCCAGTTCGGGTCATATAATTATGATAATTATGATTGTAGATAATTATGATTGATTCTGGCCTTATATGAAAATTTCCTTTTAAGGCATATGGATCCAGTCCAATATCGTACCTCATGGGCCAACTCCAGTTCGGGTCATACCGCCCGCCTAATAAGTGGTATCAAAGCCCAAGGTTACGGAACTGGTTTGAGCGGCTCTAATTGGTTCGAGAAGATGGTGCTGAACGCTCATGGATTATACGAGCTCTTCTCAAGGTGTAGGAGCATCAACTACACGAATTGACTTTAAAGGTGGATCTGACGAATCCAAGGTGGAGCAAGACTTTGTGGTTATCACACAATGGTGGTGTGGATGAACGTGTCAGGTTTGATTCTGTGGTCGAACGAATCGATATGACAATATGTTGGATCTCTTTGGTGCTCGGTTAGCGAAAACGAGCAAAGATAGCCGGGGTATGCTAAGGTTGTTCGGCTAGCGGAAACGAGCTAAGGTGGAGATTGTTGGATTGTATCTCGTTTCCGGTTGAGCGTTCAAAGGAGGGTGACAATGGAGTTAGTAATTTAGTCCCACATCGAATAGGAGGTGGGATCATGAGGTGTAGATAATTGGGATTGGTTCAGGTCTTACATAAAAATTCTCTTTTAAGCATAGTTTAAAGTATCGGCCGATACCGATCCGATACGGCCGATACCGATACAGTTTGGCATGTCCCGATCCGATACCGACCGATACCCGATACTGACCGATACCGACATTAGAGGTCTCTTTTCCAGTCAATTCGGCAAAAAAAATTGAATTAAAAAGACCAATTAGAAAGGATGTAAAAGCATAGTAAGGTTGTAAAAACATATAAAAGAGGAAAACTTATCTATCGCATATAAATCAATCGACAATGATGACTACTATTTCATTCAATATCAAAAATACTAAGAAACAATACTGAAAATACTTTAAATTATGCATAAATGTATAAAATATATTCTCTAAAATGTTAATAATTTACTAATAGTTGTTTGCTTTCCGATACCAAAAAATCCGATACTCCGATCCGAAACCTCCGATACTACCGATACCGCCGATCCCGATACTCATAGGAATGGTCCGATACCGATCCCGATACCGATACTTTGAACCTTGCTTTTAAGGTATATGAGCTCAGCCCAATATCGTACCTCATGGACCAACTCCGGTTCGGGTCATACCGCGCGCCTAACACTATCAGGGGTTTCAATTTCTAAATCAACAATGCACTTAGCTATCTTCAATGGTATTTAGGACAGAGCATTCAGCTTATTTGGTTTCAACCGAACCGAAGTACCCAAAACCGAATTGACTGAAACCAAAAAGTCCAAACTAAATCGAACCCGAACAAACAAAAATGTATCAGTTCGGTTGGATTTTTTACCGTTTAATAGGTCGGGACGGACTTGTGGTTAAAATATATCAAAAAAAGTACAAATTTGATAAATGATGCAAAAGTAGGAGTGGTAGAGCAATGAATATATCAAAAAATAAAATTAGGGTTAGATTTCTCATCTCTCTTAGAAACAACAGGTGCAAGAGAGAAGAGGAGAAGAGAGAAATGAAAACAAATTAGGATAAAGGTTAGATGTAAGGTAATTTAGTAATTCTTATGCGGTTTTTTAGCTTTAGATCGAATTGGAAAACCAAAACCGAAAGCTAAACTGAGAACCGCATTCGGACAATTCTAGAACTAAACCCAAACCAAACAGTTTCCAAACCTAACCAAATCCCTTATTCGGTTGACAGTCCAAAACTGGATAATGCTCGACCCTAATACAATAGAACGTCGATAATTTTAATACCTGATAAATTAATAACCTCGATTAAATAATATTTTTAGCCACTCCCGACTTTGGGATAATGTGCTAAACTTACAAAATAATACATTATAAAAAAAAATATAGGTCCCATACAATATATAAAGTTAATAATTTTCTGATATACATAGTGTTTATGATTCGACCATGAGGCCTTCCTAAAACATGACTCAATTATTGTTTTTCTTCTTCTTAAAATTTATGTCACATTGGATTTCATCTATAACTTTTCTTAACGTGGTAAAAAGTTCTTGTGTGGTTTTCTCATTAAGCAACAAAAAATTATTCAATATCATCACTGCTTTGAGAGCTTTTTTTTGTGAAACGGAATCCATTGTAGAACTATCATCTTCAACTTCATCACCATGATCATTTTCTATGACGCTCTCAATTATTTGCTCGTCACTCAACATCTCTGAAATTGTGTTATTTTCTCCAGGATAGTTCAAGAGGTCATCGACATATTCCATTACGATAATTCAACTATTTGATTATATTTTATAGTTCTTGTATGCATGATGTGTTGTGTTACTATGATTTTGTTTATTTAAATAGACTTTTTGCTTGGTATTGAACTGTAGTATTGAACACTTTGTGTTGCACATCATCCATTCATCTAGGACTTCTCCATTAGAAGGGGCCCCACCTGGGAAAGTGGAGGTAAGAATTGAGATTCTTGACTAGTCTTCGTTGAGTTTATATTCAGTATATGACCATTTTAGATACAATATCATCAAACATTTCATATCATAGTGATTACTATTACCTTCATAAGAATTCATGCAACATAATATAATCTGATGAATTGGGAACAACAGTCTGTTACTTTCATAGTATTTAATATATACAGTAGAAGACTTGTGCAACGGTATCGAAAAAATATTTCGTAGCAAGATGAATGACAATAACTGGGAAAAAAATGTTACAATACTACTTTTATATTTCTCCCTCTTCTTTTACATTTCTTCACTTTGAAATTCAATTTGTCATATTCAAGGATCTCCTTTCTTCTGCATAATACTTGTGTCATATCTAAGTTAGATTATTATCATTTCAGCAGAGGTTCATAGTGTTGAAAGAGAAAGCTAAACCTAAACACTAGATCTAGACTCCACAAGTACAACAAATTTTGGAGGGAAAAAAAAAAAAGCTTGTCTAAATTGCAAGGTTAGCAGTATCGGTATCGACAACGGACCCTTCCTATGAGTATCGAGATTGGCGGCATCGGTGGTTTCGGATCGGAGTATCGGATTTTTTTCTATCAGAAAACAAATAATTATTAATAAATTATTAAAATTATATATATATACATTTTTAATACATTTAGGCTTAACATGCCTTATTTCTTAGTATTTTTGAAATTGAATGAAGTAGTAGTCATCCTTGCCAATTGGTTTATATACGATGAATAAGTTTTCTTCTTTTACATGCTTTTACAGTCTTACTATACTTTTGCACCCTTGCTAATTGGACTTTTTTCATTCAAATTTCTTTGCTGAATAGAGTGGAAAAGCGATACCCAATGTCGATATCGGTCAAGTATCGGATCGGAACATGTCAAGCCGTATCGGTATCGTCTGTATCGGGCCGGTATCGGTCGATACTACAAACTATGCTACATTGTATTACTTTAAAGAGGCTAAGATAGTGATTAAGACAGTGCACATAATACAGATCATAAAAATTGCTCGTGTTCAAGGGCTACACTTGCACAAACTGAAAAGTGCAAAATACCATCTGTCCAGATACATGATACATATTATGTTATTTACAAAACGCTGAATTTGCTGAACATAACAGTAACAGACTATCACTTTTAATTACCTCAAAAGTTTTCTGGGCTGTCATCTAACTGTTTTTCATCTTCAATATCAACCTCCAAGATTTCCTGTCAAAACATCATATGAAATTGCCATTTTCGATGTACTACTGTAAATTTCACTGTTAATAACTCAGTGTCCGGTAAATAACTTACGGGGATCCTATTCTTCAGATAATTGCTGAGACGTGCAAGAACTGTTTCTCGTTTGTGCCAAAACCGGCCTTTAAGACTAATCTTCACGAAGGGACCATCTAGCTCTGCGAGATCAACTTGTCCTAAAGTAGGCCTACGTCATTTACATTAAGATAAAAGGAAAACAGCCCAAAAATAATAATTATTCGAGTTTCATATTTAAGGTCACCTGTCATGCCGACTGATGTATCAAAGATCTGGGGAAACTGAATTAGGAAAAAACTGATATCAGCCTTACTGATCTTATACTTGTATACAGTACTATCATGACTTGTATACAATACCAAATTTTGAATAAACAAATTAATGCTGAAGCATGCAAAACAACACCAGGATATGTTCCTCTCCAAGGACAAAGCTTTCAAGTATTTTCAACACAACACCCCCTCCAATCTTTTAGAAGCAATAGGACAGTATTTCAGATCTTCCAGTTCATGAACAGATATACTTCATTGTTTCGAGGTAGTCAAACTGCTTATGAGTACCTTAACCATGCTACAAACCCATTCAAAAATTTAGCTTTATGAACAATAGGATATGTGTACAAGTCATGATAGTCAAAGAATGAACACATCCTTTACAATCTTTCAATCCGAATAACAAGTCTATTCTAATAAAAAAAATACTATGGCAGATCCAAAAATAAGAAGCCTGTAGAGTGACACCCCAATCTGTTCTTTTAAAAAAAATTGTGGAAGTTTCAGCTTCAGACCACCTTTCACTTTACATTAACATGATATATGTTGTCTAGTAACTGTGGTATGCTATAAGACGTAACTGATAACATTATCCATTAACCTTGGACACATGCCAACTTCATGCTTTCCAGGAAGCAGATCACAAAAAACAGCATGACCTTCAAATTTGTCATTGAACATAAACAACCAAAATAGCACCAGAAAGAGGGAAAGAAAGGAGCTTTATTTAATATGATTAGATCATGAGTTCTCCAGTAACGAGGTACACGTCAAAATCAGTTCAGTATCTGGATGATTGTAGAGCCTGATGATTCCAAGGTTCAACTGCAAGTGGCGTGGAAAATTGTCATCGATATGCTGTAGATCTCGTGATTCTGGCCTGAAAAAGATACATCAAAACCGGCACGGTATCCTGATGATTATAGATCCTGATGATTCCAGAGTTCAACTGCAAGTGGTGTGGAAAATTGGCATGCATATGCTGGTTCATCCTTTTGCTGCAGTTATATTGATGTAGCCTGAAAAAAGAAAACGGACATGATCATGAGGATTAGGCCCAAGTACATCAGCATAAACAAATATAATAGTTTCTTGATTATTGACAAAATAAGGCAAGCACGGATTGCTAAAATCCATCTAATAAATGCTATAACACTTTAAAATGACAAGATGATGCATTAGGTGCATGCTCTCATTGCATTGTGAGCGTGCACATCGCTTTGTAACTTCAACTATCCTTCATCCTAAATGACACATTTTCATGGGACAGGGCACTATAAAAACTAATAAAATAACATAACCTGTTGTGAAGAGCAGAAGACAAAAAACAAAAAACAAAAACTCTGCAGAGAATATATCCTAGCAGCACTATATACATCCCGACAAACTTCTTTGAAGCGGATAACGAGGCGAGGAAAGAAAGAGGGAGTAGAATTTCTAAAGAGGAGATACTAAGGTAGTGTTTTGAGGACCTAGTGTTTGGTAATTGGTGAAAACAACAATGGTGCTTGGTGGAGGTGGTGGTAATGGAAAAGGAGTTGAGGAGGTTCTAGCCTTCTAGCTAAGAGCTATTGCTTATGTGAAGGATGGGGTGTGAAGGTTCTAGTGGCAGGTGTCCTGCTTTTGGTGGTGGTGTTGGGTATTGAATAGAGGAAGAAGAAATGAATTTCTAAGATTTTTGCAATGCAGCAGAAGTAATAGGTACATATTGTAAAATTTCTTTATTTAACAAATTTCACCTATGGATAGGACACTGGACGCTCATTACTCACCCGGTGTCATGAGGGACCTAGTTAATGGATTCAAGGTATATGCAAAAGGTATGGACCTCACTTTCAAAATTTTAATATGGGGTGGAGGCAGGTTAGGGGTTAACCTCAATGACAAGGGTAAGAATGCTATCTGTACCAAGAATTTGATAATTCTTCTGTAATATGATCTGACGACGACTTAAATCCGCCCACATGAACATAGTATGAGGTACTAAGGGGGGATATGTGACGCTGGCTTGGTATTGGCATTTCATAAATGAGTGGGCAACGACTTTTACCCCCCAAAATTGCCATGTGTTGTATAGGAAGTATGGAAGAAAATTGAGGGAGTTTAAAGAAAATAAAGTACCATCTTAAGTCAACTTTACTGATTTCTATTAACACAAGTTTTCAACAGATCACCTGGAGAACAGACTGAACTTTCTCCTTGGTTTGTCCTCTTTCACTTGACTCGCCAACCAAACTAAGGGAAAAAGTCCTAGACTTGGATTTATTGTCCTTTTCTTCACATTCCACTAGACTGCATTTCTTCAAGATGAAGTGATGAAAGAAACCAGGCAAATTGATTTCCCTTGTTGGCTAGAGAGAGAGAGAGAGGAGAAGAAAAGAAAAGAAAAGAAAAAACTCCCTTCCCTCGATCACTATACATCCCTTGTGTTTCCCTTCCTTCTTTCTCACATATCCTGTAGTGCAACCATACAAATTTATTGGGGTGGCAATAAAGTAGACTATACTCTCCTCCTGACGCTTGCTACTTCAGATTGTCAAAAGCATGAGAGCAAATGCTAGTTTAATATGAGAAAAAGTCAGTATCAGGGATTCAGGGTCAATGTTAACTTCGGTGTCAATATTATCAGTTTTGTAGCTATTGGAACAATAAAATATATCGACAGAAAGTTCGAATGCTGTTATAACAATAACATGCTACAACTAACGTAGCATGGGTGTTGATATGCAAATACCCAACACGGATTATGGTACCAAAACAAGCCAGCTCTGACTGCTAACTAAAATCACCTACCTTAGGCATGTATGAAGAACAAGTATGAGGAGTTTTAGACAGAAAGAAGATTCCAGTTCCACAAAAAGCTCAACCATTTCCAACCATGAAAACATTATAAGCTAACGTTGAAATAATGATGACAAAGCAAAGATATAGGCATACAGGAAATTCCATGACAACATCCATTATTCTAACAAAGTATATAACAAGGATGGGAGACAGCAATAAGTGCCAGCAACATAATCATAATCATCCTCATCATTATCCAAGTTTTCTCCCATCAGAATGAGATCCTCTACGGAGGATTAGCAAGTCCCATAAAATAATTGACAAAGTTTTTTATGACCGGCTTTGACCTGACTCAACCCTCTATATTAGTGCAAAATTTCTGGCCAAGGTAGCTATGAGCATAAGAGGAGTCAGGGGTCATGTCATAAACCCTAGATGGGCAGTTGGCAGTTAGGTAAATCTACATTTTGGATATGCACTTTAAGATCATGAAACAAAGGAGCAACCTCCAAGTTCCCCTAGATTAAAGAGAGTCTAGATGAAGACGTAAGATTGTACAATTTTATATAAGGAATTGCATTCGTCTCTACGATACATTAAGCAAATAGTGAAAAGGAATTAAGCCAAATAGTGAAAAGGAATGACAATCCTAAAAATGTCAGCAAAATTAATGGATTACAAGAAATTTGTAATCTATCTTGAAGGAAATAGCATAATATGCAAAAAGGAACAATTTTGATGCATACAAATTAAAATAGAAGCTTCTTTAACTTACTTGAAAGTTAATGTAGTTGCATAGCTCTATAGAAGCCTTCTTTCAATAAGATGATCCTTACCATCAAAAGAATAGTGTCAGAAATCTCTGAGCAATGAAAGAATGTAAATGAATAAATGGATATCTCCTCCATAATAATCGGGATGAAGGTTTTGCTATTGTTGTTTTCCTTCATAAAAAATCTAAACCTACAAACTGTATTCCACTGTCATTCCTATTTCTGTGCCATGCCACGAGACAATATGTCTCGAAAGGTCTTCAATTCATCAGCTAAATAAGGAGTCCTTTCCTGAACCAACTTCATGATCTCCATGGCATTCTTGTCCTTTGAGATTGACATAAGTCCTTTCAACAACTTGTTAGTAGTGTCAACATTCGGAAACCAATTTCTCTCCATACTATCCTTACATAGCCTAAATGCCATATCAAACTCCCCTCCTTTACAAAGATAATGAACCATCGTTTGATATATCTTGCTGTTCGGTTTGCATCCCCTCCTATTCATACTGAAATATATCCTCTTAGCCATGTCAAGCTCAAAAATCATGCAAAAGCCTTTGATAATGAGATTATATGTCAACTCATCAGGCTTTATACCATAAAGATTCATCTTTCGGATCAAGCCGTTGGCCTGCCAAGCCTTCTGCCTGTTGATCAGAAACTGAATTCTAACATTATAGGTAGCTAGATTAGGCGAGCAACCCCTGAGCACCATGAGATTCCACAAACCATCCCCAATCTCACGTCGACCAAGCTTATAGAATGCAGACATGAGCGTCGTATAAGTAACAACATCCGGTTTAATCCCTGCCTTCTCCATATCTATCATGGCCGAGTAAGCAGCATTCAGCCTACCCATTTCACATAAGGACTTGATAATGATATTATACGAGATATCATCCAATACAATCCCCAAACAGGCCACACCCTCGTCAATAACCATTTGAAGCTGATCGAACCTTCTGTTCTCGTACAGAACCTTAAGCGTGGCATTGAACGATTTGACGGTCTGGCAACATCCGAAGAGGTGCATCTCATTGAAGGTCTTCAAGGCGTGATCCGGCATCCTAGCCTTCCCATAGAGCATAATGATCCGGACCACGAACCCTGGCCGCCGGCCCTGGGGGAGCGCCTTCTGTTGCTCGAGGAGTAACTCGATGAGCTCGAGGCGGCCCGCCCCGGCAAGCCTCGAGACAGTATCTTCAAATGCGAAGCGATTCTCGACCACGAGGCGGTTGCGGGCATTTTCCTGGAAGAGGAGGAACAGTTTCTCCGGGTCCCGCTCCTTCTTGATCTTGAAGAGGGCCGGCTCAGAGACGGGTACAGACTCCGATGGTGGGGAGTGCGTCGCGGTTGACGATGGTGGGGAGTGCGTCGCGGTTGACGATGGTGGGGAGTGCGTCGACGATTCTTGGGTTTGATTCGCACGATTCTTTGCAGCGACGGCAGCGTGGCAGGCTGCGATGGTGGGGAGTGCGTCGCGGTTGACGATGTCCGTTTTGGCTCGGGACTTGGAGAGGTTCGCAGCGATGATGGTGGCGGCGACGGCATCAAACGCGGCACAGAGTCTACGGATGGTAGGTAAGGAGAGCATGTTCTAGTTGCGTATTCCTCTACTTTCCCCACTCTAATCAAATAAAAATCTGATTTTTACTACAGGGAACCATTCAAAGAGTGAAAAAAATCAAACCTTTATTCCGCGTGATGATTTTGGTACGAGAGCAGTGAATAAAAGTGTGATTTTTGTCCAGTTTGATTGCTTGAACTACTACTATGGACAGAAATGGAAATTGACGAGACACCCTAACCCTAAAAAAAAAAGGCAAATTATAAGGGCACTGCACATTTTACTCGGGGCTAGCCCATTTGAACATTTGAAAAAATTACAAGTTTGCCATCATGAAAGTTACTCGGGGCTAGCCCACTGTAATACTCAGGACTGTCAAAACGTTGACAGTCCTACAACTTGGAAGGACTGTCAACATTTTGACAGTCCTACAAATATATAGGACTGTCAAAAATGTGACAGTCCTATTTATAAGGACACTGCACATTTGAGTCTGGGCTAGCCCATTGGAAATTTACAAAAAATTCCAAGTTTGCCATCATGAAAGTTACTCGGGGCTAGCCCACTGTAATACACAGGACTGTCAAAATGTTGACAGTCCTACAACTTGGAAGGACTGTCAACATTTTGACAGTCCTACAAATATATAGGAATGTCAAAAATGTGACAGTCCTATTTATAAGGACACTGCACATTTGAGTCTGGGCTAGCCCATTGGGAATTTACCAAAAATTACAAGTTTGCCAGTCTGCTAGTTAGTTGGGGCTACCCCACACCAAAGTATAAAAGTCAAATGGGTTTCTACTTTTGGCATTCCACCTAGACTTAAGACACCCTCCTTCCACCAAGCCCAAACCTAAATTTGGAAATAGGTAGTTGTGGTTGGAGGAGTAATTTACTTTGGTGATACCCCAAGGAATATTCTTCCGGTATGTCTTCGACAACCTACTTTGAATAAGTTTTGCAAATGTGCGAAAAAGATTTAGTTTATTTTGATAAATGTAGGAACAATGCATGATAAAATGTTCGATGACGAAGTCGGATCGTCCAATTCATTAATTATGCACTCCGGACGTTCCGAAGTACAAGTTGGTTGTTCCGAAGAACGTACGGTACGTAAAACAAGAACCCTAATTTGACAGTCACGAGTTAGGACTGTAAACATTAGACAGTCCTATCTAAATATAGGACTGTCAAATATTTCACAGTCCTATATTTATATAGGACTGTCATAAATTCTACAGTCCTAAGTAAAAGTAGGACTGTCATAATTTTCACAGTCCTATATTAAAAAAGGACTGTGAAAATAGTGACAGTCCTGGATAATTATATGAAGTTATTAATTTTTATATAATTTTATATTGGTTATAGGACCAAGCTTGTTCAGATATTGTGGGACATCCTGCTGTTGGTGTTGATGTGGAGGATATTTTCTCAACGGATATTGAGTTTGCAAGCCATGAAGAAGCATTAGAGTGGTGCAGAGAAGTTGGGAGACGACATAACGTAATTATTGTTATTGCAAGATCCATCCGATCTCGGCCGGGCCGAAAATATCTTGAGCTTGGATGCGAAAGAGGAGGTGTGTTTAGGCATCATAAAAAGAAGGGTGTTGTTGAAAAAGAAATCCCTAAGAAAAATGTTGGGACGAGAAAATGTGGTTGTCCATTGAAGGTGTTGATTGTAAATGTTGAAGATGTGAAGTGGATAGTCGAAGTTAAGAATGGAAGACACAATCATCCTATTCCAGGGACACTTACGGGTCATGCCTACGTGGCACGGTTGAAGGAGGATGAGAAAAAGTTGGTTGAAGAAATGTACCTTTCAGGAGTTGCACCGAAACAGATTTATTCTGCTGTCAAACAAAAACAAGATGGGAACAAGTCTACTATGAGGACGATCTATAATAGTTTGGCCAGAGCAAAATGCAATAGTATGAAAGGAAGAATGGCGATGCAGCAAGTATTGAAGTTGCTTGCGGAGCATCACTACGTGGAGTACCATAGAAGACATCCACAAACTGATGAACTCCTTTCATTGTTTTGGGCTCATCCCGATTGCACACATTTGGCTAGGTCCTTCGCAGACGTGTTGGTCCTTGATTGTACATATAAGACCAACAAGTTCAAGATGCCTCTTTTGCATGTTGTCGGGTCTACGTCTACGGGAAAAACCTTTACAGTCGATTTTTGTTTTATGAAGAGTGAGACAGTAGAGGATTACACATGGGCGTTGAGGAAACTACAATCCCTTTACACAGGTTACAAAGAGCCCTCTGTTTTTGTTACTGACAGAGAATATGCATTGATGAATGCTATAGATATTGTATTTCCTCATGCGCATAGACTACTCTGCACTTGGCATATAAATAGAAATATCCATGCTCAATGCAAGAAAAAATTTGAAAGTGTGGACGGTAAAATTGACATGCTTCGCTTCGAAGAATTCTACAGTGATTGGAGTCTTGTATGGCGAGCAAGTACTACAGACAGTTACGACGCAGCATGGTACATGTTCCAACAAAAGTGGGAGCCAAGTAACCCGACATGCATATCTTATATCAAAGATACTTGGCTAGGACCACATAAAGAGCAATTCGTCTTAGCATGGACCAACCTGGTGAAGCATTATGGCACGATCACTACGAACCGGGTCGAAGGGGCACACTCATGTTTGAAAAGATATCTACGCTCATCGGTCGGTAATTTTGTCTCTGTTTGGCAATCGATTCATTTGATGACTATTTCCACGGTGAACGATATTGTAGCATCATTTGAGATGAGCCTCAATATTGCAAAGCATGAATACAAGCAAGAACACCTCTTGGATGGTTTAAGTCATGTGGTATCTCACAAGGCCTTGGGGTTATTGCTTGAGGAGATTCGAAGGTCGAAGTCGGTGGGTTATGATCCCGAGGTTTGCGGTTGTTCATATCGACATTCACTCGGACTTCCGTGTGCACATGAAATCAACGAATACCGTCGTGAATCTAAACCTATTCCAATAGATGTTGTTGACCAACGTTGGCGACAACTGTCGATAATGCCGGCGGTGGGAGTGCAAGATGATTTCTTTGCGTTGCCCCAAGTAAAACTACTTCACGCAAGGTGGTGTGGCGCAACGGAGCCGGAGAGAAGATCCATTGAGTTTAAAATCCATGAGATTGCAGTCCCGGCAAGTACTCGATTGCAAGAGCCATCCGTTGTTCGAACTCCTAAGGGAAGACCACACTCAAGAAAGAGTAGAGCCAAAAAGAAGGAGGAGGAGTCAACTAAAAGAGATCCATCCTTATTTGAACATATCGAACGGAGTTTGGAGGCAAAGTCCGTTGTTCGAACTCCTAAGCTAACTATTCGAAGGGGGAAGAAACAGAAAACGATAGACGCAGGCACGGCGGAGGGTGTTGACAACTTTTCTGTTTCTTATACTCTATACATTGATAAATTCCTACCTGAGATACGGAACTTCATTTGGTCTATTGATGATGTTCCTGCGGATGGCCACTGTGGATACCATGCACTAGCAAGACAACTAGGCTATTCAGTGGAAGCAGGATGGCGACAGGTTAGGGCAGAGCTGTACCAGGAGTTGGAGTCGCGACTAGCCTTCTATAGCCAGATACTTGGCGAAGAAATTGTTGGGGATTTGTTGGCAGGCATACCTTGTACGGAAACAGTTACCGGACCTGAGCATTACATGGATGTCCCGCCTGCTGCTTACGTCTTCTCTAATAGGTATAAGTTACCTATTGTAATTATCTCACAGGGTATTAACAATACTTTCTTTCCAATGTGTGCCCCCCCGGCCGAACACCGAGTATCCACTCTATGTTGCATTGGGCTTGTCGGACAACACTTCGTCATCCCAAGGTTGATCGCTCATTCTCCTATTCCGCCACCTTCTACGCTTTGGTATAAACACGCACCTGAGGAAGCGATCGCATGGACGACACCCTACATGGATGCAATGGCGGCCTATAAGAAGATGATGAAGATGGAGGGTCCAAAAATTATGTCGGACGACTACTTTGATATTTTAATCGATTGATACTGCCCCATGTGAAGATGTATATTGTGTTGATCCATGTATGTTTAAGTGTATATTGAACTATATGTTGTACCTATTGTAATGAAAAGAGTTATGAAGATTTTGATTGTATATTGCGCATTGCTGGACTGTCATTATGGAAAACTGCCAGGACTTTTGGACTGTCACAATTTTGACAGTCCTAGTGTAAACTAGGACTGTCAAAATTGTGACAGTCCTAAAGTTTACTCACTGTCTATATGTACATTTATATAAATTTAGGACTGTCACAATTTTGACAGTCCTAGTGTAAACTAGGACTGTCAAAATTGTGACAGTCCTAAAGTTGACTCACTGTAAATTTTGAGGAAATATATACCTTTAGGACTGTCACAATTTTGACAGTCCTAGTGTAAACTAGGACTGTCAAAATTGTGACAGTCCTAAAGTTTACTCACTGTAAATTTTGAGGAAATATATACCTTTAGGACTGTCACAATTTTGACAGTCCTAGTGTAAACTAGGACTGTCAAAATTGTGACAGTCCTAAAGTTGACTCACTGTAAATTTTGAGGAAATATATACCTTTAGGACTGTCACAATTTTGACAGTCCTAGTGTAAACTAGGACTGTCAAAATTGTGACAGTCCTAAAGTTTACTCACTGTAAATTTTGAGGAAATATATACCTTTAGGACTGTCACAATTTTGACAGTCCTAGTGTAAACTAGGACTGTCAAAATTGTGACAGTCCTAAAGTTTACTCACTGTCAAAATGGCAACAGTCCACATATCAAAATATACAGTTTACCCACTGACCAATATGCACAGTATACAGATCAAAATAGTTATAACAAGGCAAAATAAACTCATAGTGTCACAACATAGCAAAATTAACTCAAATTGTCACAAGACATATTCAATCAAACTTTTACAACGTTTACAACTCAAATTATAGTTTAAAGTTTTACAACGTTCACAATTATACAAATCAAAATGAATGTTCAAACGTCATGGCGCCTCTTCGTGCGTTGCTCTCTAGTATCCAAGAAAGGATATTCTTCAGCGTTGTCGATATTTTGGAGTTCGTCATTGATTGTCATATAATTGGAACCCTGGCAACTGACGAGGCTTCTTCCCAACTTCTTAACTTTCCTTGCCTATTCATGAAAAATGAAAATAATTGTTAGCCACAGTTACAAATATCAAACTTAAACTCTACAAGTAGGCTCACCATCTTGACCAGTGCAGTATATAAGACCGATTTGGGAGGAAGATCTGACGGTACACGCACAATATCCCCTCCGCGTTGGAACAAGGTCGGTAGTCCGACACCGGCGTAGTAGGCGAGGTAGTCGTCACTGCACTCCGCCATATTGACTGCTGCTAGTCGGCCGGTATCTCTAATGACGTGGCGTTGCCACTCGGTGAAGAAGTGCGATACCCAGTTGAAATTTGCAGGTATATAGTTTAGCGGTTTTGTACCGCGCGGAGGAGTTATCATTTGCAAAGTTCGCCTTGGGACAGTTTGTACGTAGCCAAACTGACGTAGCACTCTATCCGGCATATAAGCCTCCTCGATCTCATGACAACTGATAACACCGTGATATAAGGCGACTGGTTGCAACGGACGGGTAGTCTGTCGCAAATCACGGTATGGATCCCATACAATCTGCACCGCATAAAATGTAGCATAACGTCATTTAGCATAACATAGTAAATTCATACCAATTAAGTACAATATTAGGTCTAAATTCACCTCTTCTGTCGTCATTTCTTCGAGTGCATGCCGTAGAGCGGCCAATGTGTGAGAACGTTTGGCATCTACCTTACTTGGCTTCCATCGGCACATTCTAGGCATGTTCTCGTCATACCCTCGGTTCAGGCTCGCCCGCTGCAGGGTTGGAAAGTGGTCGTATATCCATGCCTACACGTTACCGGAAATATATTAGTCCAAAAATAAACAACACAATTTCAATTTATGTAAACAAGTTGACAAAGATATATCTATACATGGAGTAGAGTCTGGCATCCGGAAATAGTCTTCGAACCCACACGGGATGCCGTACCAAGCTCGCGGTAAAGGTATGCCAGTATACCGCTTCCCCAAGAAATTTGCTCCACCGTATCAATGTTGTCCAAATTGATGAGATATTTCGCATTTATGGACGTTCCAGACTTATCGGTAATGCCGACAGCCCCTAAGATGAACTGAATATATCCGCGGGCCACATTTTCGCTATTATCAATTTCAGGGACCGTCTCAGCGAATATCTCCTCCAAATATTTTAGAGGAAGTCCGTAGGACTTCTTGAATTCTCGAATACTAGTAAAACTAGTGGCATCAACTCCCAGACACCCTGATACATAATCTACCATATAGTCGTAATAGTTGATGCTCGAATCATCAAAAGTATGATCCTGCATGGGACGACCATCAACCCTAAGTCCCAATATATGATGGACGTCATCAAGGGTAATCGTCAACTCCCCATTGGGTAGATGGAAAGTGTTGGTCTCTGGATGCCACCGTTCTACAAATGCTGAAATCAGTGCATTGTCCACCGTCGTATATGAGTAGCTACCCAAATATTGCAGACCGGTGGGACTGATTTTTGACTTCACATCATCTCCCAGTAATTCATACCGCCATGTATTGCATTTTTTGCCATGGTTGATTACCGTCAACATACGAACACTCTCCTGAAAAGTCAACAATTGGATGAAATAAAACGTAATGTACTATCAACTTTGAACTTACAACTATATATAAATGTATCATAACGTAATGTACTTACCGGATTGTTCCATATTTGGTATGCAATATGGTTTTCGATCGACGGTAACATAGAGCAACCGTTTGGACGAGTGTCGCCTGGACTATCTGCCTGCTCAGAAGGTCCCGAACCATCAGTAGGCCGGTTTCCGAGAGTTCGTGGAAGACTCTCGACAGGACTATCTGCAGGCTGAGAAGGTCCTGAACCATCAGTAGGCCGATTTGGAACATTTGGCATGTCCTCATCGGAGGAGGAAGAAGAGCCGGAAGAACTAGGAGGAGCACGTCTCTTTGTGGCAATCTTCTTCGTCAATGGACGTCTCCTCACTTCAGGGCGTGCCTCGGCCTCGCGGATAGTCACGCCTTGCGAAACTGTGCGTTCCTTACGCATCGACGCAGTAGGGCGTCTTCTCATTTCTTCATCCACAGTGTCCTTTCCAGGGGCATGACTATAAGATACAGACAAAAATTAATTTCTATTTTAACATAATAAGTGAATTTTTTTCCAGGACTGTAGCCATTTATACAGTCCTGTAAGTATACAGGACTGCAGTTTTCTCAACAGTCCTAATATTTTAGGACTGTTGAATTTCCTACAGTCCCATATATAGTTAGGACTGTAGGAAATTCGACAGTCCTATATATATATAGGACTGTCGAATTTCCTACAGTCCTAAATATATATGGGACTGTAGGAAATTCTACAGTCCCGCTCGATACTGCTCGACAATGTCGAGCAGTCTCGACATTGTACGCCCTAAAATCATGTTCCAAACGACTTCTATGTCTAAACTACATCCTAGACTCCGCCAAGGACTAGTATGCCCTCATTTGAAAGAAAATAACTCAAATTTTTCAACATGAAAGATGATTTCTTATAATTTTTGGACAAATTTTCAAATACAATAGCACAAGGAGAATGATGATTTCTACCTTGCTTCTTTCGAGACTTTGGGAGCCATCGACAACGAGGAGGAGGACAGCGGAGTAAGGCCGCCGGGAGGGGGTCGGCTGAGGAGGGAAAGCTCCGGTCGGCTGAGGGGGGAAGCTAGGTTTGAGAAGAATGTTTTTTTTCATAAGCCTGGGCTAGCCCCAAGTATAAACTTGGGCTAGTATGAGTAAATGTTCCTCTCTTGTGGGCTAGCCCCAATCCTGGGCTAGCCCCAAGTAAAATGGGCAGTGCCCTTATCATTTGCCAAAAAAAAACAGAGATTGCTGATGACGGGATGGAACCCTAGCTCGTTAGGATAGATATGGGGACGATGTTTCGAGCTCCAAATTTTACTTTTGATAATTTTTTTTTTTTATAAAATATTTAATGTATCAATAATAAATTTACTATTTTAAATAACAGAATATTTTAACAAATTTTAAGGATAGAAATTTGGAATTTTGATACATATCGACAACTGAGTTAATTTATTTTAATTTTTTATTAATTTTGAAATAGTAAATTTACTGTTAATTTAATTTTATTTTATTTCGTTAAAATATATTTTAGGACTGTCAAAAGTTTGACAGTCCTAAAAATATATATTGAATTTTTAGGACTGTCAAAATTTTGACAGTCCTTCCAATTGGTAGGACTGTCAAAATTTTGACAGTCCTAAAAATCAACATATATGTCAAATTTTGACAGTTCTTCTATTTTTTCTTTTTATTTTTTTGTTTCTTGTGTGCTGTTATTTTTCTTTGTTATTTTGTTATTATTCATGTCTTCCGGCGGAGGAGTGGAGGACCTGGTGGTAGCGATGGAGGAATGAGGGGAGAGAGGAGCGGCGGACGGGGTTCGAGACAAAAATGGGGTACGAGACGGAGGAACTGGAGAGGAAGGAGGCGGCGGGAGGCGGGGGAGAAGGCAGAGGCAGCAACGGCGACGGAGGAGGAGGACGAAGTCTCGGAGAACGGCCAGCGGGAGGGGGGAGGGCTCCGGTGGGGTGGGGAGGGTTTGGAAGTGTTTGGGAGGAGGGTTTCAAAGTGGGCTAGTATGAGTAAACTAATGGACTAGTGTGAGTAAACTTTGCTCATTAATGGGCTAGTCCCAATCCTGGGCTAGCCCCAAGTAATAAGTGTAGTGCCCTTATAATTTGCCTTTTATAATTTCGGGATTATTCTTTTTAGGGTTTGAAGCAGAGAACCCTAGGGTGGAAGAGCCGTGAGAGAGGAAAAAGAGGTGCGAGTCTTCCGCGTCGACAGCCCTCGTGGAGTCGGAGGACACCGGAAAATTGAGACCTGACCCGAATCCGAAAACTTAATTTGAGGATTAGGTCAGTCGTTAATAAAAAATAAAAAAAGGAAATTATTTTGTTAAACTTCTGAAAACTTTTAGATAGCAAAAATAATTGCAACGTTTCTTTTATGCTCTGAAAACTTTACTGGGACATATTCAATGCCTAAGAAGTAAGAATAATACTTTCAACAAATGCAACAGAGCTATGTCCTCGTATGAGTATTTTTTATCTTCATGAAATAGAAATATTGGTTGCCCAAGTTAGGTCATTCACGTCCACCTCATTATGAATTAGGTCATCCATGTCGAGATGATCTCAAGTTCAAGTTAATCGAGTTCTTGTCAAGTCATGTCCACATTCTTCGGATCGGGTTAGATATGGGGTCAATATGGGTCCCAATCAGACTTGGGTTTGAGTCGGCTAGCATCAACTTCAGGTTAGGCCCGAGTTAGATTAGATTTGGGTCTATTAATATTATTATTCATCATGAGCATTAATATCATTAGAACTATTTTCCTAATTTAATTAATAAGATAATGAAATATTGGTTATATTATGAAAGGAAGAATAAATTATTCTCATGAGCTCGGGCCATTTCACAATTATCCTTTCTCGTAATAATGAGTATAAACAATTTTCATCTTTATGACACTAGTTAATAATCCAACCCTGACATCTAGCTAATAAAATACAAGTCATATATTTTTGAAAACATGTATTGCATATTCCATCGATGTGTGTATTCATAAACCAACACAATACTCCTCATGAAAGCTGCTGCATGACCTTCTGGACTATATGCATAAATCCTGTTACACTCTGGCTGATGTTTACTAACACTACTTGGTTTGTGCCAACAACAAAAGTTCTTGTTATTCCTGGTTCATCACAGCATCCGCATATATTACAAAACCAAGTGACTGCAATCTGCATTCAAGAATTCTGAAAGCTGTGCTCTTGAATGTTGGAGGGGCTACCAATTACCTCCACTATAGGAACACGGCACAAGAATCAAATCAACGTTAAAAGCAAAGCATATTTCGACAAATTTGATTCCCAAGGGAAAAGGAAATACGGGAAAATGATTCCCTCACTCACCCCATGGATTCACTTTCCCTCTCCCAATTATTAATTTTTTCTTCCAATTTTTCGGGACTTTCCAAACACAAAATTAACGGAAATTGCAATTTACCCAAGGAAAGGAAAGGAAAAAAAAAAAAATTGATTTCATTTCCTTTCCGCGAACCAAACGAGGCCTTTTGGGCACATGGAATTGTACAAACATCACACTATCCAGTTTGATAATATGGATTTAATTTAACTGCAAAAATAGAAGCATCTGACAATTTCACAAGCAGAACAGAGAGCATTCAAAGGATCTTAAACAAAAGCCGGCAATGAGCCTCGATCACTCTTAAAGAAAAATGCTCCTTTCAAAATCTCACTCCAGCTGATACAACTGCACCTAAATCTTATGAAGTTATGATGAACACGTGTGACTATATGAAAGCACTCCGACCTCCCCTTCTGCTATGTCTGTCGTACATGGTGTTGAACTTGTCTACCAGGTCGTTCATGGAACTGCAGAAAGTTCAAAAGTAGATAAACTATTATAAACTTTGCCCCAGAAAAAGTAAAACTATTATAAATAAAAACAAAAGCTCTCTGCATATGCAAATACCACTGCCTACTAAAAAGAAAAGAAAGACTAAAAGTCAAATTATGTGCTCCGAAATCAATAACTTAATTTACACAGAATTAGAAAATGGAGGTTACTTGTGTAGTTAGAAAGGGTAACCGGAGAGGTATTTCTTTGCAGTTGGCAAAGATCATTTGGGTACTACACATTGAAAGCTCACTATCCTTGCATAACAGCTTTCCTTCCCTGGATTTATCTTTAGCAGGTTCAACAGTTCAAGGTTCATAGCCACCAGCAAAGAATTTGTTATTATGTATCTCATATTTTAGCCCTTCTTTTACTTATCATAGCTTAATCTTGTTAATTGGACACCCTAGCAATTACCAAAGGACTCACGTAACGAAACGACAATGTTATATGGACACAGCTGAAAAATTGCAGCATCACAAAGGTTCTTGCTTTACCTTGAACAGTTGGTGAACATGGCAAGGTAAGTCATGAGGAGTGTGTCATTGAATTCCTGCAAAGAAGGAAGATTAATCATCATTGATTGTTCAATTCTAATAAAAAAAACCTACTATAGGAAGATGGATCATCATTGATTGTTCAATTCTAATAAAAAAACCTACTATATTTTCCTGAATTGAAACTACGCAACTTTTTATTCATGATCATGCAACCATATATAATTATAAGACTTAACATACCAAGATGTCCTAATAAGATGAGTAAAGTTTCATGGTTTAACAATTGAGATCACCCAGTTGAATTAAAAATGTCTTTTCACTTGCAGACACACAAGTATGTGTGTCATCAAAGGCAACTTCCAAATGCAAATACAACTGGTAGATTTTCTTATCACAAGACCAGGCTACAATATTTGCTTAAATCAGAACTAAGCAACTTATTCTTCATAATTATGTAGCAACAATGCACAATCTCCTGACATGGTAGGAATTTTTCATTGTTAGATTGTCTTTTCACTGAAGTTACACATAGCATGTATGTTACCAAAGCTATTTCTCCTAATGTAACTGCTCTTTCTTTGAGACATACCATCAAAAAGTCATCCTGGAATTTCTCAGATTCCATGGCTGGCAATCTTCTCAAAAGACTTGACACTTGCCTGAGCAATGAATTCTGGAGGGGAATGTCACCTGCATGTTAAACATAAAAGGATCCTTGTTTCAAATACTCAACTAACAGAATGTTAAGACACAACTATCATCACAGTCCAGGGCTTCTTCCATTAGAATGGAATCGGGTATTGAGCATGGGAAAGCTCCAGAACAGAATTGGCAAGTACTTCCATGATTACAATCATACAATATATATGCATAATAACTAAATCAGGCCATTCAGTTGTTTTAACGAATGTTAAGGATGCAAAACCCTATTCACCTTACAAGTTTTGAAGTCATCAATAGGCGGTGGTAAATGAAACAAATCCACATATTAGACGTGTCTAAATGAAAACATGTGGATATTTGACAGTAACAAACATTTAAGGGGCATGCGACTTGGTAGATTAAAAAAAAAACAATGGATCAATGAAGTATGAAGTGATAAAAAAGAAGAAGCAATCAACCAAATTGGAAGGAAGAATAGGAACAGAGGTTGAAGTGATGTAGCAATATGGGATGAAGAAAAAGGAACTGCAGATGAACGTGCAAAATAAATATAATTTACAGGGGGTGAGGTGAGATGACATGAAGAAGCAAAAGTGCAGGTGAGGTTATAAAGTCAATATATATCATATATCAGATATATACATGAGATATAAAGTTGAAGTTTTCTACCTTTTTCCATAGCAAGAAGATATTGATGGAGAACTCTGATTCTGCTATTTAGCATTTTGATGGCACTATGTATACCAGTAAGATGTGCAGCCACTGCCCAAAAAACCCATGTTTGTAAGTGTTCTCCAAGTTTCTCATGAAATTTATACATCCGAATAGAATGAAAATACAAGTGTGCCAAAATATGAAACGCATGTCATCATTATATTGGCTTAATCAGAAAAGGAGTTACATTGTGTTGCAGCAGATCCACCATCAGATGGTTTAAGATGTGCTACATGATCCACTGAAATCCGCTCAGCTTCTACAGTCTTAAATAACAAAAAAAAAATTATAATTAGCAAAAGCATATAGCCAAAAATATGATACACGGAATCTTTGGGAAGACCAACCTCAATTGTATAATTGGATGTTACAAATATAAGCTGGGGAATTCCATCAATGACATGTAGTTCTGGAGTAGCATCCAAGTATATTGCCAGTTCACACACATTTAAAAGCCCACTTGTTAGTCATAATACTGTAATACCAGACAACACTTCAGTGCAAGCTAAGAAATAATGAAATCTAATGCATTGAGGGTAATAAGGGTCATTTCAGCTACTTAATTCAATAACTAGATGTTGCAATCTAAAAGTCAACTATAATCTAGGATCTAGGACTACAAAGTTGTGCAAGATCAATAGTCAACAATAATCTGGTTGGGAAAAGTATGATTATATAAGCATTTGTAACCTTTGTATTTAGTTTTCATTGAAAAGTTTATTAAGTTGTATTATTAAGCTTACATTTCGTGATTAACTAGTCATATATCATCTAAGTCGGTATTAATGCAAGTAAATATTTCATTCAGATTTCTGCTGAATTAGGACTAAAATATGAAAATTCATTGTATGGATCCATATATAAAGTTAAGAATTTAAAATAATAATATTAAGCTGAAAATTTAGACTAATTCTGCAATTGTTTTCAGGTTCACAAATGCACGAGGTTTTGAAACTTAAAAGTGAATAATAATAGTGACAGTTATCTAGTAATTTTGGAAGTAAAAAACTCCACAGTTGGATGAGGGTACAAGGAACATATTTTTTGATCTAAACATTCTTGTGAACTGCAGAAATATAGAACATGATAAACATCTAATATGGGCATTTGGTTGAGTTTACGTACCACTTTCATAAATGGTTACTGGCAGATCCTTCTGAGCATGGTTGATTGATGGGTTCAAAAGCAGATAAACAGGACTTTCATTAATATCCATCAACTGTTTCAAGAAAGTTAATTGCATAAGTAAAAAAGCAAATAAAACTGTAACAACTACTTTTACTATAATATTTTAACTCATCATCCAAAATTTCTCCCTTTAGAATGAGATCGTTTGGTGAGCATGAGAAACCTCCATTAACTTTTTGTTTGAAGTTGCTATTGTTCAATCAATTTGATAAAAAAAGCAAATGAAGCGAAAATGTGTGAGTTAGATAATTAACCAAAGTGAACTGTTTCTATACAATGGGAATAGGAAATCTGGAAAAGAAGGTTCCTAGGCGCAAAATGTGTTGAGTTAAGATAATTAACAAAAGTGAACTGCTTCTATACAATGGGATAGGAAATCTGCAAAAAAATGTTCCTAGGCATATATTTCACAAGGCCGGGTACATTAATGATATCCGACACAACAGCCAGCTATGACCATGGTATCTCCCTTACCTATTCTCTCTATCACTTATAATACTCTCACTATCAAGCTTTTTAATGCCACGCGAGGCAACAAGGCACTTATTCTCTCAACCACTTATAATATCTCTCACTATCAAGCTTTTTAAGGCGGAGCGAGGCGGCAAGGCAACAAAGTCCTGAAAGGACTAGACGAGACCTCAAGGCTAAAATTTTGGGATATGCAGTAGCTAGGTTAAAGCGAACATGTAGTTACTAAAACTTATGCTATCCCAAGTCGTACTAGCTCTCTCTCTCCGAGTTAGGAAAAAAAAAAGTAGTCTCTAATTAGGGAAGATAGAGCCATGGCTACCTAAATCCTCTACAATATAGGCAGCGAATATGACATGAAAAAAATTCAAACATGACAACACGTTCAATACCTAATATGGTGTCCTAGTGTATTTTAGAGTCTTTGTGGCGTCTCTCATACGTGTCCACTACGACGAGGACCAAACATATTGTTAAGAGTGTCATTGCTTCCTAAATTGCGTGTGAGGAGATGAGGAAGAAAATATCCTACTAGAGAGAGAACAAAAATTCATCAAAACTAAAAAGAGAATAGAGCAAGACAAGCTATTGGAGAAATCAACATTCTTGGACCTTGCATAGGAGAAAAACAAAAAGAGAGACTCGGTGAGGAAAGAGGTGAGGAAGAGATAGATTTACATATTGCCAAGGGTGTAAAAATCGCTAGTCGACCGCTAGTCGGTTCGCAGGGACTAGGGATTAATCGGATTAATCGGTTTGAGATTTTTTAATTATATATATATATATATATATATGCAATAAATATATATATATATGTAATATATGTCATATGGCATCAAAGTATTAACTTTAGTGGTCCCAAAGTGACAAAGTCTTGTACATAATCAAATATTCACAAAAACAAAATGAGGTAAATTAAAAAAAAATATTCCTTAGTTTTGCTGTGAGTTTGAAACCAAAACTTATTTACTTCCTCCTATTGTTTATTCAACACCCACCTCTATTATATATTTATATATTGAGAAAATGACAGAGAAAGAACAAGAATCGAGGAGCTCCCTATTCGTAACTCCTTTGAAACTATTGACTTATTTACTCACAGAACTAACCAAGAAAGAGAAAAAAATATAAAGAAAGAAAGAAAGGAGAGGTAGCAGTGAGAGATGTTCAGAGCTCACCTACCAAAATCCTAAACGTTGATGGCTCAGTCCACTTATTAGAAAAGAGAGATGGAGAATTACTCCCCAACCGAGAGAGAGGAAAAGAGAGGCTCAGGAGCGATCGTAACAGACAGCTCAGGCCATAACATTCGAGCTCAGGCGTACAGTGGAGGCCAGAGGTTCGAGCGGTTCTCGGCTGCGTGGCTCGGCGGGAGCAGCCGGCGGCTCAACGGTTCGACGGTCGGCAGGAATTGGAGAGGACAGTGGTCGGGTACATTTAGGTCAATCATTTTTTCTGAATCTTTTTTCTTTTCTTCCTTCTCTTCTTCTGGAACTTGTCGGCTATGTTTATGTCTTCTTTTTTTGAATGAATGGGTCGGGTTTTGATCTGCTCCACCCGTTTTCATTTTTTTGAATCGACAGCTAGTTGACCAACTAGGCCCGCCTAACCGTCTAGGGCCGCCTAGTCGGCCGACTAGGCCCGCCTAGTCCTTCACCGATTTTTCTGCCGCCTAGTACCCAAATCGAATCGGCGGCGGCCGACTAGCAACCAGTCCCCAACTAGTCGGCTGCCTAGCCGGACTTTTGCAACACTACATATTGCTTGGTGGTAGTGCCCATTCGAGATGAAGAGATGAGATACATTCGGTTAGGATAGACACATAAGGAGGGGAGAGGAACTGAAGAGAAAAGAATTGTTCCTCTTAAATTCTCTAATATAGACATTAAATTATTAATAATATCTATGAATCTTATTTGGCCCGGATGAGATTCCAAATTCAAAAAATAGCTTAGGCTGTGTTACATTAAAGTCAATGCATGTCAAGACGGTTGAGACGGCCCAAGACAGGTTGAGACGGCCCAAGACGGGTTCCTCCCATTCAGTGGACGCCTCAAAATCTCATAACCTAAATATTAGGTGCCTAGATGTTATGGCATCTGAAACATTTAGACGGGGGCCTAATGTGGCGAGACGGGCACCTTTTAAAACAATGCTCACTATGGATTGATGTTGGTCACATTCGGGAAGGTAAAAATGCTTCACTTCAAATCTTAGAAGCCAGAAGCGGAAGCGGGGACGGAAGCGGGGGCGGGGGCGGGAGCAGGAGCGGAGAAGCGCGACTACTTAGAAGATTATAAAGTTGGAAGCGTGATGGGAGCGTGCGCTAATAATTTTTTTATTGTTTATTAGTTATTGTCATCAAAACTTATAAATATCTTAATATTTATTAGAATTTATAAAGTTCAGTTCAAAGTTACAGAGAGATCATTCACATGTTAATTTTTTATGATGTTAAGGTAAAAAATCTTTAGTTTCTTGATACTTTCATAAACGTGTATTAAAAATTTTCTAATTTTCTTCCTAAAATTTGTGTCCACTTTTAAAATTATGGTCATATTATGGAAAGCGATCATGTCGCGGGGGAAACGAGCTTCCGTCCCCCAGAGAAACGAGCTTCCGTCATCGAGGAATCGAGTTCCAAAGGAGCTCCGAAGTAAGAACCGCCGAATCGAAGGTTCTTACTGAGATTCGTTGACCTCCTACGAGTTTCTGGCTTCTAAGCTTCAAATAGACACCCAAAGCACGAATAGATTATTCCTAAGTCCCTTTAGCTCATGATATATCACGTCGTTATATTAGCTACAATTACAAAGGTTATTCAAGTAATAATCTGTTACACAAATGTCTAGTTGTCATTCAATTTTATTTTATTTTTTGAATGTTGGTACAAAAAAAAAACATTTTGGACTCCTCTTTATTGTATTGAATAGGTATTCTAGCTTATGTCATTCCCAGTAACTATTGCATCTTCCCTTTAAGGGTTCGTGTAAGAATACAGAGCACACATGCCCTATTGAACTCCCTTCATACTCAAATACGAAGTCCAACTTATATCATAAGGGCGGCAATTTGGGTTGGCATGTAATGTCCCGCTTCTAGATGTGACATTATATGGATACCGGATTGCTGGCTCAAGTAAGAGGAAGCCTCCAGTAAGAGCTCCGTTATTGGGACAGGAAGACGATTCATTATGGTGAGTGGACAAGACTTCACTTTCTGATTCTTTCACGATTAATAAAGAGAACCCATAAAGAATGAATGCATGCTAGTAGTTAAGAACAAATCATTAATCACTAAAATGATAGTACATGAACTTTGTATGCTTAATAAGAGAACAAATGAAAGAATTATCTCTATGCTTGTCATTGAAAGAAACTATTGCCATGCTTGCTAAAAAAAGAATGATTGTATGCTAAAAGTTAGATTCTTGCTACAATTAAAGTACTATTGTCATGCTTGTTAAGATAGAAACATGACTTTCGATTATGTTTTCAAAAGATGCAATACAACTCTTGAATTATAAATTACATGAAATAAAAGTAGGTAAAAGATAGAAAGATCACTAATAAAAGCAATATTTTTCTCACATGATTACTTAGTGACTGCTTTCAGTGAGTGTTTCCTTTGTCCCTCACCAGTGCATTCCATTGTGTACTGACCCCCCCACCAGATACCCATAGGTGTTTGATGTTCTGTTGGATATTCTGAGGCGATTTAAGACCCTCGTCCTCGAGAGCCGTTGTGTTTTTTATAAAAGGATGTGATGTATGGAACAAAGTCATTGTAATTATTTTCAGTTCAAAAGTTGTAAGCATAGTTGACATGTATAAGATGGCTATTGAAAGCCCTTGCTGCAATTTATGAATAAAAGAGATCGTATTCTTGTTTCATTGTGCTTATTTAGTTTTTCTGCATTAAAGTTTTGTTGCTTCTATCTCTGATCAATCTATTTTGTTATTGTGCAAGTATATGCCTTGTACAAACGCAACTTAGGCTTATACGGCATAGCGTTCAGTGGTGACTTTACGATCCTCCAAGATTGGAGCGTGACATAATAGTATCAAAGCAATTCTATCCTTTGTCCATTCCTTAATTCATTTCAATTCGAAGATGTCTCCTTAATCGAAATTTCTTTGCCTCCTTGATATCGTTAATGAGATGAAAGTTCCATACAATAAGCCCGTAAATATTTTCAATAATGCCGGCATTTGTTTTATCGATTTTGAGTTTTATTGATTGATGATGGCAGTGGAAGAGGGTCATCGATGCTTGGGATGTAGTAAGTTCTCTAAGTTTCGAGGACGAAACATTCTCGGTGGGGTATTATGTAATGCCACACTCCTAGCGGTGGTATTATATGGATATCGGGTTGTTGGCTCAAGTAAGAAGAATCCTTCAGTATGAGCTCCCTTGTTGGGATAGGAAGACTAGTAAGCAAGATTTTACTTTCTGATTCTTTTATGATTAATAAAGAGAACCCAAAAAGAAGGAATGCATGCTTGTTGCTAAGAATAAGTTTGTAATCACTAAAATGATAGTACATGAACTATGTATGCTTAATAAGAGAATTTGCATGCATGCATTATAGATTTCGAATACAAATGAAAGAATTATCTCTATGCTTGTCATTGAAAGAAATAAATCATATTTGCTAAAGAAAGATGGAATAATTATATGCTAAAAATTAAACTATTGTTACAATTGAAGAACTATTGCCATGCTTGTTAAGAAAGATAATGTTTTTATCTCCCTTTATCGTATGTTATAAAAAGAGTAGAACTTCATGCTTAAGTTATAGAATGTTGGAAGAACTGTTGCTATGCTTGTAAAGTAAGAATGATCTCACGCTCCTTTATTGTTGCTATAAAGATGGAATTTATGAATATAACTTGTACTATTGTATGAAATGCTATGAAAGAAAGAAAAGAAAGAAGACGGCATGGCCGTATGGAAAAGCCAAAAGAAAAAACCTATGGCTGTATGGTTTAAGAGAAAGAGAAAAAGTTAAACAAGTATGCTTGTTTGTTAACTATTACATCGTAGAATTTTGTAAAGTTATCTAACCATTAATTTTGCATAGTACGAAGATGGCACTAAGAAAGCCCCGTCATTTATTAGAAATAGCAAAGAATTCTCTTTGAATTCCTTTAACACAAGTAGCTTCCTTTTCTCTTGTCTTCGCCCTCATCTATAAATAACCATAGCTCCATAGTCACAGAGCCAAAAAAAGGAAGAAGGAAAAAGAATGAAGAGGACATCACAAAGAACAACATAGACAGCATACTCATCCTTGTCGAGAAAAGCTACTATTATGGACAGTCAGATCCCTTTCTAAAGACTTCAACGTCCTTCTCAAATGCTTCATGTGGTGTCTTTTTTCACCATTACAACATTATTGGGCTTCATTCTCATTCTTTCCAACTAGTTCATTGCCTCCCGTTTTTGGCCACTCAAGACTACTCTTTGTACAACCTATGGAACCACTCGTCGCCTAGAAGAAAAATTGCAGGTTAAATAGCTCAGGTCGGGTTGACTCGTTATTCTACGGGTCAGTTCGGGTCTAGCATAAACAGGTCAACACGAAAAGGACCTGAGTCAACCCGATTGCCACCCCTATTATATCATTTCCCACAAATAATTTCATATCAAACGTACTAGATTTAACCTCTGACATCACTTATCTATAAAATATACAACTTAAATTAGGAAAAAAAAAAAGATGTTCACTACCTAATTAAAATACAACATGCTACATGTTTGATAACCTTAAAGTGATAAGTTCCCCTGACAGCTAACTGTTGTGTTCCTACCATAGTATAAACCTCTCGGTTTCATTCTTGTGTTGGATTCTCTCTTGGCTGTTACAGAAGCTACCTTTACATCTCTATGCCTCATCATTTTTGAAGGAATAGAACCACCTTCACTCAGCATCATCCAACCACACAAGAATGCAGTCGGCTATAGAGCATAAGAAAGCTCCAAAAAATATTTGACAAAGCTATTATGAAAGGTGGTTGACCTGACGCCAACTCTTTACATCAGTGCTTGATTCCTAGCCGAGGTAGCAATGAGCAGGAGAAGATGATGCCATAGATGCAGTTTAAGCTGGAGCACCCACCAAGTTAAGCTGGACCACCCACCAAGTCCCCCTATACTATAAAAGGTCTAGACGAAGAGGGAAGATGATACAATTTGCTATGGCAAATTGCATTCATCTCTATGAGATATTAAGCAAAGAGTGAAAAGGAATGGCATTCCCTAAATGAAAGCTCCTTTGTTCACACCAACAATTAACTCTCCCCCAAAGGCATGGTTTCATTCAGCCACCATCTGATTATTAATCTTGATAAAGTTCTTCACATTTTATGATCTTCCAGCAAATCTTCACATTTTACAATCTTCCTACTAATCTTGCCAGATCATTTTCACTGTATGTATCCTGACATTTTATAGAAACGATTGGCCATCAAGTCCCATCCTCTTAAAGCTACACTATAGGAAGTATGAATGGGATAGTGGGAGAAGAGGTGGAAATTCCGAATCCACCTTGGCAATCCATAAAATGATGCTTGTTAAACTAAGAATGTATAATTGTTACAAGAATATTTGCAATATAAGCTATATGAGAAAACTTTTGTGTGAATGATACACTAAAATTAAACCAATTGAAGACCACACAAAATTCCAATCAACAGCTAACTAGTTCACTTGCAACTGGTTTTAAGTATATAGGGTAACTCATTTCCAAACGAGAACTTAAATCAGAATACGGTGATACAGGATGCCAAAGAATACATTTGGTTTGGGGCATGACTATTGATCTAAACACCAACATTTGTAAGTTATTTAAATTATTAATATGGTAAAACCAAAAATGCCTGAGATTAGTTAATCCAAAATTTGCTCAACAAGGAAAAAATGAACTATGACACTAATCGTAATAATGTCAAATTTACCGCTTTGTGGATCTGCATATCGGACTCTTGAGCATCACTCCCTGTCGAATACCATCCTAAGATGTAAAAGTTTGGGAAAACCTTCTTATCTGCATCACATATTCAGATTTCATAATTAGATTAATTAAGAAAGGGGGAAGGGGGGATGTGAGTGTGCAACCTACATAAATACCCTTGAATTTAGGTTGAGTCAACCAAATCCGAATAATGAACATATAAATTATTAAATATCAACCTTGAGAAGCCTGCCACAAATGCTTCTCCCATTAACGAAAACTCGTGGGAAAAGATAATAATGTACACGTTGGACGAAGTGTTATTCGATGTACACCGATCATTTCCTATAAATTTCCTTTATACATAAGGAGGACCATGCCACAATGTGATAGTTTAAGGATTTTTTGCTAAATTGTCTATTTGAAGGTAGCTCTGTTACCCGGACTCTCCACTTTAAGGAAAAGTATCTGTCAACCCGATAGGGCATGGATATGGATATGAGATCTGTATTCGATCATCTACGGTGACCGTGACAATCGGATCATTTATGGTGACAATCAGAAGATTAGTAGTGAAGTAGATAGTTTGATTTAATGTAGCAGTGAACTAAATAGTTTATTTTAATATGGTAGACGGGTAGTAAAATAGTCGGGAAGATGAAGGGACGGTCCCTTAGGGACTTACTCAACTAGTTAAGTAAAGCTTACTAGTAGTTTATAATTACATGTTGTCTTTTTATGAAATTTTGCAAATTTAATTACACGATGTGTCTTTTTATGAAACCATGCAAATTTAATTACAGGATGTGTCTTTTTATGAAACCATGCAAATTTAATTATAAACTTAAATATACGAAGCCATGCAAACTTAATTACAATTGTCTTTTTATGAAATCATGTAAATTTAATTAGAGACTGTCTTTTTATGAAACCATACAAATTTAATTACATGTCTTTAAAGAAGCCATGCAAATTTAATTACATGTCTTTAAAGAAGCCATGCAAATTTAATTACATATTCTCTTTATGAAACTATGCAAATTTAATTACATGTCTTTTTAAGAAATTATGTTCAAATATATTTATTTTAGTAGTCGTATTCCCGTAACTGTACCCAAAATTTGGATCCTTTTTAGCCGAATCTGTGTGTCCTTCAATTATGAGTTTGAATGGTCCAACTCTTGGATACGTACCCTTATCCGACATCCGTACCCGAAACCAGGTAACATAGGAAGGTAGTAAAGAAATTTATGAGCAGGGTGTCATGACATCTCTTGGTAGAGAAACCTATTATGATACTTTCTAATCCTTTCTACCAAGATCATAATATCATGCCAATAAAGAAAAAATGAAAATTCCAAAGAATAGTGAAGTGTGTTATAATTTCAATTCCTACCATTATTTTTGCATTTAACTAATTTCTTAAGTTAAACTCAACATGAATAGCTGAGGCAATGGATTTGGATTTTATGTTCCAAGTAATTCCTTTTTCTAAAAACATAAATGGTCAAAAGGATTATAGGTTTTCTTTTCCTTTCTCTTATCATGAATGAAACACTATAGAGCGTGAATCAAGATGCTTTCGAAGTTATACATCCAATTTTCAGCATACAATACTAAAAAAATAACCAATAATATGATGCACTATGTGCACTGGCATGAATATGACCCGACATGATTCAGAACATGAAGACACTTCACAAACTTTGGACATGTCCTAGTGTATTTATTATATTCGATATGCTAGGAAGCATGGACACTCCAGAAACTAGAGCCATGGTGTGTCTGACTGGTATTGTACACATTTTGGACACTCTAGAATAAACTAGGACACACCAAAATAGGTGACATGTCCTGTGTCCTTACAGTGCCATGGCGTATCTGTGTCCATGCAACATAGCCGATATGTTTCTAACGGGACACAGAATCGATTTTTGAAATGTCTTTGCTTCCTAGATGACATAGGACAGGAATGATTAAACTCTAAATCCTAATCAATTTCCTTTTTTGTTACAAAAGATTGTAATACAAAAATCTAATTAGAGGATGAAGTAACCATAATTATACATTTGTATTAGCAAAATTGTGGGCTAATTTGCAACCAAATACCCTGAACTTTTCCGGATTTGCAAGTTGTTAACCTAAACTATTAAAATTAGCAACATCAACAAAAAACCTTGAAGTTCTCCAATTTTGCAGCTCGCTATCCCCTATGCCATTAACGATGGTGTTAGTTTTGTTTACCCATGTGATTCAATAAAGGCAACTCCTTTTTTTTTAGTCCCACATGGGATCCATATATTGCTTTACCCCTCTTAGTGGGTAAGTGGGCTTTGTAGGGGATGGGCTAGATCTCATCCAACCCGCGAGCGGTGTGCGCGATTTAATGCGCGTTTTTACGCGTTTATTAGTCGCGCACTTAGCACTTTGCACGCTTGCGCGTCGCGGAACGGACATGGATACAAAGGTAATTTCTCCACTTATTTTATTTTTATTTTTATTTTTCGTTTGTTTGGTCTGGTGGGTTGCCGGTCTTCCGCGGAACCGTTCTCACGTAATCCCGTTACGGAAAGAGTGGGATAGGTTACGTGAGAGATATATCCAGGACACGATCCTGAGATCTGCAAAACAGAAATCTGTTTTTTCTTCTCTCTCTCGCTCTCTGTTTGGGACGAAAGAACAATCTTACAGAGACGAAAAAGAAAAGAAAAAACACCAGAACCAAAATTTCTCCAAAAACTCCTCCGTCCAATCTCTCTTCTTCGGACAAGGTTGTGATCGTTCGTGGGATTCGCCACCGGGTGCACGGTGAAGTGGATCGAAGGATTCATTGTATCTCGGAGATAGATCGCCAGGAACCCGCTGCACTGTTCGTGGGACGAAATTCTATTCTAAGGACAGCGTGTAACGTGCCTCGAATCATCTACTATTTCCTGTCTTTAATTTTACATCTTCCAATTTGCATTCTTTAGGAATTATTCTAACAATCTTAGAATAGAATTTTCGTAGCTTCTGTCTACTTTCTATTTTCTGGTTGAGAAAATTCCTATCTACATGATGAACACCGTAGAAGAAGTGTCCACCAACATTCATAACTCCTCCAAACCGGAGAAGTTTGATGGCCTGAACTTTAAGAGATGGCATCGTAGGATGACCTACTGGCTGACTTGCTTGAAACTGGTTAAGGTTCTCAAAGAACCGGAAATCCAACCTGACTTACACGAACCTGCCAGGACCTATGAATTAGAGTCCTACAATGAGACAGACTCTATCTGTCACGGTAAAATTCTCAGTTGTCTTTCTGACACGCTCTATGATATATATTGCACTACCTCTACATCCAGAGAGCTTTGGGAAGCTCTCGATAAAAAATACTCCAATGAAGGAGCGGGTTCTGAAATTTACATTGTTGACAGATTTTTAGAGTTTAAAATGGTAGATGAGAAGTCTGTTGTTGAACAGACTAATACCCTTCAAACTATCATACACGAGATGTCTCAGAAAGACATGCCATTTGCTGATAAGTTTTTAATGGCTGCCTTCATTAATAAACCTCCTCCATCCTGGAAGAAATTTGGTTTAAAACTAAAACATAATGAGGAACCCATGTCATTAGACGACATATTCGTATCCTTCCGCATTGAGGAAGAAGGTAGAACTAGAGATAAGGAACCTCTAAGTACTGAATTCGAGGCGAAGTTACACATTGTTGAAACCAAGGGAAAGCCTAAGGGCCAACCCCATCAACAGAGGAACAACCCCCAGAACAGGAACCCTGCAAAGAAACAGTTTCTTAAGCCAAGAGCTGTGATTGGGAAAGACAACAGACCTAAGCGGGAATGTTACAACTGTGGTAAGCCTGGTCACTTTGCTAGGCAATGCCGCCACAGGAAGAAGGGTCAGGGATTTCAGAATCCTGATCGTCGAACTCCTACAGACGCTCATGTTGTTCCACAGGCTCATGTTATCATAGCCGGGACCGAATCTGTAGGTACCGATGATCAGAGGTTTGTAACCGTATGTTCTGTTTTTGAGTCCTCGTATCAGCCTACTGACTGGTGGGTTGATACAGGGACAAATGTCCATGTATGTCCTAATATTGATTCTTTTTCCTCCTACCAACAGGTTGAGGAAGGCGAATCAGTAGCTATGGGAAACTCGAGTGCTGCCAGAGTGCATGAAAAGGAAAGAGTGAACCTCAAGTTGTCTTCGGACAAGATTCTCCCTTTGCATAATGTGCAGCACATACCGGACGTCAACAAGAACTTAATTTCTAGTTATTTGCTAAATAAACATGGTTACAAACTTGTTTTTGAGTCCGATCGAGTTGTAATCTCCCTAAACGGTAACTTTATTGGAAAAGGCTATGTATGTGGGGGACTGTTTAAACTTTCTGTGGACATGCCTTACAGTACTTTAAATTCATGTTTAATAATATTGCATCTACTTCTACTTCTGATTCAAATGCTCTCTTATAATATTGTTAGTTGTAATTTTTGGCATGGTCGTTTGGGACATGTTAATTTTAACTCTTTAAAGAGAATGTATAATTTGCAATTGATTCCTAAGATCGACATGAGCAGGAATGAAAAATGTGAGATATGTACACAAGCCAAACAACCCAGGAAATCCTTTCATTCTGTTGAAAGGAGTTCTCAACTATTGGAGCTTATTCACAACGATATTTGTGAATTAAACGATATTCTTACTCGTAGTGGTAAACGGTATTTTATTACTTTTATAGATGATTATTCAAAATACTGTCATGTTTACTTACTTAGAACTAAAAATGAAGCTTTCAGTAAGTTTGTATCTTTTAAAGCTGAAGTTGAAAACCAGCTTGAAAAGATAATTAAAATTCTTAGGTCTGATCGTGGGGGTGAATACACCTCTGTCGAGTTTGACTCCTTTTGTGAATTGCATGGCATTATAACATGAGGTAACTGCTCCTTATGCTCCTCAACAGAATGGGGTAGCAGAAAGAAAAAATAGAACATTTCTTGATATGATTAATGCTATGTTAGGTAGCTCTGGTTTATCTGATAATTTGTGGGGAGAAGCCCTTCTTTCTGCATGTCATATTTTAAATAAAGTTCCTTTCAAAAAGACTGATATGACCCCTTATGAACTTTGGAAAGGTAGAAAGCCATCTTTGAAATATTTCAAAGTGTGGGGGTGCCTTGCTAAAGTTTCTGTCCCTCCTACTAAGAAAAAAAAATTGGGACCCAAGACCGTAGATTGTGTATTTTTGGGATATGCCCAAAATAGTATTGCTTATAGATTTCTTGTAATTAAGAGTGAGATAAATGGTATTGATGCTAACACAGTCATGGAATCTAGGGATGCTACATTTTTTGAAAATGTTTTTCCATTGAAAAATAGAATTCCTAGATCTTCTATTTCTACACAAATCCCTGGTGTAACCTCTAGTTCACAACCAGAGGAGATTACCCCAGTAGAACCCGGGAGAAGTAAAAGAACAAGACGAGAACCAGACCTAAGTGAAGGTTTTTTCACCTAACTTGTTGAAGAGGACCCTATCTCTTATCAAGGGGCTATGTCCTCAGTTGATTCCTTGTTTTGGAAAGAGGCAATAAATAGTGAAATGGATTCTATTATATCAAATAGAACTTGGGCTTTGGTTAACCTTCCTGTAGGTTGTAAACCAATAGGTTGCAAATGGATCTTCAGAAAGAAGTTAAGACATGATAGGTCTATTGAGAAATTCAAAGCCAGGTTAGTGGCTAAAGGGTTCAAACAAAGAGAAGGGGTAGACTTTTTTGACACTTACTCTCCTGTTACAAGAATTGCTACTATTAGAATGTTAATAGCCAATGCATCTGTTCATAAACTGTTTATTCATCAAATGGATGTAAAAACTGCATTTCTGAATAGAGATTTACAGGAAGAGATCTATATGGAACAACCTGAAGGGTTTGTTGTTCCAGGGCAAGAACGCAAGGTATGCAAATTAATTAAATCTCTCTATGGGCTGAAACAAGCGCCAAAGCAATGGCATGATAAATTTGACAAGGTAATTCTATCATATGGTTTTGCTATTAATGATTCTGATAAATGTGTATATAGCAAAACTATTGGTAGCTCTTGTGTAATATTATGCCTGTATGTTGATGACATTCTTATTTTTGGTACTGACATGAATATTATTTATGATATCAAATCATTCATGTCTCGAAATTTTGATATGAAAGATTTAGGACCTGCTGATGTAATTTTAGGACTTAAATTAAGTCGCACTTCTGAGGAAATTGGTATCTCCCAATCTCACTATATAGAAAATGTTCTAAAAAGATTTAACTATTTTGATTCTAAACCTGTAAGCACTCCATATGATGCAAGTATCAGGTTAAAGAAGAATAAAGGAGACAGTGTAGCTCAGTTGAAGTATTCTCAGCAAATCGGATGCCTGGACTATATTGCTAATCGTACCAGACCTGATATTTCCTACGCAGTAGGAAAGCTTAGTCGGTACACTAGCAATCCGAATAGTTCATATTGGACTGCCTTAGAACGGGTAATGAGATACCTAAACGGCACGATATCCCATGGATTATTCTATGGAGGATACCCATCTGTATTAGAAGGGTATACGGATGCAAACTGGATCTTCGATACAGATGAGACCAAAGCCACAAGTAGATATGTATTCACATTGGGTGGAGCTGCTGTTGCGTGGAACTCTACCAGGCAGACCTGTATTTATAGATCTACTATGGAGGCAGAATTTATAGCTCTTGACCTCACCAGTGAGGAAGCAGACTGGCTTAGGAATCTGGTAACAGATATTCCTCTGTGGAGCAAACCAGTTCATGCTATCCCTGTACATTGTGACAGCCAAGCTGCAATAGCAAAGGCTCAAAGGACAAGTTATAATAAAAAATCCAGACATATACGTCTGAGGTACAATCGGGTGAAGCAATTGCGATCCAGTGGAGTAATTGCAATTGACTTCGTCAGATCAAAGAATAATCTAGCAGATCCTCTAACTAAAGGGCTCTCAAGGAGACTTTGTTGGAGACGGCAAAAGGAATGGGGTTAAAGCCCATAGATTGAGTCACCTCAAAGGCAACCCAACCTTTGATTGGAAGCACCAAGAAAAGGTTCAATGGTTAACAACAAAATTGATGTGTGACTGGAAACACTATATGATAGTAATTGTAAAGAACCATTCATCTACTGTATAGTGTTGATCTGCAATAAATAAACTGGTGATTTTAAAATCTTAATGAATCTGTGGCTTGTAAAGCAGGGTATATAAATTGCAGAATACCTAGAAAGATTCACCTATTTAAGAGTGAAAGTGGGGCCGCTTTCTATGGGAACTCGGGCTGTTCTCTAGAGCTCTTAAGAAATCGAGATAGCACATGGCCGAAAAGTGCACAACTGTTGATACGATCAAATGCCTACAATGTGTTTGTGTGTATGTTGAGTCTGTACAGTAAGATCCTAAGTTCAAGACTTAAGTCACTTCGGGTCTGTATAGATGAGATGTATAATACTAAGGGGAGGTTCAAGTCCGGAAGACACCTTCCTCTGATACACAGTGTGATTGCCCATATCTTGTTTTCCTTCCTCTATGTCCTATCGTGCTATACCTTCTTTGTTCTCTTATTGAATCATGTAGGGGATTGTTAGTTTTGTTTACCCATGTGATTCAATAAAGGCAACTCCTTTTTTTAGTCCAACATGGGAAAGGAGAAGTCATTCTCCTTTCCATATATTGCTTTACCCCTCTTAGTGGGTAAGTGGGCTTTGTAGGGGATGGGCTGGATCCCATCCAACCCGCGAGCGGGTGCGCGATTTAATGCGCGTTTTTACGCGTTTATTAGTCGCGCACTTTGCACGCTTGCGCGCCGCGAAACGGACATGGGTAGTGGGTACAAAGGTAATTTCTCCACTTATTTAATTTTTATTTTTAATTTTCGTTTGTTTGGTCTGGTGGGTTGCTGGTCTTCCGCGGAACCGTTCTCACGTAATCCCGATACGGAAAGAGTGGGATAGGTTACGTGAGAGATATATCCACGACACAATCCTGAGATCTGCAGAACAGAAATCTGTTTTTTCTTTTCTCTCTCTCGCTCTCTGTTCGGGACGAAAGAACAATCTTCCAGAGACGAAAAAGAAAAGAAAAAACACCAGAACCAAAATTCCTCCAAAAACTCCTCCGTCCAATCTCTCTTCTTCGGGCAAGATTGTGATCGTTCGTGGGATTCGTCACCGGGTGCACGGTGAAGTGGATCGAAGGATTCGTTGTATCTCGGGGATAGATCCTCAGGAACCCGCTGAACTGTTCGTGGGACGAAATTCTATTCTAAGGACAGCGTGTAACGTGCCTCGAATCCTCTACTATTTCCTGTCTTTAATTTTACATCTTCCAATTTGCATTCTTTAGAAATTATTCCAACACGATGGCGCCCTTCGTATTTCCTAGCGGTACCCTACCTTACTGGCATAAGCTACCAAGTTGCTAATTTTAATAGTTTCAGGTAGCAACATGCAAATCCAGGAAAGTTCATGGTATTTAGTTGCAAAATAGCCTATTTTGGAGGGCAAATATGCATAAACAAGTGACCCTAACAATTTATCCAAGAAGAAAAAACAAACCTAAATCTAGGGTTTACCATGCCAAAAGTAGAAAACATGGGTGCCTGTATGCAAAAAAGGAGACTTACAGAGCTCCTGCTTCTTCAGGAGGAAGTCCTGATCGAGGGCTCCGGTCCCGGGATCGAGGATGAGCTCGAAGCTGTTGAAGATCTCCACTGTCCTCCCGCTCTGCACGCCGATGACGCAGCCGAAGACCCTCGCCGGAGGAGCGAGGGTGGCGCCGTTCGCCTCGGCGGCGGCGGAGGAGCAGGATGAGGTTGAGGAGTGGTGAGCCTGGGCCTTGACGCGGGTGTGATGGTCGGAGATATTGACGATCACCAGCGGGTGGAGCTTGAAGGTCAGGCCGCTGCTCGATGAGGAAGCCATGGGAGAGGAGGAGGTCTGATTTTGGTTTCTTTTGGGAAAAGAAAATAAAAGGGTTTATTATTCCCTGAGAGAGTTGAATCACGTATGCCACGTAAACAGGTTTTTTTTTTTTTTTTTTTAAAGCAAAGTCCTGTACTTTAAAAATTTATCCAAAAAATGATATCTTATAAAACAAAAGGCTAGTGACAAGGGCACTACACAATATACTCAGGGTTGCCTATTAAAATTTTCCCAAAAATTATAAGTTTGTCACTCCTCAAACTTACGTAGGGCTAGTCCACACCAACCTATATAAGTAAAAATTATTTCTCTTTTTTCTTTTTCACCTTCACATGAAGAAATCTCTCATTCTCTCAAGTCCTAAAATCTAAACCTAACTTTGGAATTTGATAGTTGTGGTCCCAAGTGGAAGAAAATTCTGATTTGGTGATTGTCCAACGAATATTCTTCCGGTATGTCTTCGACAACATACAATGAATAAGTTTTGCGATTGTCACAAAAATATTTAGTTTTATTTGACTATTGTATGAGCGATGCATGAAATTATCTTCGATGAAGAAGTCGGATCATGCAATCCATTAAATATGCACTTCGGTCCTTCCGAAGAACATGTCGGTTGTTCCGAAGCACGTACGGTACGTAAAAGTACAACCCTATTTTGACAGTCATCGTGTAAGGACTGTATAAAATTCGACATTCCTATATAACTATAGGACTGTCAATAATTCGGTAGTCCTATATAAATATAGGACTGTCATAATTTTGACAGTCCTATGTACTAAGTGGACTGTCAAAATAGTGACAGTCCTGAATCTTAAAGACTGTAAAAAAAATTACAGTCTACTCAATACATTAGTCTGTAAAAATTATGACAGTCCTAATTTGGACTGCCAATTATTTGAAGTTATTAATTTTTAGATTATTTTATATTGGTTATAGGACCAACCTCGTACAGATGTTGTGGTACATCCTGCTATTGGGGTTGATGTGGAGAAGGTATTCTCAACGGATATTCAATTTGCATCCCAGGAAGAAGCATTAGATTGGTGTAGAGAAGTTGGAAGACGACATAACATAGTCATTGTCATTGCAAGATCCATCAGATCTTGGGCGGGCCAAAAATATTTAGAGCTGGGCTACGAAAGAGGAGGTGTGTTCAAGCAGCATTGTAAAAAAAAGGTGGTGTTGAAAAAAAAATCACCAAGAAAAACGTTGGGATGAGAAAATGTGGTTGTCCATTTAAGGTGTTGATTGTAAAAGTAGAAGATGTGAAGTGGATAATCGAAGTTAAGAATGGAATACACAATCATCATATTCCAGAGACACTTACGGGTCATGCCTACCTGACACGGTTGAAGAAGGATAAGAGAAAGTTGGTTGAAGAATTGTTCCTTTCCGGAGTTGCACCCAAACAAATTTATTCTGTCGTACGACAAAAAGAAGATGAGAACAAGTCAACCATGAGGACGATCTATAATAGTTTGGCGAGCGCGAAATGTAATAGTATGAAAGGAAGAATGGCGATGCAGCAAGTATTGAAGTTGCTTGGGGAGCATCACTACGTGGAGTGCCATAGAAGACATCCACAAAATGATGAACTCCTTTCATTGTTTTGGGCTCATCATGATTGCACACACTTGGCTCGGTCCTTCGCAGACGTGTTGACCCTTGATTGTACATATAAGACCAACAAGTTCAAGATGCCTCTTTTTCACATTGTTGGGTTTACGTCTACGGAAAAAATATTTTCAGTCGCTTTTTGGTTTATGAAGAGTGAGACAGTAGAGGATTACACTTGGGCGTTGAGGAAACTACAATCCCTTTACACAGGATACAAAGAGCCCTCTATTTTTGTTACCGACAGAGAATATGCGCTGATAAATGCTATAGATATTGTATTTCCTTATGTGCATAGACTACTATGCACTTGGCATATAAATCGAAATATCCAAGCTCAATGCAAGAGGAAATTTAAAAATGTGGACAGTAAAATCGACAAGCTTCGCTTCGAAGAATTCTACAGTGATTGGAGTCTTGTATGGCGAGCAAGTACTACAGACAGCTACGACACAGCATGGTACATGTTCAAACAAAATTGGGAGACGAGTAACCCGACATGTATTTCTTATATCAAAGATACTTGGCTAGAACCACATAAAGAATAATTCGTCTTAGCATGGACGAACATGGTGAAGCATTATGGCACAATCACTACGAACCGGGTTAAAGGATCACACTCAAGTTTAAAAAGATATCTACGGTCATCGGTCGATAATTTTATCTCCGTTTGGCAATCGATTCATTTGATAATTATTTTTACGGTGAACGAGATTGTAGCATCATTTGAGATAAGCCTCAATATTGCAAAGCATGAATTGTGGTGGACCATGCAGGTCGAGAGCATATTGACTCGGTTACGTTATTGTACCGAACAAGCCTGTACCTAGGAATAGAGTATAGGATCTCATCCACAATTGACTATGATTCGCCCTCCTCCCAATCCATTCTATTTGAATAATTGTACCCTGCTTGATTTATGTACTTCCCTGATAATTCCTTGAGTATAGCCCCCTCCTAGAATATAAGCCCCTGTTGTTAGATGATAAGTAAGGTAACCTTCTTATTAAGAGTACAACTAGAGTGTTGACACACTACTAAGTTTAGAATAACTAGTGAACCGTAGAATTCCTTATCTATAGACTGGTTTACCATTACCCCTTGATGTATTATGAAGACTTGAGAGTAGTATAGACACTACTAAAGTTAGTTAGAAGTTTTACCATAATGTTTGACCCTAGTATAGAGGATACCCTAATAAGTACCAAGACTCCTTCTCGTAGACCTTAATAGGAGTTTCTACAGTATCCTTAAGACAATTACAGTACTAGTTTTTTGTTATAAGTTGGGTAGTATACCTCACAACATAGTATCACATAGTCTTTTGCCCTATTATTGAAGTGTAGCTGAATGACATTAACTGTGTGCTAGCATAAGAAGATAATATTTTATCAGACTGTAGAGCTTAGAAGCCCATACCCCTATTTGGTCGACTATCGACTTAGACAAGGATTTAGTATGACCACTGTAGAGATTGTAGAGTCTTATCTTTTTGTGAACTTGAATTGTTATGTACCTTCTTTCATCATAATCCAGCGTATTTATAATTAATATACTACCTTGACTTATGATGCTATTATAGCCTAGTTTTTGCAAGCTTATTCTTTTATCGAGCTTGCTCATGACATATGTATTATTGGGTGCACACAACGATACAATTGTCTAATCAGAATCGGTGTATTAAGGTCTAGCTAACCTTAGTGCGCTTGGTTCGCTCTTCGCATGACTACTTTACGTGGATTGAAATATATGGTAGTAGACGAATATACTTGCCCCTAGACATGTCTGACATATCGTATCGGTTACGTAACTGTACTAATACGAGCATGTAAATAGAAAATTACCAAAAATAGGATTTCAATCCACAACTGCCCTGACAACTCTCTTTTCGAATTTCTTAATCTCTTTGAACCTCGTACTTGTATTCTATCACCTTCACCTTGAATTCTTTATTATTGCTCTCCGTCTTCCCTTATTTCAGAAAGACGAAACCTCGTGCTTGGTATAAGTTGACACACTGATAGTACTAGATATACCCCATAAGGCTAATCACATGACTTAGTGACTATCTTTTATAATTGATTAAGGGCATATCATAGGTGATATGTTTGGTGTTAAAACTTTGAGGATTGAATAACATGATTAAATAATTTGAGGAAAAGTTTTCCTAGTGTATAGCCTTAGGTGATAGATGGATAAATTTTAAGTTCGGTAGATTGTGAACCCCTCACCCAAAATTAGACCCACTTGGCAGAGATAGTGAGGCTAAGGCTAGATTGAATCCAGTTAGAAATAGAACACAGTATTTTTTATTTAATTTTGCAATAATTATATCACTTAGCGCACCTTACCGTGCTTCGATAATTGGAGCACTGCACTAGCCACTGCCTTCCTACAAATTCCACACCCTTATCCTAGACGTGCCCATCATCCAATTCTCATCTTTGTGCAATTTTCCAATTGTTGGGCGCTTTTATGCAAAAGAGCATTTAGGTGTCCACAACATTGGACATGACACATGAAGAAACCTATTTTTCGCTCATGTGGATTTTTTTATGATTTTTCGGGATGTGCAACGTGCAACATCGCCCACCCCTTTAAACCTGACCTTGCAATTTAAACAATGCAAATCTTATACCATCATTGACTTTCTACCGTGGCTTAATTTTAATTTCGAGGACAAAATTTTTATAAGTTGGGTAGAATGTAAAACCCCTATTCCTAGAAATCGTATATAGTTTTTTTATTAATTATTAATTGAATTATAGTAATTAGTGGCTAATTAGGAGAAATAGATTTTATTAATTTTTATTTTAGGTGTTGGTGCACTTAGGGGATTTATGGGACCATTAGGAATTTTTCTGAATTTATTTCATGTAGGGGACCCCTTGAGCAGTTGCTAGCTTAATGGTGTACATTAGTGTAATTCTAGATTTTTTCTATGAGTATATACGAACATATAAATATATATATACATATATATTTTATAGGAATTTAGAAAAGAAAAGAAAAGAAACTATTAAAAAAAAATCTATTAATAAACTAATACTATTACAACCACTACTACCTACCCATTTTTCCTAATACCATCCGCTGCTAATTAGCAGCCAACCCATGCCCTTTAGCAAATTCCAAGCTAATCCCAAACCCGCACCTAGTTGCTTGTGAGCCAACTTAGCAAGTAGCCCACAGCCCTTTGAGAACCCCCGCGGCTTTTAACACAACCCCCTCTCTCTCATATATATATATATTTTTTTATTCATCTAAAACCCTAAACCTAATAATCCAAACACTTTCTCTTCCCATCTAGACCTAGAGAGCGCCGCCACCGCAGCCGGAGAACCCCGCCAGGCCGTCCAAACAAATTCCGACGACCGCGACCCCGCGCACTGCAGATTTTCGCAGCGAGGTACCTGTGTTCCGGAGTTGTTTTTCGTCGCCTCGCTCAACCAAACGTCACCCCGTCTTTACCGGTATGCTCACCCCTTAACCCTCTTCCATATATGTGTGATAGTAGACCTCGAACAATGCGTAACCATAGACGAAAATAGTGCCAAAGTTAGCGGAAATAGACCGAATTCTGGGATCGCAGAAAACTGCGATGACCACCCATATTTTCGAGTTCTTATCTCCCACCACAGAGATCCAAATTCGATGATTCATTTTGATATGCGTAGACCACTTGACCTAGTTTAATTTCTGTTAAATAATCCTAGATTATTAACTGTTGTAGACAGAATTAAATTCATTGGAAAATCCCGCGAACCCACTCTTCCAGATTTCCAAAAATTGTGAAACGGAGCGCGTCCCACCAAACGGGACCGCCCCGTCGGGTACCAAGTGTACCGAACGGTGCGCACAGTGTAACCGGACACATAAAAATTTGCAAAAACTGATTCGGATGCGTGTGTGCGCCGGAATCAGCCCGTATCCGCGAACACACCCCGTGTCGCAACTTATGCGAAAGTCGTGCGCATTTTGTGCACGCTCGTCAGATTGCGACAAAACTTGCGCCACTGGACTCGTGGTAACGCGCTGGTCCTGTGACCCAATTTTCACGCAATTCTGAGACAGTTGACCAAGTCGCCAATTGGCGGGCCCACGGATGACTTTTTGGGCAAATTTGTGTTCGGTCCATCGGAATCCATATTTGGACATACCGTTGGGTTCGTATTGACATTTAGAGTTTGTTTGACCTAAAATTTATCCCATTTAGAGACTGTTACCCTTGGCACGTTTTTCGGTGCAAAGTGGGCCACACGTGGACCCCACTTTTACCCGAAATTACTGTTTTGCCCGTGTGTCCAAATTGGACGAAAGGGAAGTGCTTTCTAGCTATTTTGCTTATTCTGGGAACGTTGATGATATTTATTTCAGCATCCGGAGACGTTCATTCTGAGGCCGTAGCTTCTGACTCTTGGTGTTGACATCGGGACATTACATTTTTGCAGCCTTCTTGCCATGCAAGATACCTTGCCAAATTGTTTACAGTATTTTGCATGCTTAGTATATTTCTGTATATTTATTGTATTTCTGTATATTTATTGCATGTGTAGTTTCTTTCAGTCATTACTATATATTAGATATGTTGACACACACTTGCCACTTAGTATCATGAGAGGACAATCATTAGGCGTATGGGCTTTAAACACTCTGGTAACACCGTAGTCACTAGCACGCTCTATGGTGGTTGTGTCCGATGGTCGCTACCCCCGTGGTATGTCAATTGATGGAGTCACGATGGTCGCTGCCCCCGCGGTATGTCGGCCGATGATGTTCATAGACGTGTGTGGGAGTTGTGAGATTAGATCGAGTAGCCTACCCTTGCCTATACGTCGAAAAGTTGTCCTCATTTGCATTCATATAAATTGTCTTGTACAATGTACTTACATATTTTCTACCTATTATGCATGTTTACTGTATTCAAATTGGCTTGTTGTTCTGTATCTTGTTACGTCCCTCTGAGGACCTGGTCCCCTTCCAGGTGTATCTGTTCTTGAGTATTTGCAGGAGCGCAGATTTGGATGGTTACATATGTTTCGAGGATGTCTTCTCTTCGAGCCCCGTAGTTGTTAGCTGGTATTCTTATATTGTGTTTATTGTGTTGTGCTTTTCCATTGGAGTTGGTAGTGGATTTGTTTCCATCCAACTATCATCTTTAGATACTTACATTGAGATCTAGTTTCATAGATACTGGTTATATATTTATATTTGATTTTCGTGGATGAGATATAGATTATACCCTGTGACTTGTGACATATGTTTATACCACTTGTGGATTGATATTCATATTACAGCGTACGTGTGGATTTTGGTTTCCATATATTGGAGTTGCCATATCCATACGGCTGGCATACTTACGTGTCCTAGTCCTACGTACTTTTGGGACTGGAGCGTGACATGAATACAAGCATGAACACCTCTTGGATGGTTTAATCCATGTAGTATCTCACAAGGCCTTAGGCTTATTGTTTGAGGAGATTGGTAGGTCGAAGTTGGTTGGTTATGATCCCGAGGTTTGTGGTTGTTCGTATCGACATTCACTCGGTCTTCCTTGTGCACATGAGATTAACGAATATCGTCGTCAATCTATATATATTCCAATAGATGTTGTTATCAACGTTGGAGACAGCTGTCGATAATGCCGACGATGGAAGTTCACGATAATTTTTTTTCTTTGCCACAAGTGAAACTCCTTCACGCAAGGTGGTGTGCCGCATCTGAACCGGAGAGAAGATCCATTGAGGTTAAAATCCAAAAAATTGCAGTCCCGACAATAACTTGATTACAAGAGCCATCTGTTGTTCGAACTCCTAAGGGAAGACCATACTCAATAATGAGTAGAGCAAAAAAAAAAGGAGATGGAGTCAACTAAAAGAGATACATCCTTGTTTGAACATATTGAACGTAATTTAGAGCAAGTTGAGTCAAAGTCGGTTATCGAAAATGTGGTATTTTTGAAGAAAAAGAGTAAGCTTACTATTTGAAGGAGGAAGAAACAGAAAACGAACGATGCAGTCACGGCGGAGGGTTTAGATAACTTCTCTGATTCATATAGTCTATACATTCAAAAATTTCTACCTGAGATACGGGATTTTATTTGGTCAATTGTTGATATTCCTAAGGATGGCCATTGTGGATATCATGTACTCGCAAGACATATTGGATATTCAGTTGAAGCAGGATGGAGACAGGTTAGGGAAGAGCTGTACGAGGAGTTGAAGTCTCGTCTACCCTTCTATAGGCAGATACTCGGCGAAGAAATTATTAGAGATTTGTTGGCAAGCATACCTTGTACGGACACAGTTACTGGGCCAGACCATTACATGGATGTCCCGCCTACTCCATACGTATTCTCTAATAGGTATAAGATACTATTGTAATTATCTCACAAGGCATTAACAATACTTTCTTTCCAATGTGCGCTCCCCCGGCCGAACACAGACTATCCGATCTATGTTCGATAGGGCTTGTCGGACAACACTTTGTCATCCCAAGGTTGATCGGTCATTCTCCTATTCCTCCACCTTCTACGCTTTGGTATAAATACGCACCGGAGGAAGCGATCGCATGGACGACATCCTAAACGGATGCAATTGCTGGATATAAGAAGATGATGAAGATGGAGGATCCCAAAATCTTGTCTAAGGACTACTTTGATATTCTAATCGATTGATACATCTTATACTTATGTATCATTTTGTATGTTGTGCAATGAGTCATGTATGTTGAACTGTATATTGAACTGTATGTTGTGCAATGAAAGAAATAAAATTAGAACTGTATGTTGAACTGTATGATGATGAAGATGGAGGTTCCCAAAATCTTGTATGATGTGCAATGAGTCATGTATGTTAAACTTTGGTATATTTTTCAACATTTATATAGATAGTTTTAACCCACTCTCTGTATAAAACTAGGATTGTCAAAATCTGGATAGTCCCACAAGCAAACAGGACTGTCAAAATTTTGACAGTCCTAGTTTTAACCTACTGTGTTATATATAAAAGTAGGACTGTCAAAATCTGGACAGTCCCACAAGCTAACAGGACTGTTAAAATTATGACAGTCCTACTTTTAACCCACTGTGCACATTTTTATATAAAAATAGGACTGTCAAAATTTTGACAGTCCCACAGGCTATCTGGACTGTCAAAAATTTGACAGTTATAGTTTTAACCCACTGTCTGTGCATAGGACTGTCAAAATTTTGACAGTCCAATAAGCTATGTGGACTATCAAAATTTTGACAGTCCTAGTTTTAACCCATTGTCTGCATATTTATATATAACACTAGGACTGTCAGGATTTTGATAGTTCCACAAGCTATGTGGACTGTCAAATTTTTGACAGTCCTATTTTAACCCACTGAAAATTTATATATAAAACTAGGACTGTCATGATTTTTACAGTCCCACAAACTATGAGGACTGTCAAAATTTTGACAATCCTAATTTTAACCCACTGTCTCTGCAAATTTATATATAAAACTAGGACTGTCAGAATTTTGACAGTCTTGATAGCTATCAGGACTGTCCAGATTTTGACAGTCCTAATTTTTAGCCACTGTCTCTGCACATTTATACATAAAAGTAGATGTTTCGAAAGAAAAATAAATAACCAACAACTGTATGAAAGTTTAACAAGTGTATGAAAGTTCTTCTTCAAACATGTCTCCAAACACAAACTGTATGGAAGTTTTACAACTTAAACAAGTCTCGAAACAAAACATAACCAATCAAAAATTCTAACAAAACATAACCAGTCAAAGTTTTAAAACTTAAAAGTTTTATATGTCTCGAAACACAAACTGTAGCAAAGTTTTACATGTCTTGAAATATGACCTAAACTTCATGCCGCATCTTTATACGTTGCTCTCTATTTTCCAAGAAAGGAAAATCTTCAATGTTGTCGATTTGTTGTAGCTCGTCATTGATTTTCATATAATTAGTACCCTGCCAACTTACGAGGCTTCTTCCTAACTTTTTCACTTTTCTAGCCTATTGATGAGAATTCATAAAATTTGTTAGGTTATAAACATTTACATATATCAAACTGAAAGTTGGTTGCCTCACCATCTTGACCAATGCAGTATATAAGACAGATTTGGCGAGGAGATCTGATGGTACGCGCACAATATCGCCTCCGCTTTTGAACAACGTAGGTAGTCCGACACCAGCGTAGTAGGAGATGTAGTCGTCGCTACATTCCGTCATATTTACTGCTGCTTATCGTTCAGTTTCTCTAATAACGTGACATTTCCACTCAGTAAAGAAGTCCAAGACCCAGTTGAATGCCGCAGGAATATAGTTTAGCGGTTTTGTACTTCGCGGAGCAGTTATCATTTTCAATGTGCGCTTGGGGACTGTTTGTACATAGCCAAACTGACGGAGCACTCTATCAGGCATATAAGCCTCCTCGATTTTATGACAACTTATCTGTAAACCCCCTCGACCAGATTCCAGTATTTTAAGAATATTTTTGTCTATTTAGGATTTGTTGCAATAATTTATTTTATTTTGCTTACATATCCTATTGACTTGTGCATCTGTCCGTCACCTAATTATTTGGAGCTTTACCTTGACTGTTATCTCCGAACGAAGTTCACATACCTCTCCTAGACATACCAGTCTACTATCCTGCACTTTGTGCAACTCCCAGATACTCTGTTTTGAGCCTCGTATGAGACGCACAAATCTTGTTGCAAACTCTCGTATTTAATTCCTATTTAAATTCCCAGACCTGTACCCATCCCCGTTCCAATAGAGATTTGAGGCCCAACATGCACCTGTTTTGCCTAGACAAAAATACGATATTTTTCTACACTGAGTATACTACATTTAGTGTATTGGCACCGTAGAAAAATTATGGCCCTACCTGCCTCTAAATAATTAGAGAACACCGTACGCAGTATTTATTAATTAAATAAATACGATGGCCCGTATCACCCCAAAACCAGGTCCAGTCCCTGCCCAGACTTACCCCCACCCCCTCGGGACCCTCGCACAGCAATTTTCCTCAATTCTGTGAATTTTAGTAATTTCAAAAATCAGGTGTTTTTCTCAGACAATTTCGTAATTGCGCAATTTCCGAAAATAGGACCTCTACATAATTTACAAAATTACAGGGACTTTTCTGTAAATTATCCTACGAGGTGTCACCCCCTGATTGGCCGGTGAACCTGCACCGTCCATTTGGACGCGGGACCCACCTGGAAAAATATCCTACATGTAAAATTACCCAATTACCCTTAATTTATTTCTATAAAACAAAAAGAAAATAAAAGAAAAACAAAACCCTAACCCTAACCCTAACCTAGCTCAGCCGCAGCTGCCCCCCCCCCCCCCCGTCCGCCGGCGGCGAGCTCCCTCGCCGGAGCCGAGCCCCGCCCGCCGGAGCTCCCCCTCCGCGCGGCGAGCCACTCCCCCCCCCCCCCTCGCCGGCCTCCCCCGACCCCCCCTCTCTCCACAGCCCCCCTCTCCTTCCCCGACTACCTCCTCCCCCTCTTCCCCTGACCTCGTTCTCCCCCCCACGAGCGCCCTTCCCGACCTCCTCTCCTCCACCCTCTCTCTCGGCCTCGACCTCCCCTCCTCCCCGAGCTCCACCACCAACCCCTCACGTCTCCGCCACCACCGCCACTCCATCAGAACCCCCCCCCCCCCCGCCGCCGCTCCTCCACTCCGCCCTAGCTTCCCTCTCCCCTCTCTCAGCCCGCCTCCGTCGCCCCTGGCCGGAGTCGACCCCCCCTGACCCGCTCCTCCTCCTCCTCCTCTTCCCTCCACCGCCACCACCATCATCAATCACCACCACCCTCCACCACCATCATCATCACCAGCACCACCTCTCCTCTCTCCCCAGCCACATCCTCCACCTCCTCGGCCACTCCCCCGTCCGGCCAGCACCCAGCCACCCTCCGCCTGACGACTCCCCAGCTTCCCCCGATCTCCTCCCTGACTTCCTCCCCCACGGTCCCGAGCAGCACCTCAAACCACCATGTCCACAACCCATCACCACCACATGTCTTCCTCCGGCGACGCCCTGAGCCATCACGGCGAAGCCTCGGCGAGTCCCCGCTGAACTCTGACCGGACACAGTGACCAGGACACAGTACAGCAGCTGGACACGGCCCGGACACGTCCAGGACACAAATCCTGTGTCAAGACGACTCACGAGGACACGAAGAATTCGGTTTCTGGAGCCCTGTTCAGGTATCATTTTCTCCCTCCTCGTACTTCCGTTTTCAATTCCATCAGTTATGACACGTAGGCTATGTGACCCTCTCGGTGCCCGTGCAACCCGCTCGGTACATCGCGTCCTGTAGCGATCGCGGCACGCGATCCAAAAACAGAAAAAACAACGACCCGATTCACCCCGGAACTGGGTACGCCCCGCCAAACGGGACGACTTGGTCGCACGCGGTCTTTACCGAAACATGCACGACGTTGATACGGACGTGTAGGAATTCGGAGAAGTTGATTTGGATGTGCGTGCACACCGGAATCAACGCGTATCCGCCGACACCGTCCCGTATCCGTCAGTTCTGGAATACGCTACAACTTTGTGTACACACGTTGGATCGAGATAAAACTTGCGCCATCGGACTCGTAGCAATACGCTGGTCCTGTGATCCAAGTTTGGTTCGATTCTGAGAACGTTGACAAAATCTCGTATCGTGGGCCCCACAGGCTCCACCTGACGGGCGATTTTGTGACCGGCTCATCGGAATCCAATTCTGGAAGTTCCGTTGGGTTCGTATCGACGTTCTGGACTTGTTAACACTAAGTTTGGCAAATTTGGAGACCTTTGACCCTGACACGTTTTTCGGTGCAAAGTGGGCCCACATGTGGACCCCGCTTTGACCGGAAACTGTCATTTTTGCCCCTGTGTCCAAATTGGACTTAAGGACAGGCGTTTCTAGCTATTTGATATTTTTTGAGACTGTTAGTGATATTTATTTCAGCATCCGGAGATATTTATTCTGAGGCAATTATTTCTGACTTTTGACACTTGACATCTGGACGTTATATTTTGCAGCTCTCCTGCCAGGCAAGTATACCTTGCCTTGTTGTACTGTTTAAATTCAGTTATTGCTAGTTACATATTTATTTATTTTAATATTATATAAATGTGCGCGTCCGAGCAGACTCGGGTGCAGTCAACGAAGGCGTTGACGTTAGGACTTGTGTCTGACCTAGTGTCTAGTAGACCCACCTAAAATTGTGAAGTTATTGATATAACTTCCCAGGCCTTGATACGTATCATTACACGTCACCGAGTGAGTAAATGTAGGGACGCGTGCCTCATGCGCGACTGGCCATCAGTGTGAGCAACACGTGTAGAGGTATTTAGCTCAGTTGTTTATTTTATTAAGACTTGCATCATAGTAGGAGGTGTCCACGTCGTTTTCACGACTTGTACATCTATATTGGGCGGGAAAGACATCTAGTAGGCGTATGGGACACCCCCCCCACTGATATATACTCAAGTTACCATGCTCTTCGGAGATGGGGATTACGGTATATATAGCGAGTTACCATGCTGCTCGGAGATGGGTATTGGTTTTCTTGTTCCCATTACCATGCTCCGAGGAGGATGGGGTATTATCCTTCGTTCCATGCTCTGCAGGGATGGACGATTGCAGAGTTACCCGTGTGATCGGGGGCATATGATACATATACTAGCCAGTCATGACGATTGGTGAATTACGTCAGTATATGTCTAGCCTACACTTTTCCATGCGTACTACAAGGTCTTTAAATTGCATTCACTTAGATGGTTAGCACACCCCTTTATTTATTCAGTATTTACTTTATGGCATGTCATTTTTATGTATCTTGCTATGTCCCTCTGAGGACCTGGTCCCCTGCCAGGTGTATATTTTCTTGGGTATTCGCAGGAGCACAGATCCGGACATGTTACGTTTATCCCGAGGAGGTCTTCTCTTCGAGCCTCGTGATTGTCAGATGTTGTTCTTATATGGTGTGTATCTGGTTCCTTTTTATATTCTATTTCGGCAGTAGATTTGATTTCATCTGACTGTCATTCTTAGATATCTGTATTGAGATCTATTTACATGGTTATTGGTTATCTTTATGTGATTTCTGTGGATGAGATTTAGATATAACCCTGTGACTTGTAATTAGTTTTACCACTTATGAATTATTGTTCATTATACAGCGTACGCACGTATATATGGTTTCCATATATTGGAGTTGCCATATATACGGGCCAGCTGGCATGGTTACGTGACCTAGTCCTATGTATTCTGGGACTGGGGCGTGACATGTTTTTAGTGCTGGCCCATGCAGGTCAGAGCATATTGTCTCGGTTACGTTACTGTACCGAGCAAGCCTGCACCTAGGATTAAGAGCATAGGATCTCATCCATAATTGACTATGACTTATCTTCCTTCCAGTCTGTCCTACTTACATAATTGCATCCTGCTTGATTCATGTCCTTTCCTAATAATTCCTTAAATATAGCCCCTGCTAGAATATAGGAATCCCTGTTGATGGGATGATAATTAGAGTAGTATTCCTATTAAGAACACAACTTGGGCATTGACATATCATTAAGTTCAGATTACTTAAGGAACCCTAGTCTTCCATATTCCCTAATGAACCGTAGTCTTCCCTACTACCTAATGAACCCTAGTATCACTACCTATAGATTAACTTATCCTTATCCCTTGGCGTATTTATGTATGACTTGAGAGTGGTATAAACACTACTAGGATTAGTTAAAGAATTGACCATAGTGTTGACCCTAGCCTTGAGGAACCAATAGAAATCCAAGGTTGAACACTAGGACTGAAACCTCATCCTATGTTTAGATAAACCCAGTGTTACGCCAGAAACTCTTTACCCTTGTTGGCGTAAAAGCCAATTGACTCTTGGTTGCGTAGAAACCAAACTACTGCCTAGTTAGCATAAAAACCAATTATGCAGAAGATTATCTCCTTTACGCAGCAGTTATAATAACTGTTATCCACTTTCATTTAGTATTCCTTATCCTGCGTAGGACACGTCATGAGAGCCACGTAGGTAACTGCCCTGCATACACATGATGATTCTAGAATAATAGATAACCAGCGTAGAGTAACCTGATTAGACGTAGAATATAAGGATAGGATGTAAGCGTATTTGTTACAGCCTTAGTTTTCCCCAGCCATGACCCAATCTTGTGCATTAAATGCAGAGATACGCCTCGAGCCTGTGCAAAAAGAAACAGCCTTCTGACAGGACATCTGATTCTATCTCACCCCGAGCGTAAGTGACTTGTATCCAATAAAGTCACTAAACGACAACCAGGGACTCCGTGCAAATTTATCGTCACAACCGACCGCTCGATCGTTGTACAAGTACTTTTGTCAGTTGTCAGAATTCACTAATTTTGACTGACAAACTCATAAGTTTCTTGTACAACTTTACGCTGCAACGCAGGAGATTTTACGCAAACCTTTTAGGCAAAACTTTACGCAGGCAGACTTTTATACAAACCTTGCGTACGTTAATTTTAGGCGCAAAATTTTAGCGCAAAACTTTTACGCTCAGACTTTCACCCAGACTTTTACGCGCAGATTTCTACGCACAGACTTTTTACGCGAACAGCTCTGAAGCTCTACCTTACGCTTCTCTGTTCTACGCGGATAGCTCTGAAGCCATGCGTTACGCCAAATTATTTTATCTCTGCTTTATGCAGACAACCTCGAACCCCTACTTTACGCGGACTTTCTTGAAATCTCTGTTTTAGGCAGACAACCTATAGTGTATATTAAGATTGTAGAACTTTGAAGGCCATACCTCTTTTGGGTCAACTAGCGACTTAGACAAGGAATTAGAATAATAACTGTAGAGATTGTAGAGTCTTATCTTTTTGTGATTGTGAATTGTTTGAAATTTCTCATATCATAATCTAGCGTACTTATATTTACTATACAACATTGACTTATACTGCTATTATAGCCTAGTTTTGCAAGCTTATTCTTTATCGAGCTTGTTCATGACACCTGTGTTATTGGGGCCTGATCTACCTCACTAATACAATTATCTATTCAGAATCAGTGTATTACGGTCTGATCAATCTTAGTGCATTTTGATTCGCCTTCGCATAACTACTTTACGTGGATTGAGATATATAGTAATTAGTAGACATATGTACTTACCCTCTAGATATGTCTGAGCATATCGTATCAGTTACGTAACTGTGCTAATACGAATATGTGAATAGGAATTACCAAAACAGGATTTCAATCCACAACTGCTTTAACAAATCCCATTGAATTCTTTAAACGTCTTGATCCTCACACTTCTAATCTATTACCTTCCCCTTGAACTCTTGATTACTGTTTTCCGTCTTCCCTTATTTCGGAAAGACTAAACCTCGTGCTTAGTATAAATACGAAAAGTGTATTGTTTCTGTAGTCATTTCTGTTTGTTTCTTGGGTAATTACCAAACTCTATTGTTAGATTAGATTGCAGTTTAAAACTGTACTACTTTTAGAATGACCTTCGCTACCTACCTACCTACTTACCTTCCTGATACGTGCGCCACTATGGCAGCATGAAAGTTTAAAAATTTTGCCTCGTAACTTGGGTCAAGTTCAGAACCCAAATATTATGATAAAGAATGTATCATTTTGCTGTCAGGAGTCTAAATGCATTTTACCTGGATGAATAATTGACTGACTCCTGAAAAGATAGCAGCACCTATGACTAGGTTGACTTATAAGGATTAAGAATTCCTATGGACCAACGAGTGTCAAGCCGCTTTCGAAGAGTTGAAGAAGCGACTGAACACAGCAACCGTATTGACTATTCCATCCGGATCAGGCGGTTGTGATCTACAGACGCATCAGGAAAAAGTTTGGGATGCGTATTAATACAGGATGGCAAGGTAATGACATATGCGTCTAGACAATTATGAGTACATGAGAAGAATTTGGAACTTGCAACCGTCGTAATTACTCTGAAGATATGAAGACATTACCTATTTGAGGCAGATCGTAAGATTGCACGGTATACCAGTCAGCATTGTACCAGACAAGGATTCACGTGACCAGAGTTGGTGGTCAACACCGAAGAGACGGTTAAGCAAATACAAGGACACTGGCGAGCAATGCAAGACAGACAGAAGCAGTAGACAGACCGTCATCATCATCCCTTGGAATTCAAAGAAGACGATCACGTCTTTTGAGGATATCACCATTAGGCCAAGACCTGTCGTATCAAGAGCAACCCGTGGGAACCCTTGACCATCGAGAAAAAAGGTATTTAGGAACCAGTCTATTCCCTTGATCCGCGTACCATGGAAGCATGGCACGCCAGAGAAATCTACTTGGAAGCGTGCGGACGACATGCGTAAACGTTTTTCGAACCTATCCGTGGACCAAGATAGAAATTACTTTGTTAAATCATACCTTATGCCGTCTTTGACTTCTACCCCGGCTTAGTTTTAATTTCGAGGACGAAATTTTTATAAGTTGGGTAGATTGTAAACCCCCTCGACCAGATTCCAGTATTTTAGGAATATTTTTGTCTATTTAGGATTTGTTGCAATAATTTATTTTATTTTGCTTACATATCCTATTGACTTGTGCATCTGTCCGTCACCTAATTATTTGGAGCTTTACCTTGACTGTTATCTCCGAACGAAGTTCACATACCTCTCCTAGACATACCAGTCTACTATCCTGCACTTTGTGCAACTCCCAGATACTCTGTTTTGAGCCTCGTATGAGACGCACAAATCTCGTTGCAAACCCCCGTATTTAATTCCTATTTAAATTCCCAGACCTGTACCCATCCCCGTTCCAATAGAGATTTGAGGCCCAACATGCACCTGTTTTGCCTAGACAAAAATACGATATTTTTCTACACTGAGTATACTACATTTAGTGTATTGGCACCGTAGAAAAATTATGGCCCTACCTGCCTCTAAATAATTAGAGAACACCGTGCCCAGTATTTATTAATTAAATAAATACGATGGCCCGTATCACCCCAAAACCAGGTCCAGTCCCTGCCCAGACTCACCCCCACCCCCTCGGGACCCTCGCACAGCAATTTTCCTCAATTCTGTGAATTTTAGTAATTTCAAAAATCAGGTGTTTTTCTCAGACAATTTCGTAATTGCGCAATTTCCCAAAATAGGACCTCTACGCAATTTACGAAATTACAGGGACTTTTCTGTAAATTATCCTACGAGGTGTCACCCCCTGATTGGCCGGTGAACCTGCACCATCAATTTGGACGCGGGACCCACCTGGAAAAATATCCTACATGTAAAATTACCCAATTATCCTTAATTTATTTCTATAAAACAAAAAGAAAATAAAAGAAAAACAAAACAAAACCCTAACCCTAACCCTAACCTAGCTCAGCCGCAGCTGCCCCCCCCCCCCCCCCGTCCGCCGGCGGCGAGCTCCCTCGCCGGAGCCGAGCCCCGCCCGCCGGAGCTCCCCCTCCGCGCGGCGAGCCACTCCCCCCCCCCTTCGCCGGCCTCCCCCGACCCCCCCTCTCTCCACAGCCCCCCTCTCCTTCTCCGACTACCTCCTCCCCCTCTTCCCCTGACCTCGTTCTCCCCCCCCACGAGCGCCCTTCCCGACCTCCTCTCCTCCACCCTCTCTCTCGGCCTCGACCTCCCCTCCTCCTCGAGCTCCACCACCAACCCCTCACGTCTCCGCCACCACCGCCACTCCATCAGAACCCCCCCCCCCCCGCCGCCGCTCCTCCACTCCGCCCTAGCTTCCCTCTCCCCTCTCTCAGCCCGCCTCCGCCGCCCCTGGCCGGAGTCGACCCCCCCCCCCCCCCCGACCCGCTCCTCCTCTTCCTCCTCTTCCCTCCACCGCCACCACCATCATCAATCACCACCACCCTCCACCACCATCATCATCACCAGCACCACCTCTCCTCTCTCCCCAGCCATATCCTCCACCTCCTCGGCCACTCCCCCGTCCGGCCAGCACCCAGCCACCCTCCGCCTGACGACTCCCCAGCTTCCCCCGATCTCCTCCATGACTTCCTCCCCCACGGTCCCGAGCAGCACCTCAAACCACCATGTCCATCACCCATCACCACCACATGTCTTCCTCAGGCGACGCCCTGAGCCATCACGGCGAAGCCTCGGCGAGTCCCCGCTGAACTCTGACCGGACACAGTGACCAGGACACAGTACAACAGCTGGACACGGCCCGGACACGTCCAGGACACAAATCCTGTGTCAAGACGACTCACGAGGACACGAAGAATTCGGTTTCTGGAGCCCTGTTCAGGTATCGTTTTCTCCCTCCTCGTACTTCCGTTTTCAATTCCATCAGTTATGACACGTAGGCTATGTGACCCTCTCGGTGCCCGTGCAACCCGCTCGGTGCATCGCGTCCTGTAGCGATCGCGGCACGCGATCCAAAAACAGAAAAAATAACGACCCGATTCACCCCGGAACTGGGTACGCCCCGCCAAACGGGACGACTTGGTCGCACGCGGTCTTTACCGAAACGTGCGCGACGTTGATACGGACGTGTAGGAATTCGGAGAAGTTGATTTGGATGTGCGTGCACACCGGAATCAACGCGTATCCGCCGACACCGTCCCGTATCCGTCAGTTCTAGAACACGCTACAACTTTGTGTACACACGTCGGATCGAGACGAAACTTGCGCCATCGAACTCGTAGCAATATGCTAGTCCTGTTATCCAAGTTTGGTTCGATTCTGAGAACGTTAACAAAATCCCGTATCGTGGGCCCCACAGGCTCCACCTGACGGGCGATTTTGTGACCGGCTCATCGGAATCCAATTCTGGAAGTTCCGTTGGGTTCGTATCGACGTTCTGGACTTGTTAACACTAAGTTTGGCAAATTTGGAGACCTTTGACCCTGACACATTTTTCGGTGCAAAGTGGGCCCACATGTGGACCCCGCTTTGACCGAAAACTATCATTTTTGCCCCTGTGTCCAAATTGGACTTAAGGACAGGCGTTTCTAGCTATTTGATATTTTCTGAGACTGTTAGTGATATTTATTTCAGCATCCGGAGACATTTATTCTGAGGCAATTATTTCTGACTTTTGACACTTGACATCTGGACGTTATATTTTGCAGCTCTCCTGCCAGACAAGTATACCTTGCCTTGTTGTACTGTTTAAATTCAGTTATTGCTAGTTACATGTTTATTTATTTTAATATTATATAAATGTGCGCGTCCGAGCAGACTCGGGTGCAGTCAACGAAGGCGTTGACGTTAGGACTTGTGTCTGACCTAGTGTCTAGTAGACCCACCTAAAATTGTGAAGTTATTGATATAACTTCCCAGGCCTTGACACGTATCATTACACGTCACCGAGTGAGTAAATGTAGGGACGCGTGCCTCATGTGCGACTGGCCATCAGTGTGAGCAACACGTGTAGAGGTATTTAGCTCAGTTGTTTATTTTATTGAGACTTACATCATAGTAGGAGGTGTCCACGTCATTTTTATGACTTGTACATCTATATTGGGCGGAAAAGACATCTAGTAGGCGTATGGGACACCCCCCACTGATATATACTCAAGTTGCCATGCTCTTCGGAGATGGGGATTACGGTATATATAGCGAGTTACCATGCTGCTCGGAGATGGGTATTGGTTTTCTTGTTCCCATTACCATGCTCCGAGGAGGATGGGGTATTATCCTTCGTTCCATGCTCTGCAAGGATGGACGATTGCAGAGTTACCCGTGTGATCGGGGGCATATGATACATATACTAGCCAGTCATGACGATTGGTGAATTACGTCAGCATATGTCTAGCCTACACTTTCCCATGCGTACTACAAGGTCTTTAAATTGCATTCACTTAGATGGTTAGCACACCCCTTTATTTATTCAGTATTTACTTTATGGCATGTCATTTTTATGTATCTTGCTATGTCCCTCTGAGGACCTGGTCCCCTGCCAGGTGTATATTTTCTTGGGTATTCGCAGGAGCACAGATCCGGACATGTTACGTTTATCCCGAGGAGGTCTTCTCTTCGAGCCTCGTGATTGTCAGATGTTGTTCTTATATGGTGTGTATCTGGTTCCTTTTTATATTCTATTTCGGCAGTAGATTTGATTTCATCTGACTGTCATTCTTAGATATCTGTATTGAGATCTATTTACATGGTTATTGGTTATCTTTATGTGATTTCTGTGGATGAGATTTAGATATAACCCTGTGACTTGTAATTAGTTTTACCACTTATGAATTATTGTTCATTATACAGCGTACGCACGTATATATGGTTTCCATATATTGGAGTTGTCATATATACGGGCCAGCTGGCATGGTTACGTGACCTAGTCCTACGTATTCTGGGACTGGGGCGTGACATTATCAGACCGTGATATAAAGCGACTGGTTGCAATGGGCGACTAGTCTGTCGCAAATCACGATATGGATCCCAAACAATTTGCAACGCATGAAATTTAGCATAACATAATTTAGCATAACGTAATTTAGTAAATTATTACCAAACATTAAAAAATTAGCTCTCAATTCACCTCTTCTATCGTCATATCTTCAAGTGCATTCCGTAGGGTGGCCAATGTGTGTGGACGTTTGGCATCTTCCTTAGTTGGCTTCCATTTGCACATTCTAGGAAGGTGCTCGTCATACGCTCGGTTAAGTTTAGCCCGCTGCAGGGTTGGAAAGTGCTCGTATATCCATGCCTTCACGTAACCAAGTTAAAAAATATTAGTCCAAAAATTAACAATAATTTTTTTTATGTATACTAGTTGACAAAGATATATCTATACATGGAGTAGAGTCTGGCATCCGAATATTGTCTTGGAACCGACGCCGGATGCCGCACCAAGTTCGCGGTAAAGGTATGCTAGTATACCGCTTTCCCAAGATATTTCTTCCACCGTGTCTATGTCGTCAAAATTCAGGAGATATTTGGCATGTATTGACGTTTCAGACTTATCCGTAATACCGACAGCCCCTAAGATGAACTACATATATCCACGGGCCACATTATCGCTATTATCCACTTCGGGGTCCGGATCAGCGAATGTCTCTTCCAAGTATTTTAAAGGAAGTCCGTACGACTTCTTGAAGTCTCGAAGGGTGGTAAAACTAGCCGCATCAACTCCCAGACACCCTGATACATAATCCACGATATGGTCGTAAAAGTTGATGCTCGATTCGTCAAAAGTATGATTCATCATGACTTGACCATCAACCCTAAGACCCAATATATGATGGACGTCATCAAGGGTAATCGTCAACTCCCCGTTTGGTAGATGGAAAGTGTTGGTTTCTGGATGCCATCGTTCTACAAATGCTTATATGAGTGCATTATCCACCGTCGTATATGAGTAGTTACCCAAATATTATAAATCGGTGGGAATAATTTTGGCCTTCGCATCGTCTCCCAAAAATTCAAACCCCCATGTATTGGACTTTTTGCCGTGGTTAATCACCGTTAACATACGAGAACACTTCTGAAAAGTAAACAATTGGATGAACTTATACCTATATATAAAATATAGATATCTATAAATAATTTGATGAACTTAGAACTTACAACTATATATAAAATTATCATAACGTAATGTACTTACCGGATTGTTCCATATTTGGTATGCAATATGGTTCTCGATCGACGGCAACATAGAGCAACCATTTGGACGAGTCTCGACAGGACTATCTGGCTGCTGAGAAGGTCCTGAACCATCAGTAGGCCAGTTTTTGAGGGTTTGTGGAAGAGTCTCGACAGGACTATCTGCATGCTGAGAAGGTCTTGAACCATCAGTTGCCGATTTTGGATAGTTGGTATGTCATCATCGGAGGAGGAAGAAGAACCAGAAGTACTAGGAGTACTAGGAGCACGTCTCTTCGAACGAGTTACAGTCTTCTTCGTCAGTCGACGTTTCCTAACTTCAGGACGTGCCTCGGGGTCGCGGATAGTGAGAGCTGGTTCAACAATACGCTGAATATTGCTTTCCTTACGCATCGACGCAGTAGGGCTTCTTCTTATGATATCTTCATCCTCAATGCCCTTCCGAGGGTCGTGACTATAAGACAAAAAAGATATATATTTTAACATCCCAAAATTAATTCAACATTCTGGATTGTAGAAATTTCTACAGTCCTATATGTATACATGACTGTTGAAATTTCTACAGTCCTAAATGTATACAGGACTGTTGAAATTTCTACAGTCTTTTATACATATAGGACTGTAATTTTTTTTACAGTCCACAATGTATATAGGACTGTAGAAATTTTTACAGTCCCGTATGGTTCTGTTCCGTACATTCGACGGATGTCGAACTTGTATGCCCTAAACTTGGGTACGAGACTCCAGAAAAATGTCGAAATTACATCCGAAACTACATTCAGGACTTGTATGCCCTAATTTTAAGATTGCAAAGATAAATTTTAGAAAATTTTCGAAATGCAATAGAAATTATTATAATTTTTGGAAAAAATTCGAAATGCAATAGAACAAGGAGAAGGAAGAATTGTACCTTGATTCTTTCGAGAGTTTGGGAGCCATCGACAAGGAGGAGGAGGAGGAGGAGGAGGAAGAAGTGGAGGAGGAGGGCTCCGACAAGAAAGGGAGGAGGGGGGAGGGCTCCGGTGGAGGTTTTGAGGGTTTGGGAAGAGAGTTTAATGTTTGGGCTAGTATGAGTAAACTTTTGGCCTAGTATGAGTAAACTTCATTCATTAATGGGCTAGCCTCAAGCGTATTTAGTAGTGCCCTTATCACAAGCCAAACAAAAAATAGGGTAATTAGAGTTTAGATCTGCATTTTATACAGATAAAGTGCAAAAAATCTCTTCTTACATTTGTCTCAGAAGCAAAATAAGACATCTTAGACGTTTAGAGCAAATAAACCCTCCCGCAATATGATTTTCGATCAAAATGTCCCATTTCGTCAGCAAAACGTTAGGATTAAACGTTAAAAAAAAAAAATTGAAAATCCTAAACTACCATTCCCCCTCACCCCTCTCCTCCTCCTACTTTCCCCTCATCCTCGCCGCCGAGCTCCCCCCTCCTCCCTCCAGCGCCCCCCTCCTTCTCCTCCAGCCCTCACCTCCTCCTCCTCCCCCGCGCCTCCCCCCTCCTCCTCCGCCGAGCTCCCCCTACTCCTACCCCTCCCCCCGCGCGCCTCCCCCCGCGCCTCCGCCGAGCTCCCCCCTCCTCCCGCTTACCCGCGCACCCCGCCGCCATCGCTGTTGTTGTCCCCCGCCACTATTGTTGCTGCTGCTGCGTCGTCGCCGCTGCTGCCCCTCGCAGCTGATGCTGCTGCTGCGCCGCCGTCGAAGCATGAGGGGGGTGCCGGACAGAGAGGAGGGTTAGGGTTAGGGTTAAGATTAAGGATATGATTATGATTAGGATTTGGGTTAGGATTAGGGTTGGGGTATATTAGTAATTTTACGTCAAATTTGACGTATGTTAACGGTAAAATCTAAGGAAAATTTTTAAAATCCAATGGTGTTTAATTGCAAAAAGCAAAGGAGGAATTTTTTGTATTTTACCCCCATTTTATACCAACTTTGAGTTAAGTCCTGACTTGTCAAATTAAAAAGTTTAGGTTCTGAATTTTTATATTTTTTTTCTATTATATTCTCCCCCATTCTTGACAATCAAATCTTCATGTATAGACTAGGAAAGGTATAATAGAAAAAATATAACAAAATATAAAATTTCAGGGTCCCAACTTTTCGATTGAACATGTCAGGACAAACTCTAAGCTGGTATAAAATCCATTGACTAAACTCTAATTAGCCAAAAAAAGTAAGCAGGATTTGGTGTTTTATTACGACTTAATTTTTTTTTCATAAAATGATAATAAAAATATTTTTTTATAATAACTTCTCATTTACTTTTTCTAAAACTAAACTTATTTTTTTTGCATATCCAAAACTTCTGCCAAAACTGTCGAATAATTTAACTTTTGACCAAATTAGTTTAGACAAAAAAAAATGATCAAAATAAAAATATATCTTTATCTTTTAATACAAATATATGATTGGAATAAAAATATATTAAAAATGATACAATGAAATTAAGTAAATTAGTAAAGACATTATTTGATAAAAAATAATGATCAGAAAGATATATTTAACATGATATTTTTAGTAAAGATATAATTTGAATATTTTATTTGTTTAAAATGATATGTTGAGTAAAGCTATGACTAATCACATCTTTATCGTAATATTAATCTTATTTTTGCATATTTTTTGCACCAAAACAAAAATAAAATCCTGATTTTAAATCCTAGTTGGATATGCACATGATTGCCAAAAATTTGGCAGTTCTAACAATAGATATGAGTAATAAAATTTTGACAGTTCTAATATAGAGTCTTTGTATTAGTACTGCCAAAAATTTTGCACCTAATACAGATACTTCTCTATATTAGGACTGTCGAAATTTTGACAGTCTTACGTATTTCCCAAAGGGACTATGTCAATTTATGTCATTTCGAAACCCCTATAATTAATTCAAAACTTCATCTAGTGGGATCATAAAGCCTCATTTTTTAGTATCTATTACAAGATTAGGGTTGTAGGAGAAAAATAAGAGTTAATTGTCGAAATGGTACATGAATAATGTAGTGTTTGTCATTTTGGTGATTGAATTTTTTTTTTTTTGCCGAAATGGTATATGAGCTTTGTATTTTTGCTCAATTAGTACTTGAAGTAAATTTCGTTGGTGTTTTTGGATGAAAATCGATAAAAAAATGACATGTGATTGTCACGTGCCCTATTTTTTATGATTTTTTTGTCAAGTTTTTTGTTTTGGACTATCATTTTCAGAAGAATATTGTTTGGATAAAAATAATTAAAAAAATCGTTAAAAATAGTAGTCCAAAATAAAAAACTTGACAAAATAATCATTAAAAATAGGGTACGTGACCATCACATGTCCATTTTTATCGATTTTCATCCTAAAATGCCAACAAAATTTACTTTGGATACTAATTGAGCCAAAATGCAAAGCTCATGCACCATTTCGGCAAAAAAAAAAAGTTCGATTACCAAAATTGCAAATACTACATTCATCGTGTACCATTTCGACAATTAACTCGAAAAATAAAGAGGGACGTTGGTATTAGAGAAGAAGGAGAGTGATGTTGTCTTAAACAAATGTTATGTTAGCTCCTAACAAAATTCTGACTTAATTGTGTTAGTCCTCTATCATGTGTTGCCCTTTGTCAATTCTTGTAATGCCCTTAACATTTATATTTTTAAAGTTGCTAAAAAATTGATTCATGTTGCAATTAGTTATAACTAGGTTGACTGTGCTCAACCAATCCATCGAGATACCCTTCTTCTTCTTCTTCTTATTTTTTTTTAATGTGTTATCATATCAAGCTATTGGCTATTACAAATCGATGCCTATGGTAAATCCTTAAAGGGTTCAACCACCTGGAAATTCATCTCTTCCATATCTTAGTCATTAATTGACTGTAACATATTATCAGCATGCAGCTCTACCATACAAAAGTTCATGATTGCGCGCTCATCATCGAAAAATATGAGTAAGCATGATCTAAATTTGATATATTTTTTTCTTGCTTTCTTCTTCTTAAAGAGATGCTTTTCCCTCACAAGAAAAGATTTTTCGATTAATCACCAAGAAATGGCTTTCATTATAGATCTATCAGCCAGAAGTAGCTTTCATTTAAGATATTATGATTTATCAGCCAAAAATGACTTTCAAATCATTTAGATCCCATTAGCCAATAATAGGTCTCAAAACCACATTATCAAATTGGTCAGAGGCACTTCCTCAGTCATTAACAACATCCTGAGGCCAGAAATTTGCCTGAAGCAAATTTGGTGTAAAGATTTAGCATTTTACCATAAACAAAAAATTCTTAGTATTGGCTGTCAAATCATCTTCAGTGGCCATCATCTTGATGGGATGCACATTTTGGCTTTTATGATCATCCCAATACCTGTGCAAGCAATTGACACAGTACCAACTTATGCTGGAAATTTTACTACACAGAACAAACTTTGCTAGAAAATCAATTACAACATCAGTACCAACTTATGCTACAAACTTTGTCTAGCAAATCAATTACAACGCAGCATTGGTTTCATGAGCTCTTGTTCCCCCTTGCTTTCACTGGAGGTGTCTTTGAATCAGAATCCTTTTCATTCCTCGTCTTACTGTGTTTATGCTTCCTCTTGTGTTTCTTCTCCTTTGTCCCCTTTTTTTTTTTCTTCCCTAGGTTTCTTCTCAGCTTCTACCTGCATTTGAAGAAAACTGCAGACTATGAGAATATATTATTTGGGCTGGAATTAAATATAGGAAAGGCTGTGTATGCTTGTTATTCTGTTCATGTGCTAACAGAATACAACATGCTAGCGAATAATGTCATGCTCGGTGTATCTAACTTAATATCAAAAGTTCCAATGAAGTATTTGGATATCAAAATTAAAGAACGTTCACATTTTAATTTCACATTAAAGGCTAAGGACTTATTTTGATTGTAGTTACGTTTGATCACATTTGCTCAAACGTCCATTTTCGGAACGCTCTTTGGGCTAGCGTTTCGGAAACACGCATTTGAGCCCTGAAACGAAGCACGTTTGAGAAAATGCCTATCTTGAATGGAAACTATTCGTCTCACCTCTAGCGTTTTGGCACAAAATGGAGTTCTGGATGAAACATAAATGCTATCCAAATTGGCCCTAAGTCTTGACCAACAAAATACTAAAGCTGATGATTGCCAATCTGTCTAAATATAATTCAAAAGTGATACTTATGGATAAAGGATCCTAAGTTTAGTGCAACTGAAGTTTACAACCAAGAGTTTTGTGCAAGGTTTTAGAACTCATCTTCAGTCTTGGTTTCCTTTCCGCAACTAGTCTCTCTCTGTCTGTCTGTCTGTTTGTCTGTGCATGCGGGCACACACACAATCATGTATAAATATCTTTTTCTTGACATGTAGAATAATATAAATAAATAAAAGGTAATGATGTGTACAGTTTTGACCACTTCAATCCGAAATTAACAAAACTTAGCTGAAACAAACCAATTTTGTAGGTTCCGCAACGGGACTCTCGGCAACCAATCCGCAGCGGACCTTAAACCATGTTTTTTAGGATGGATCCCTGCTGAACTGCAGAATCAATTTTTTTTTTGTTGGTTTGAAAGTGAGGTGAGGTTTGGTTAGCCGCTTAGGTTAGATCAGGTCAAAGTTTACAATTATTGACTGAATCCAGCAAGATAGTCTTCAAGGCTTAAACATGTTTATTTGTACCATGTTTATACTGATCTAGCTCTTGTAAGTGGAGTAAATTGAGCACCTTAGAAGCCAAATTTGATATTGCTCATCGCAAAACGAAATGCCTGGGTTTGTCACTTGAGGATGTTGCTGAACTTTAGTTCAGGACCTCTTCAACTGGGTCTGTGAGTGGGCCATGCGTACGAGGAAGTAAGGGAGGATTGATTATGAGGTAACAAGGAGCAAAGAAGCTTCCGAGGAACATACGGAAATGGAATTCCAAGGAGGATAAGGACCACTAATCAAATAAAGAAACACTGTGTAGCAAGGATGATTCATTCTAGTAAATAATTTATTTCATATAATAATCTAAATATTATTAGAAATGTAATGTAAACCATTATCTATATCGCATACTGATATAAGCTGTATGGATTATAAATAGCACCAGAAAAGAATGTAAACAGTTGCATGGATGTACTCCATTCTAGTATACAAGCATCAGAGGCCAGAAAACTTACAGACTTCCGAATCATGGCCATCCGGATGGGATTATTTTTTATACGGAAAAGTGCTTCCTGCTCTCGTTGTCGGATAAGGAGTAAGGGGTCAGAGTGGAGTTTCCTCCATGCATCATTTGCGGACTGGGGCTTATCCTCAAATAAAGCTCCAGGGACAGCAGCCTGTTAAAATCCAAAGTACATTGAATTAGAATATTTCACCAGCTTAAGAAACACACAAGTAAATATGCAAGTACAAAATAAGCTGTCAGATGAGACATTGAGTTTGCTAGGCAAAGAAGAGATTACCTAAAAAAGCTCTTAATAAAGAACAAGCAAAACACTTCACATACAGGTGATCAAAAGCATCTTATGTATGTGTCACATACCACACCTTTGTGCAAGTGCAAGTAATGTGCTACTAAGCTAGGAAAAATATACTTATGAGATGGGCAAACAAGTACACACACAGGTGACACTGCATTTTGATAGGGAAGGGAAAGAATAAGTGAAAGATAGAATAAGAGAAAGAAACAACGCAGTTATTTGTTCTAAACAACAATACGGAGGAAGATATAATTACAATACAAAGAAAAGGATAAAAGCTGACGATTAAAAATGAAAAATAATAAGAGAAGATATATCATGACATGACCAAACACAGACCAGGAAGGCAGCACTTAAGCTCGTGCGCATGTGTGCGTATAAGGAGATGTAGAAGAAAGGAAGAACAAAGATAGAATCGTTAATAGCTCATCCGAGTTGGAAATAGAGGAGACATGGGCCTATCTAACGTAAGGTTGTTGAGTGAGGCAACTAGGGGGGAGACGAAACAACGTCAAAGCTTCAATTCGTCACTCGGCCATTCTTGCATGTTACAAGTTAGGGGAACTCTCTTGTTCAGCACCCTGCCCATTGGAATCTCTAAGTTACTTCAATCTAAAGTGGAGGTGGCATTTATTTTGGTCGTGGGCGCTATTGACTTCCATGATGCGCTGGAAGAAACTAAAGTGGAAGATATTTTGGTGAACACCGAAGAGGTAGCATGCATACCCGTCCGTCAGATATGGTTGCATGTTAGGTGGATTCAGAAGATCAGCTCTTTGTTTTTTTCATAACCTCTTACATCGGTTTTTCCAATTATGGGGTACAAACGATATGGGGATTCCATGTTTGAGTCGGACTACAAGACGCCCATCGATATTACGAAATACCAGTTTGCGTTCAAGTCGGACACCTTATCAATCAGACTGTCAGGAACTTCCTATTTACCTGAACTATTGAACATTTGTCATCGACAAGTCGTTATCTAATCATAGATTCTCCATGTCTTCAATGGCGAGTAAGTAGGTATCCTATCCAAGTAACTTTACAGGTCATTATCAATACGGAGTATATATTATGAGTTTGGTGACTACCCCTATTGTCTCCCATGCCTGCACTAGTTTTCTTACTAACTTTGGAGACTCGTCCAACTTTATCATTGGACCCGATCGCCGGCAATAGTTCGGTGTTCCATTACTGACATAGAGTTCCGTTGGATCGTCTCTCTTGTTGTACCAGGGAGCAATTTCTTGTTCTTATGTTTCATTCAAGATTGTAAAAAACGCTAGACACAAGTCGGACGGACACCAGACGCCTAGCCCGTCTAGTTCTAAGGGGGTTAACTTTTTTTTCCAAAAATCATGCTGAAAGTTGCGCTAATTGTCCATAAAATCTAAAAACATGCACAGTCAGGCGTAGGGGGGGCTAGGCGGGCGCTAGGTCGGCATCGGGCGGCCACGAGACGCCTAGCGCCGAGGCGGTCGCCTAAACCAATTTTTAGAACATTGGTTTCATTTCAGTAAGTTTTACGGAGCCAAATATGATTGAGGAAGAGCATCATGCCGCTTCACTATCTTTTGTTTCGTGAACTCGAGGACAAATTTTGTTCAGGCAGGGTAGCACGATGTGGGAGTACTTCCAAATATAAACCATCTTCTAACTCATATTCGGACAGGACTGCACAACTTTTGTAGAACAGCCCTAATGATCGGCATTGCACAGCTGTTGTAGAACGCCCAGCTGTATTGTTATTGAACAGCTGAATCGGTTAACTCAGAGCGCTGTTTTGGATCCAAAAACCTAGTTCGAATAACATCAAGAGCTTCATAGCCAAAACGATCGCCTCAAAGTTGCTCAACTCCGTGAGCAAATTTTCCCGAGTCTAAAGGACATTGAATCCACAAGGGTTGCTTGATTCCACTAGCAATTGGAGTTTACCAATGAAGAAGAAAGAATTCTCAAAGAATTGTACAATAAAATTGAGTCACATAACCACTAGGGGTGATCCAATGTAGCGCTGGCAAGGGAGTGGGAGGAGTGGGTTTGAGTTCGAATCCTAGTCCAAAAAAAAAAAATTAATTACATGGAAGGGATCTTGGTGCTAGTAGCTCAAGCAAGGACGGTCACTAATGACTCGCCTTTATCTCAAGGGCAAAGGAAAAGAAGAAAGGTCTTTATATAGGCTTTACAATCACTAAAAGGAAAAATAACAAAAGCCCTAAATTGAAAAATGTAAATTAAACCTAGATATAAAAGGAAATATATTACAAGATTGCTCCAAAGATTGGACAAAACAAAAAAGATTCTAAAAAAGATAAACTAAAACAAGCAAAAATAAACCCACTCCAAATTTCCATGCATGTCCAGATTTTGAAATCTTACTTCAATTGCATTTTTGAACTACTTGAACATGGAAGTTGAAGCTCTGGAGTATTTCTACATCAAGGACACATTTGGTATCTGTAGGGAGGTTCATGAACTAAAGATGAAATTTTGTGTTCCATTACTTTTTGTGTTCCATTACTTTCTCATTAATAAAACTAGGCTATCAAAGAACCCCTTTTCAAAGGGAAAAAAAAACAATAGTTTGCTTACCATTGTGTTTTCTTGTAAACATTGTGTATCTATACTTTTTATGAAAACAGAGAACCTACACCATTAACTTAGTTTGAAATCCATGTTCCAACCCAGACATTTTAGAGACGCCCCTAATTACCAGTGGAAGTGACATTATATATGTTGTTGATGATTTGGTAAAGAAAGGCAAGTTTCGAGGTTCCGTTCTGAAATTACCATATTGATAATGATAATATATACACAATTACCAATGGAGGCGTCTAAATTACTTCAAAAAGAGTGCAAATTTACACCTTTTAGCTAAAATAAGCCGAAAATTTTCAACTTTATCCATGATCTGTGTACCTTCGCCGAGCTTCCTTCGGCAGCCGCTGCCACAGCGTCCGTCGCGGAACTCGCGGTCGTCGGCGGGGCCTCCTGATAAGAACCCAACTAGCATACTTGGCTTACATTTGCATAAGTCTAAATAGCTTACATTAGCTCAGTTGGAGGGCTGAATGTAGTAGCACTAAAGTATTAGAGTTGGCTCATTAGGGATAAGGCTCAGTACTATAGCAATGCTCGAGCTACAAAGGAAGCCTACTCAATAACAGTCTCTACTTAGTAGGAGAGTCTCTTCTCAACTTCATTGTCATGTCAGCCACTCTCCATCATCATCGCCAGCTCAGCAACATGTAAAAACTGCCAAGCTTCTCCTGGAAGGAAGCCAAATGCAAGCTTCTCCTACAAGGAAGATGTGAGCCAGAAATCTATAAATAAGAGAAGAGAGGAGAAGAGAAAAGATCAGAGAACCTGTCTTTTGTTGTTTTCAATTACTTTTGAATTCTCTTAGATATGTAGTTTTTCCGTCCTCTTTTCTCTAATTCAAATTTCAGTAGATGTTCTTCCCCAATTTTATGAATTTTGGATCAAAGTTCTTCTCCAAATTCTTCTGAAATGTCACAATACTTCAGTCACAGTACATTTCGAGATCGATATCAATGGGGATCTCATCACCTCCAGCGCCTTGAAGCCATCCGAGCTCCCCTTGCCAACACCCAATCCGGATTCGTACAGGAAATCCAGTCGCTCCTGCCTCCTGTTTCCACAAAACCACAACAGAAAATAATTAGCAATCAGAAAAAGAAACCCTGACCCTAACCTTAGAAAAAGGGAAGCACGTACGGGACGAGGCCGGCTTGTTCCTGGAGGTGGCGGAACTCGGCGCGCTCGCGCTCCTCCTGGATCTGCTTCTTGAGCTCCTCGAGCTTCTTCTGCTCGGCGTCGTGCTTCTGCTCGGCTTTCCACACGTTCTCGATGTTGCAGAGGCTTCCGGTGTGCCATCCCTTCTTGTTCAAGAACTTAAGCGCCATCGCTCCTCCTCCTAATCGCTCTAGAGTTCGATAACTCGAGGAGGAAGAAGGAGAAAGAAAAAAGAAAAAGAAAAAAATCGGCCATTGATAAATGTACTTAAAAAAAAATTGACTAAAAACAGTCTCTTTTTTTTTTTTCTTTTCTTTTCTTTTCTTTTTTTTTTTAAGATAATTACAAGTTTATCACTCTCCAAACTTTGATCATGGCAGTCCAATTTTTTTTTATGACTGTCAAAATTTTAAAAAAATATATGTTAATTCTTTAGGACTAACAAAATTTTGACAATCTGGAGTGAGAGGGTGTCTGCGCGAGGCGAGACAAGGGAGGCGGAGGAGGGAGACGGAGGCGGAGGAGGGGGAGGAGGCAGGAGCAGCGGCCAGCGGCGGCGGCCGTCTTCCTCTTCCATCTCGTCCTCCTCCTCCTCCTCGAGTAGCTCCGCCTCCTTCTCCCTCTTTCTCTTCGTCTTCCTTCTCAGAAGCGGCGGCGGCAAGAGCAGCTGCAACGGTCGTGTTGTGCTCGCGCGCGTTCGGTGGTTGGGGCACGAACGCGGAGGCCGGAGGGAGTGAGGGTGGAGGAGAGGTGGGCAGTCCTAGTAAAATTTGGGCTAGTATGAGTTAAAATTATTTGTAACTGGACTAACACCAATACTGGGCTAGCCCCGAATTTTTTTTTTAGTGCTGCTCCCCCCCCCCCCCCTCCGGCCTCCTCCTCCCACTCCCCCACTCCTCTCCGGCCTCCTCCTCCTCTCCAGCCCCTCTCCTCCTCCTCCCTCTCCTCCCCCCCCCCCCCCCCGACCTCCTCCTCCCGCTCCTTCGCTCCTCTTCGGCCTCCTCCTCCTCCTTTCCAGCCCCTCTCCTCCTCCTCCCGCTACTCTGCCTCCCTCCCTCCGGCCTCCTCCTTCTACGCCACCTCGCTCAGCCCCTGTCACATTCCAGAACCAGAATACTGGAGAGTAGGAACAGACAAAGTCAGCTACGTATACCAGAGTACTCTATACCCCAAGATACGGTCACGACTGTCTAAACATGTGAGGGTTTACTCTACAATCCATCAGAAAATCCTGGGTCAAGGATCCTAGGTTTCTCAATCTCAAACAAGCAATAAGTTACAAGATGTATGATCACCAAACATATAATAGTGAGGCGTCACAAACTATACATACACAGATGATCATGAAGCTAGTTACAAAATAAAGAACTAGCAAGAGTACAACATTACATGATCAACTCTAGCTATAGTCTAGAATATACTTTACATGTAGGCTCGTAGGCTAAAATGTCAAGTTCCAAAACACTAGCTAAATAAGTGCTCGATGGCTAAACGTCTCAAAAGAATAATGTACAAGATCAAGTGGGTGATGAAGAAGAAACTCACTCATGTCCTCGTGTGCTCCTCATGTTCACCATCTTGAGGAGGAAAGTACGGAAGATCCTGCGATTCTGCTCCGAAATCTGGCCATACAAAATCAGTGGGATCAGACCCCAAAACAACAAGTACCACAAGGAAGCCAATCTTAGGAACTAAAACCAGCATGTAAACAAATCAATAAAAATAGTACAAGGAACATTTAAATAAGGACAGCAGGTAAAAATAACAATTAAACATGCTCTGGAGTATTAAACATGGATATCTGGTGTCAGGCTTCAATTACTGTTCTCAGGATCAGTTGTTGAAAATAAATCAGGACGGAACTATACTAGACTGAAAATCAAGCAATCACGACCAATCATGTCCTATGACTTGCTATCATTAACTAATTAGGGTTATCACAGTCCTAGTTACTAACATATGCAGTTTGAGATTTCTGACAGCCACATGTCCTACAGACCATCCGGGTTATCCAGACGAACATATACATACTATAGATTTATCAGGTATAACCATTTATTATCTTTTTTGGTAGTGCAACACTCGACGGTGTGCTGGAAGTGTGCCCCGTACGACGGAGGGCTCCAAATCCATCAGGTGTCGCTGGGATACCAGGATTGTATGTATCCAGAAAATCTCTCTAGATGCTTTCTAGATTTTTATTCTAGTTATTAGCCTAGATAATTATCAAGGATCCCCGACCGTGGTGCTCAGGAATCTGCCTTAGACATGATGCAAGACACGACAGTAACTTGACGAGTTCAATCAAAATCAACTATGTGGATACAGGTCATGCAATACAGGTGCTACTAATAGCCTTGATCATGACAGTTACAGAAAATCTCAAGTCAAGAGTGCGCTACGTCGAGCCACTATCAAGAGTATCAGGATCAGGAGTAATTATTAATATAGGATCGGGATTATCAATACAAGATCAGTTCCATGTCAAGATTCAGGAATTCAATTATAATGTACAATCACTATATCATGCCAGGAAATCAATATCAAGAATGCCAAGTTCAGGAAATAACCAGGATTAACTAAAATAACAGGATAAAAGAGAACTAGAGAATCATTAAGAGTTAAGCATGCTAAAGAGAATACTGGCATACAGACGCATAAATTAACAATTCAGGATTGGCGCATAAACTCAGGCAAGAAGTAACATCTGCGCACAATGGGTCAAAAATCACTATTGGTGCACAACCAGATCTTGGCGCACAAATGGCCAAAAACATATTTGGCGCACAAACAAGTCTTGGCGTACAAAGGGCCGAAAACAGATTTGGCACACAAACGGGTCTTGGCGCACAAATGGGCTAAAACAGATTTGACGCACAAACGGGTATTGGCGCACAAACGGACACAAGAAGGTCTACTAAAAGACAAATACAAGTCTCAAAGTATGGCATAACAGTCGAGACAACACTGCAGTCGAGAACACAATTCTCGAAAATGGTTAGAAGTCATTGCTTAGTCATAAGTAATATGAAAGGCTACAAAGTGCACCATCTCTGGAGAATGCCACATAGTGCGCCACACAACAGAGTGCACTATTCTCCAAAAGCAACAAAGTAAGCCGACAATTTTTTTTTTACCAAAGTGCGCCATAACTCTGCAATATCTGCAAAGTGAGCCAACTTGGCTATTTAAGTGGCGTACATACTTGATGACTTGCAGACACATTCAAAATTGTGCCAAATTGGATTGGCGTACTTTTGAAGGAATTGACATAGTACAAAACGTACGAAGGAGTAGAGAAGTGTGGCCCAAAGTACTCAACATATCTTGCTGCACTTTCTAAGAAATTTGTAAAACACACACAAGTGCGCTCACTGGAACTTCGCTTATGCGACAAGGATTTTCTGCGTACTTTTTGTATACATTTTCAGGCCAATTTTGCATTATCCGACTTGGTGTTCTCGGACTCCATGAGCAACAAAACAAGGAGATTAAAATCTTCATAAAGACAAGTTCTAAGTATTAAGCAAATGAAACATATCAAGTGATTAAACAAGTTGTACTAAGAATCAAAACAAGATCCATGGTTGTTCATTCGGTTGGCAAGATGTACTTGCCTACGGTCAAGTTCTAGCCTAATACTACCAAGGTTACCCACGGCCAAGGCCAAACTCGGCTGTTGCTCTCTGCTGTGGAAGAAACGAGAAAGGAAAGAGAAAAATGAAAGGAAAAAAAATGAAGGAAAGATAATGGAATTGCTTATATAGCCAAGGGATTGATTGTAGACTATTGGATCATAATCCTTGCCTCTCAGTCGGGTTCATCACAGCCACCCTCCAAGAAAACCAAGGGACCAACGGTCCAAAGCATGCAACTAAGAGAAATTTACAAAAACAACATAAACAATGCATAAATGGCATAAAGCAAGATGTAAGAAATTAAACAATAAGCAAGTTATATATGTATAATACGCGTATGTCGAGTACGTATACTAGAATAGTGAGACGAGTCTCACAGCCCCCCCCCCCCCCCAGGCCTCCGGGAAGCCTGCTCAGACCCGCGCCGCGCACCCCTTGTCGCCTCGCGTACCTCTCATTACTGTCAAAATTTTGACAGTCCTACCTATTTTAAGAACTGTCAAAATTTTGACAGTCCTAAAGAATCAACATATTTTCTTTAGTACTGTCAAAATTTAAGAGTCCTTCCAATTGGTAAGACTGTCAAAATTTTGAGAGTCATTCCTATTGTTAGGACTGTCAAAATTTTGACAGTCCTGAAAAAAAAAACAATTGAGAGTGGACAAGATAAGTAATTTTTGGGAGTGACAAACTTGTAATTATCCTATAAAAAAAAATTAGACTGTCCTTGGTGTATTTTGTAGTACCTTTATCAAGAGCCTTTTTTAATTGTGCCCTAATTATCCATTTGGATGCTTCATATAAATTCAGTAAGCCCGTTAAGAACACACATCAATCGGGTCCGGATACAGAATATGAAACCCAAAATAATTCTATATTCAACTATGCCTTTCCTAAAGAAAAGAACACTATGCCTTTCCTAAAGAAAAGAACGAATATAAATACATATACTCGTACCGCCATTACTAATGGCGACATGGTCATAGGGCCATCAATACTAATGACAGTTTAAGGGAGTTTTTTTTTTTTTTTTTGGGGTGCTCGGTTATAGTTTAGAGAGAATAATTTAGTACTGTTTGATTTTATTGAATAGGATTAGATAACTGTATATCTAGAATTGATCTTAAGCAAAAGATAAAGTTAGATATTTACATATTTATGCAGGCTGGTCTCCCATATATATATATATATATATATATATATATATATATATATATATGTGCGGCGCACATGTATATATATATATATATGTTTGGTGGTTGTTTAAAAAATACAATAAATTAGGATAATGTTTGATTTTATTGGATATTATTAGATCACTCTTAAGTGTATTTAGAATTGATCTCAAGTATAAAGTAAGATCTGTACATGAGAGTTTTCTTGTTTAAATAATTCTCTATTAATCAAATTGCCTCCCGCCCATCAATATTATTAGCAATTTTTGATTAGCGGTATAATCGATATTCTTTAAAAAAAAATTACTAAAATAAATCAATGTGTGACTGCTAAGATCAAAATAAAAACAAACAACAGTGTCACAAGTCTTATTCTCGATTGGTCCAAGTCTTATTCTCAATTGGTCATGACAAAACTAAATAACTCGAATCACAAAAATCCACACCATGCAAAACTAAATAACCCAAGTTACACATCTACACCATACAAAACTAAATAACCCAACCTCGCAAATTTTCGTTTAGTTATAAGATCTCGTATAATATTCAAAATTTATGTTTGGATCTCCAGTTGGACGGTCAACCAAATCAACCGTTAGGATAAGACCCAAATCATATTCTTAACAATATGAAAACCGAAACGTAAATTCAGACATTCCTCCAGAAGCAACTATCATCAAAATAAATAAACCTAAATTCTACTTGTAGAAGCAACTATCATCAATTCAGACATTCCTCCAGAAAGTAAGCAAACAACAAAAAGAGAACATTGCCTTTTGGACTTTCAGGGGATTACAAGGTTTGCAAAATAACCCCATATTCAAAGGTGATCAGCACAAGTGGACAAAGCTCTTGATTTTGGCAGCAAAACCTAATTATCATACTGTACACAGTATACTTGAGCTACAAGTTTGATGTTACCAGTTGTTTCCTTGCAGCCAACAGAATTTCGTAGGAATATTTTTAGCTACAATAACAGAAGACTAAGAAAATTTCATTCGCCTACCATATATGAGCTGCTTGCCCTTTGTCTCTCTTTTTTTTTCTTCCCAGGTCAGGAACATGTCGCTAGTTATGTTACACTGGCATGACCACCAGAAATTTAAGCACATAAAATTAGCAAAACTTGTATTCTGGATGAAGAGAGAACAAATTTGGGCAAGAACCTACTTCCGCATTTCTAAGACAATGAAAGCCAATAATATAGGACAACTGTTGAAGAAACAATGCCGCAGATCTTCACCTGCTAAAGGAACAGTAATACATGATGTGGAGGGCAGCAGGTGGTAGGCATTAGTAGGAACTGAAAGAATAAGTGAATTTAACGGACTATGTCCGTGTGCCTAAGCTAAAACCCAATTCACCTGCTCAGTGGTCAAGAATTCGGCTTCACTCAAGAATTCGGCTTCACTCCTTAGCATCAATTGCCAGAGATCTTCAAGACAGTCTAGTACCCCCCGAGTTCTCTGCACCGCCGAGCAAAATGGGCCTCTCTTCTGCCGGATCTTTCTCCAAAGAAACATCTCGGGCCGAAGCAAGAAAGGATCAAAAAGAGGCAGACCATTGGTTCAGCCATTTGGTTGGGCAGGCTGGTGAATTGGTGGTGGATATGGGGAACTTTCAGGCCGCCAGCGATCGAAGATTATCCTCCCTCCTCGACCGATCCTTCCGTTTAAGCGATATGGTGGTTCAGTTGAACCATTTTCAATAGTAGGTGCTGGTGGCGGCAGAATAGCTGCAGCAGCCAATTTATCTGGATCCAAAGGTCTTGTGAACAGAAGGACAGGTTCATCTGGGTCCTGCATCAATGATATCGTGTCAATCTACATATCATAGTATCAAAACAGAGTAACCAGGTAGCTGCATATAGACAATATATGTCAAGAACTTGCTTTTCTTCTAATATTGCCAATGCTTCTACACATCAACAAAATTTCACTAGAACATCCCCATAGTGTGTGGTTTGATTGCATTAGCATCACTATTTAATTTAAGAAAGTCACTAATTATCTCAAAAAATGGACGTCTAGTCTCTTAAGGAAGTGCGATAATACTTGGGATTTTATGAGAAAGGGTCTTGGCTTTAGCTCTCATTTCTTTCCATTTCTTTTATTTACAATTCTATGCTTGATAGTTTATTCTGATTGTAATATGCCTATCTCAAAACATATAAAGAGCATTCAAATGTTTCAGCAATTTCCTGTCTGAGGTGGCATGAGTATGGTTCATATGGAAGAAATTTCCTGCCCGCTTGATTATGGTCAAGTATTTTAAGATGAATAGTTAATATATGGGGCGTGAATCAATGATAATATAGGCACTTATATAGGCAAGAACTTGTTTTTCTTCTAATAAGCCCCATTGCTTCAACACAACAAAACATTTTCATCAGAATAACCCCATAGGGTTTGCTTGATTTGATTAGCATCATTTTATAATTTAAGAAAGTCATAAATTATCTCAAATATGGTATAAAAAAAATGGCACACCAATCTCACTAGGAAGTGCAATATAATCAGGATTTTATGTAAAAGTTTTCGGCTTTAGCTCTCCTTTCTTTCCATTTGTAAATATCATTTAGAAACTAAGATTACAATAATTGTTTATTTGTTTACTATAATCTTTGAAGTTTCCTTTTTCAAACTTGGATAAATTAGATTTGATGGAACCTTTAATTCTCTAGAATTCACATTTTTGCTTCTTCTTCTTTTTTGAACTTGAATAAGATACGCAGAAACTAGTATCTATTTTTCAGTAAGGACATTTTTGGTAACAGTAGTATCTTGATAAGCTACAACTTATTGAAGAAACTGGTTAAGAAGGATACTAGTCATTCTTGATAAGCTAAATATGTCCCCTAAGGCCACTCCTTAGCAAAACCCATAATAAAACATCTAGTGTAGTTTAAGACTTTCCCATTTGATTATCCAAGCAAGCTTTTATTAGTGGTCAGCCATCAGAACTTTTAACTATAAATTGAAACAATTCGAAAAGAAGTAAATAACCAGAGCATTAGATAAACATACCCTCCTGAGAGGCCATTTATGCTCCGAACTTCTTCGTTTCAGTTCTCGTTTCATGCGTCCAGGAGGAACAATTACCAGTTTTGCATCCATGGAACGATGATTCTGCCTCATGGCTGGCCGCACACGTGGGTAACCATATGTTGCATCATCGGAGTCCATAATATCGTCCTCACTTGATTCAAATTTGCATGAGTTTGATGGAAAGCCTGGAAATGCCATCCCATCTTCAACAAGCTGTGCTTCATGCTGAAACCGATTTTAAAGTCACTAAGCACACTGCTAAATTCCATGAATTTCTGTAACTTGCCAAAAATCTCAAAAATAGTGGAGGCTTCATTTATTAGTTTAAAGTAGAACCAAATAGCCTTATATCATACTAGCTTGTAGTCTACTTAGTTAATGGCAGAGAACTTTGCCATGTGTTTTTGTCAACTATGATTTCACAAGAAATAGGTCCAGATTTATAGGGCAGCCCGTCAGCATTCCGAATTTACTGAAGTAAGATGTATATTAAATCAAATGGTTTTAGCAAAAAGGTTTTCTAGATGTCCATACATAATTCTACTAGTAGTGCAATTATCAACATTTATCAAGTGTGTGTCTCAACGCAAGAAATAGGGCTCCAAATAGTTCGTCTGTCTCGTGTCAAGACACGACACACGTTTCAAAATACACTAGCAAAGTCCAAACTCAACCGGAACCGTACCGATGTCCACATCATCTTGTGTCATATTCTTATCTGTGACCGAGTAACCACTAAGTTCATGTCATCTTAGTTAATTCATGGCATTCCTGATATCCTGAAGATACTAATCTGCTGCTTGAATTCAATGATTTACACATCTAATTCCAAGACTTAGAGCTTAAAAACTATAGGAAGAAAATGAAATTAAACAGTCAATTTATCAGCTACTAATGTATATACTTCCCATAGTTTTTAAGCTCTAAGTCTTGTAATTAGATGTGTAAATCATTGAATTCAAGCAGCAGATTAGTATCTTCTAACAATATGGTATATGAAGGAACAGACATTGCAACAGAAAATATAACTATAAGTGAAGCCTCAACTTCAGAGGCTGGTAAGAACATTGTATTTTCCAAACGGCACAACTATGCTCAGGGCTTACATATAGAAAAGGTCAAAAAGGAAACAAGGGTTTATGTGTACGGCACAACTACGCTCAGGGCTTACATATAGAAAAGGTCAAAAAGGAAATAAGGGTTTATGTGTGTCCATCCCTCTTATTCATATCCCTCAAAGTCATATGTCATCCCACATACAACCAATGTGTTAAAACCAACCAAAGTTAAAACCTTCCTCAGAAATAAAGTAGATTAATGAGTGTCACTAAGAAATTGTATTCTTTAGTTTGGCACTCGTTCCAAGTCCCCTCAAGCATTTGGGTCAATAATGTAGAATAGAATTCTTAATTCAAAATGCTTCAGTAATGCAGCTGATATATAATTGAAATGAGAGACGCATAAACAAAGAATTATAAGATATCCCAGACAGAGGAAATAAAGGAAGCAAAGAAAAGAACAATATTATTATTTTGCTATATACCTTATACTTAATTTGAATCCGTTGAAGGCTGACCTCACTCTCCATAACCTCTCGTTTCTTTTCTTCCCTCTGCAAAACATATTTTTGTATAGTAAATTATCATATAAATAATTTTTGCATAATTTACTATCCACAAGAAGGTTCATCATTTACAATACCTTAATCAATGCCTCCAATACTGTTTTGGCCTGATCCAAATTACGCCGAACCTGAAGATGTATTTGAATATTTAGAGAAAATCAGTACCATTAACAGCTCTTCTATAGAAAATTACAATTCAGAAAGCACAATCATATTTATCAAATAGAAAAGATCAGACATTTCATAAGTTATGGCAAATTTCTTCCAGAACTAATGTACTTCACACATAAGGCTAAAAGCGAGCCTTGGCTGTTAAACTTTGGTACCATATGCAACAGACAGCTTGAGGCAAGGAGAATATTGAAAAAGAACATGTATCACAAAGCCAGCAAACAATGAATTATATTCCTTTCCCTTAAGAGTGGAAACTTGTTTTTCATTATCAAATTATTCCTAAATCCAGTCTGTGAAAACATTTATAGAGCCCACTGTCCCTTTGAAACAGCAAACTATTAAATCCCTAAGAAATCTTGGGGCATGAAAGGGCTGACATTACAGAGTTGATGAGAGGTTTTGCCTCAAACAAAGTTGATGAGAGGTGAAAGTGGTGTAAAAAGAACTACCTAATAGAGTTGAGGGAAAGGCTGAAACACTGATGCTAAAGATCCAGGCAAACAAAGGCTTCACATTTCATTCCCACTTTTGCTAGCGCGTCTTCCCTTGATAATATGATCTATTGGACTTTTTGGAATGAAAAAAATGTACAATACCTATTAACCGAAATCTGGTCAGCCACCAAAATCTTATTTTGATGTAACAACTAGTTTAATATAGTTTAAAATAGACATTTAGAAGATTGACATGACTTGCATGACCGAACATCCAGAATATTTTATACACACATCTTACTGAATATATGATTCCATTAGAAGAATGGATCACTAGACAATTCTAAAGCGTGCAAATTATTTAACATGCTAAAATAAACAGTTACAGTTGTTCGCCTGAAAAGTGTGGCACCAACACTTTGGTTGTTCAACTTCTCTTCACAACATAGGCTTCAATCATAATATTATATTATAAGAAATATGGAGATAAACTGACCCTTAAGCAGTATGCTTTACAGTAAGGCCACAGCAGTGCAGATTGTATCAGCTTCAGTCATTTGGAAACACTTAGTTATAGTTTTTACTCAGACAAATCCATCTCACAGTTGAAGCTGAATTTTAGAATACCCAGGCAAAGACTTACAAGGTTGATTGTCCTGAAGAGAGACCCTGGCATTTGTAGCCATGTGTGGACGTATTACTAATATTTCTAAGAACAGGATGAAAGAAGATTAAGTGGCCAAAGCAAGCTGGCGCATGTGGACGTAAATTCTAATATTTCTGAATCAATGTGTATATTTTAAGAAAATAGTACAATGCTTTCATTCAATTTTCTGAGGTCAGCTAACTAAATAAGAGAACAAAAACCAGAATGTTTATGGCCAGTCAAAGATGAAAATGCAAATACAAAATCCAAAGTGCAGATAAGGATAGAGAATAAATTACAAACTACCAGAATAAAGGTAAAGATAGTGCGGAAGGAGCTTCAACTAGCAATACTATCAAATGTTTGATGAGAAAACAAATTATACAATCTCTCTTATAGGGAACACAGGCTGCATGAATAACAAATATACTTTCAAGTAAATCCATAAATAACACTAGAAATGCTCTCAGTGCACTCATGATGAGAGAATTCATCACTCCCAATAACGAAGCAAACAAATTACTATATTGCTTTGATAACTCAATCCAGTCCAAAAAGCCGCCAGCACTCTGTTCATGTACTGATGCACTTATTTATTACACCAGTCCAAAAAGCCGCCAGTACATGTACTGTTCATGTACTGATGTATACTGATGCACATGTAGAAAAATAATTAAGAGAGAAAGAATCGTAAATAAATATCAGTCCTCCCTTTAACTAGAGTAGAGATGGAGTGTAGTTATTAAGCATGTTCGTATGCAATAACCCAAAAAAACTAATATGCTAATTACTCTAACAGATTTTTTTTTATTTAATTACAAATCTTAAGCAAGGTTCTAAACGGCGGTAGACGGCTGCGCGACGAAAAGAGTCTGCCTACCACCTAGGCCGTCTAGGAGGTGCCTAGGCGCCGCCTAAACGGTTGATACATTTTGGATTTTTTTTTACCTATTTTACCACAGTTTTTTGCATTATATACATATTTTAAGGTTGTTTCATGCATAACTATGTTGTAGAACAAAAATTTATTAAGTTTTATTCTTGTAAAAGTGAACCATATGTCCATAATGCTTGCAAAACTATTTGGCCAAAACATCTTGTTAGGTATTGCTCCGCCTAGACGTCCACCAATGCCGCCAAAACTCCATTGGCCGCCTACTCCACCGTCTACTGAAAAGTGGTGCGGAGAGACTAGAGAGACCGTCTACTGCCGGCGGTTGAGGCGGCAGCCATTTAGAACACTGATCTTAAGACATAATGGGAGTAATAGGGAATATAAGATTTTTGAAGAAGTCAGCCAGTACAAAATTGACAGAATCATCAACAGTTCAAATGTTATTTTAGTCAGCTTCAAAGTTTTACCAAGGTTCTCATTTTCGGACCGTTCCTATGAGTAAGGTTTTTGGCAGTTTCGGCGGACCCGGTGGTGGTGGTTTTTCATAGGTCGGTTTTGCTAGTTTCAGTGGTTCTGGTATTCATTTGGCCGATACAGTGAACCTTGAGTTTTACTACCTTTGAAAGGCAGGTCATTTGAGCATGAAATTTTTAGAAGATCTTTGTAAATGACATTTTTTTTCCATAAAGATTTTGAAGCATCTTCTCTAATGTCTTAGTTTTGTACCATTAAGCTTATCATGCTATACTCACAACACCCAGCACAAAGTTTGCATAAAAACAAAGAGGGAAAATATGTAAGCTCTTCCTTCTCCAACAGAGAACATACAACACCAGCTTAATTGATCAAATAAAGGACCAAAAGATTTTAACAAGGTTTTGATGCAGCATGGCTAAATAAAATGGCCAGGCAACCGTGTCTACAGATAGTCTAATTCCACCATCTAAGACTTCACTTGATTAACGACTAAGTAAAGAATCTCACTAGCTATATGAAACCACATTCCTCAAGCCCAAATATAAGCATTATTGTCAATCAGTGCCAAAAGAGACAAATGCCTACCTGGCGAAGTTTTTCAAAGGATTGAACATTATTCTCTCGCCTTTGCATCTGAAAAAGAATATTCAATATTCAATAATAGAAAAGTTGTATTTACAAATTGTGCCACTTAATGGTGTTATGAAAAGGAAGGCAAATATGATGAAGCAAGTCTAAGATGGACTTATATCATTACTGCACCTACCCTTCTTGTGTGAAGACGGTGAGCTTTCTCCCTTGGTCTGAATGTATTGTAGGGATTCGTATCATTAGCTGGTGGAGCAGGCTGCACAAACACAGAATTAATATAAAGGATGAATATATGACCTTACAAACAAAAATCATATCTAGATGGATGCAAAAGGTGTGTGTTGCATAAACAAGGGACATAGAGGGCACAAAGCAACAGTAATATGATCAGCTGACATCACCAGATTACTTCTACAGCAAACCATTCAATTTATGTGGAGTATTTCTGAAAAAAGTGGCATATTAAGGACTACGAGGCTTATAAACTATTCTGAGCTTTGTCAAAAAATGGCATTGTGAGCATAACAGAGCATAAATATACTTACGTACCAAGAAAGTGGTAAGCTGACTTGCAATCAAGCCGAAAGGCACGCAAGTTGATGCAGGACCATCTCAGTCCAAGATAGATTTTTAGTTAATTAAGATTTGATTCAAATAAAGATAAGATCATAAAGGATTGGAATTGTTGATTGTAATTTTTTGGCTATTCAATCTTTAATGTTTTAGGATTATCTCAGCCTATATAATATAAAGGCATGAACAACATGTACTTTTAGTGAAGATTAATTATGAGCTTAGAAGCCAGAAGCGGGAGCGGGGGCAGAAGCGGGGGCGGGAGCGGGGGCGGAGAAGCGTGACTACTTAGAAGATTCTAAATTTGGGAGCGTGATGGGAGCGTGCGTTAATAAATTTTTAATGTTTATTAATTATTGTTATCAAAACTTATAAATATCTTAAAATTTATTAGAATTTATAAAGTTCAGTTCAAAGTTACAGAGAGATCTTTCGCATGTTAATTTTTTATGACGTCAAAATAAGAAATCTTTAGTTTCTTGGTACTTTGATAAATGTGTATTGAAAATATTCCAATTTCTCTCACAAAATTTATGCCATCTTCTAAAATTATGGTCATATTATGGGAAGCGATCATGTCGTCGGGGAAACGAGCTTCCGTCCCCGGAGAAACGAAGCTCCCGTCATCGGGGAAACGAGCTCCAAACGAGCTCCCAAGTAAGAAACGCCGAATCGAAGGTTCTTACTGAGATTCGTTGACCTCCTAGGAGTTTCTGGCTTCTAAGATTATGAGTGATTAAATTCATATTGTGTGTCCATATAGTTAGGAATCATATCGATCTTTTCCTGTGTCGAAGTGGTATCTGAGCGCTAGGGCAGGCACTTCTCTGATACGTAGTGATAAGCCTTAGGAAAATATGGAATTCGAAGTTCTGATGCATACATAGGACTTTAGTCACATGCTAGGATATAGACTTCATAAGTGATTTACTCGTTTCTTGGATAGATGTGTCCCAAAATACAGAATTGAGCAATCGGTTTGGCAACATAGAGATAGGAAGAGACTATTGCTGACTCATTTTCTCGCATAGACGTATGCGGGCATGCACCGCAAACATAGAGATAGGAAAGAGACTATTGCTAACAATGAAAAGACGCCTAAGGACAGAGCCAGAAACCATTAGATTTCTTATTCTGTTATACTCATTGGGTAAGTTGTAACCAACGTAACAACTAGGTTTTCCACCTAATGAACCCACTGAACTTGAGCCATTGAGCCTAGTGAACCTAGTGAAATTTTTAAAATTGTCGCACATTTCCAGCCTATTGTGAACAAAATGATGTGTATTTAACAAATACTACTAACAGGTAGCAAGACCTAACAATTGAATGCAGGATCCTTCACATGACGGACAAGACGTCATTCCAGGAGTTGCCCTTGCATTTTGCCAACCGCATGGGGACTTTGGTATTGCAGTCCTTGTTCTAAGTTGAGGGGCCAGTTGTCACGGTGTCAAAACTTAATTTGTTGCTTCCTCCACAACAGCCTGTGTTGTCCTGGAATTTATTGATCTTCCAGGAGTTCCTGCATCGATGTTTTCATCATTGTTGCAACCAACACCATGGTGGTCTTGGAGTACACCAGCATGATCGCTTTCTTTCGGGCTTTCAACGTGAATGATTCACGAGGTGGTAAGTTGGAAATAATGATGCAGGACCATCTCAAATCCAACTAGGATTAAATTATTATCAGATAAGATGGAATAGTTTATTGTAATTTATTGGGTATTTAATATCATTTTTAGGATTATTATGAGCATGTAATTTTAGTGGGTAATAGAAATTGAGAATATTTTGATATACAGACTTTTACTGATTGGTAAATCAGCTCGGGAACCCTAATATTGCATCTACTTCCGGTATTTGTAATTTGTTACAACAATATTTGTTCATAATAAAACTTCTGCAACCCTTATTTCATATGAATCCAATTTGAGTCCATACGCATAGGATACTTTAGGTGTTGTCCAGTGTCACAAGTTTTTACATGAACTGCAATTCTGGTGGTGGTTTGAGAAGATAAAACTCAAAGGTATAACTTACAGAGAAAAAGTAGCATCAAATATATAGCTTGTTAGAAGTCATACAGACTCCAAAAACACAACACAATCATAGAGTTCAGCACAACAGACGTGGAAGAGCGTGCCAATGCCCAGGACAAAAGTACATTAAATGTACAGAATATTTCCAATGATAATGTCAACTGAATAAGTAGAATAGAGTAAGCCCATATTCAAACAAAAGGTTAAAGCAACTTGACTTGCTATTGGTAGACCCCTTCCCAATAAAAACACATAATTTTCATGTAAATATCCTCAGACCCCTCTTTCCAATCCTTATTCCCTGTTTGATAAGCAAGTCAGAAATATTTTTCTACCATCAGATGATGTGAAGCTTGAACCCAGACGAAAATTAAAAAGAGGAAACTTATTTCAAAAAACTAAATGGCACCACAAATGGAGCAGGTACTAAATGTGAGAAGGCAAGCACCAATGTGCAAGGTTTCGGGGACAAAGATAGAGATTACAGATCAGAATATTATATATGTATAGATAATCTTCAAAAAGAAAAGTGTTCGAATTAAGAAGCCCCATAGCAATATACATAATTAGTTACCAACACTCACAAAAGAGTTTAAAAAACACTCTTTCTCATTGTTGTTTTCTATGTTTCCTTTCTCCAACTACTGCTTGCCTAGTACAGTTTAACTTTAAGAGAATTATCTTCAACCTTTTTGAGTACTCAACTTGCAAGCTCAAATACTTGCAATATGTGAATCTGAATTTCATTATTGGACTACATGAAGAAAATTGAATGTTGGATGACATTCCTTAACATGAGTCCTGATGATGGTGGACCAAACTAACCACATAAGAATTAAAGATATCGTGGACCATCAACTTTTTGACGTAAACCAGAGAACAAAATTTTGAATGCCTATTGGAAGTGGACATCTCAATAATAACTTAAACTAATAACCATTTCGCAACCCATGCTACAGATATACTTCCACGAAGCAAACTCATACCTAAGACACAGACCAAGGTGCCATTATTTTTCTATTATAAGTATACAACATTTGCTAATCTTAAGCATATATATTGCCCTAAGTACATGTGGATATTAGGAAGTGTTGCCTCAGGTCAAACAAATTACAGGTTCCATTTCAAACAAGAAAACTGACCTGCAACCGCCGCAGAATTGGTTTTTGCCACTGCTCTCGCTGAAAGATAACAAAGCAAGTGTAAGAATTTATGCTACAAACAGTGAATGATGTCTACATAATATAAAAAAAAATATACAGTTCAAAATACACATTTAGGTTCTATCGAGAAATGCACCCATGAGTTCTGGAAGGATAGAAGCTTATACTTTGCTTTAGAGGTGTACTACAAAAATATGTAACATACCTTTGCTTTCCAGTAATTATATACAGAGTGGAAAACCGCAAATCTAACAGATTGGGTTTGCAAGGCCTGCAACAAGAGTTGAGGATAGATTATCACAAAGGTGACCGGAAAAACCATTCAGAACAAGAGTTTCCAATTTCAATTATACAAAAGGCTACAAGTAATACAAGAATTAAACCCACTTTCATTCATTTATTCTCATTTCTACAATATGCATGTTAACATGGGAGGTAGGAGGCAACTTGGAAACCACCGGCCAAAACAAATTCATGGAGAAACATCCAACATGAGGGATCTGGAAAGTGGGTGCTCCATGGCCACCTCGACCTGAGAAACAAGGAATGGACATAAAGTGAAATTGTGTGTGGGTGGGTGGGTGGGTGGTGGTGGTGGTGGTGGTGTGTGTGTGTGTGTGTGTGTGTGTGTGGGTGGGTGGGTGGGTGGGTGGGGGGGGGGTGTGAAGGTGAGATTGGTGCGCTTTCGTAGGGGTGCTGTTCTGTAAGTAACTCACCATTTCTTGGCATTTTTATGAAGAACAAGTCCTATAAGGACCTGACTCTATTACCAAGAGATCCCAACAAACAGCAAAGAGGGGAAATATTGCCCTTAATTTCTCAGCTTTTGTTGCTGGTCTCTTCCATAGTCCATTAGTTATCCCCTGGTATCAAAAGAGGTATAGCCACTAGTGAAAAGAGATTTTTATTGATAAAAATAGAGTTTGCATCCCTCTCGCCACGATTGATAATCTAGGAAGCAAGGACACTGCAAATTTGGTGTCACATAGGACACGTATTGAACCTCACAACCCACACTCTGGAAAGTAGGACACAAATGTCGTATCAGTGTCCATGCATCATAGTTGATTAACTCTTCCACGTAGCCTAGTGAGCAAGCAGCCTGACTGTGTGAACAATGTAATGCTATTATTCCTCAAGCTTTTTTTCTTTAATCGCGTCATTTTTTGTATTCTTTCTTTTGGGTTGATATTAGCTTTAGATTTTTGTAGTCCGATGGACAAATATAACCCAGGATCGTCAATTTGATCCTTGATTTACTATATTTCAATAATTATAAACATGAATGTCCATATTACGTGTGTGTGTGTGTGTGTGTGTGTGTGTGTGTGTGTGTGTGTGTGTGTGTGTCCAAATATTTCCTATAAAACAAGTGCTGAATAATTTAGTTGATAGTGCTCATATGACCAGATAATGTTCTAAACTAGGTGTTCAAAACTCGCTTTTGATTATCACTTTTCAACCCTCTATATGTATTTGAATAAGGCAGTTGGTGTGCAGCTTTCGCGTCAATCGAAGTCGGTAGTTTGGCCGTATAACTATGTTTTGGCTGATACTCAAAACCTTGGTTCTCAAATCTAAATATAAACACAAACTATGGCATAGGTAATATGATACTCGATAAGAGCATCTGTAATAGAAGAAATAGAACAAATACTTCTCATGGGCATTAGAAATCAGCGTAAGACATTACTTCGACACGTCAAGCTAAAAACAACTATGATGTGGATGTGTCTCCTGTAATAAAAAAATAGTTAGATTTTACTTTTAGCATTTCCTACTTATTTTCATTGTTCTAGACTGATTTTAGGTGATATCTCTAGTCAATTTGTAGGGGTTTCCATCATTCTTCTTCTTACCTTGACACTTATATTTTGATTGCTGGTTGGTTACGAGACCATATGAAGTTTAGTTGGTTTAGGAGATTGTTTTGGCATAGTGTTTACAGGGGACCCTGTAGAAGATTGTTTCGGCTTTCTATTTTAAGTTTGGCAAGCAGTAATAGTGTAGTACACTTGGCCAAATTACTTAGGAGACTCGGACGATATTCCAACTGGAACCAAGACCCACCCAAGAATCAAAAGAGTTTTCCAATCCTAAACAAGGCAATGAATTTTGCTGGCCACAGCAGGAAAATATGGAAACTTGTGTTAAAAGGCTGGCAGCCTCTTTAGATAAGAGATTCATCTTCTCCATTATTCATTCCAGATTCTCTTCTTTCAATTCTTTCCATCCATCTTTACCTTCCATCCCTCTTGATTATGTATCTTGTGATTCAAATCAAAAGTTTATCCCCCAGCAACAATACTTCTATATCTAATTCTACGAATATTTTAGTCATGAATTAAACCATAGAATTCAATGGCGTGCCTCAAATCCTACATATTTTCTGAACTTTTGGTGTTATTTAGCACCTGAAACCTATTTTTCATTATTGGGAATATCTTTTTGTTTGCTAGAAATTGCTTGGAATTAGTTACTTAGCTGGAAAATATTCCCCGGTTCTAAAAGACTTTCCTACATATCTAACAATTTATATCTAGCAACTTTGATTCACTTCAAAATTAAGCACATAAATTACAGTACGGAAATCATGATTACAATACATAACATGGCTCTGCACATTGAGAAAAGTAACAAAATCGGTAGATCAACATCGTTTGCTCCATAGTTGTATTGGTATTAGTCACTAGACTGAGTATGTATAGAGATGAATGCAATTAAAGGTGAGGCAACACAACCCACGACATTAATGATTATCAATGGCTTACCTCAGCTGCAGCATCCAGTTGTAAATGAACAGGAGTAGGAACACCAAAAGTAGGTATTATCCCCGCCCTTTCCCGAGTTTTATGATCCAAAACCTCCAGCTTAAAAAAAAGTGCTTCCAACCTGCATTTTTTTATTATATGAGAATGACCAATACCACGAAGAAGAGGGTAGGGGAGAGTATCAATACAGTCTACATAAAAATTATGTTGTTGATTCTTAATGGGAAAATGAGACAATAAACGCAAAGAATGTATCTTAAACAGCTATGAGATTGTTCATATTAAAATGGAAGAGGATTGAATTGACATTTCAAAATAATAAATTGTAGACAATACAATGTTAAAAATAAATTGTAAAGCTAACAAGACTCTTTCCATAACCTAAGGCCCACCTTCAGATGCACAACATTGATGCTACCAAAGGACAAATTAGTTACACTTACAATTCCTTCCTACAAAGATATCATCATTGTAGGTAAAAAAGGAGACTAATACTACTGATTGTTGTAGAATCTTAAGAATACTGAACTGAAAATAATAGTTAAATACTATCCAAGAACCTAAGAATTGCCGAAAGTATCTACCACACTTTTGGTGCAGATGCCAAATGCAGCCATACGTATAAGTTATTTATATAAAAAGACTACAGTATCCAAAAGTACTAAAAATAAAGTTCCCTATCATTGAGAAAGTCATATGTTTGCTCACAGATCAAAAACCAACACATCAATGCAAGTGTCAGTGTATATCCTTTTAGTATCTCCAGCATTCAAAATGAGAATGTTGAAATAGACAGTAGCAAGACGCTAAAAGATAAGAAATGATCTTAACGTGGTAACTTAAAAGGTAACTGCATTAAGAATGAGAACCTATCGTCTGAATTAGTGTGGAAATATGCACTGAAGTTCACTGGACATACAAGTAAGGAATGATATGACTAAAGTTGGAGTTGCCAGGCTAGGAACCAAAATCAACCTGGATGGTTGAGTATAAAAAGATAGAGTCAAGGTAGTCAAAGGCACAAGGCGCACTCGAGGCGCAAAGAGTCCAAATCGCCCGAGGCACAAGGCGCACTTAAGGAGCGCGCCCGAGCGACGCGAGGCGCAAAAATTATATATATATATATATATATTCACATCGGATTTCTACATTGATAAACATGTGTGCTTCAAATTCCCCCCCGTCTAGGTTGCAATCACTTTGAATTGAGTGAGTGAGAAAGAAAAAAGTAAAAAAAAAAGTACATCAGTTCAAAAAATAGTCTAAAAACAGTACAACAGTTAAAAAACAGTCTAAACATGTTATTTTTTTGACAAGATTTTCAAGGCGCGCCTTGGCTATTCTAAGGCGCTCGGAAAAGGCGCACCTAGGCGCGCCTTAGGTGCGCTTAAGAATTGCGCCTCGCCTGGAGTGCCCTGAGGCGCTACCCCTGCGCCTAGGAGCAAGGCGCGCCTTAGGCGCGCCTGAGGCGCGCCTTTGACTACACTGGATAGAGTACATGCAAATCTAACAGAGAGGATCCTGGTAAGAGCTGAATGGAGAAATCTCGTTTGTCCAACCACAAAGACTTGAGATGAAGGCATCATCTAGTCATCTTCTTTACTGACCAAAAAGATTTGGTATCGAAAGGCTTTTGTCATTGTTATTGTTATTGCACTACCCGACAAAGAAGATGTGAGATAAAAGTATTATATTATTTGAACGCACCAAAATTAGGATTTCACCAAATAGACATGTACAAGAAATTATTTTAGCACATGTTTCTAGTGCTTACAGTCTTAATCTATTTTAATCGTTTACCACAAACATTCAAGTGATCTACAAACTCTTCACACCTAGTTCTGTTTACTATTATGTTTAATAATAAATCATACTGGCACAGAATTTTTCCATTTTGGCCCATGTCCATGTTGTCATGGACTTTTTTCCTCTGCTTCGTGTTCGTTTATGGGTCTAAGTCGGTCAGGTTGGTCCACACCTAAAATGATCTGCCTCTGTGAAGGATATAAAACCTATATTCAAGCCATTCACTAGATGAATCATAGTGAAAATCAGGTCATTTGAGGTTAGCTTAAGTTTAGTTTGGCGAGAAGGTAAGGACTAAATAAGGGCAATTGTACTGCATTACCAGTGGTCCTATCCAGCTGTATTCATTGAACAGTAGGTTCAATTAAGCCAGATAAGATGTTCAGGTACTCATCATGAGCCCATCACAAAACTACAAAACAATGAACTAGACGCTTGATATGGGTCCAATATGCATGAACACTACATGATCATTCAACTGCACTTAAAACCACTATGTTTACTCTGCAAGCAATCATTCAAAATCTCAGAATGTCTTGAACATAGATTTTATCTAACCAGAATCTTCACACAAAATAACAAAAGAACAAAAGCATGATAAGAATACGCGGAATCTTCACATAAAATAATGAAGCACCATAAAACCTCATAAGCTCATTCTCTTCTTTGCATGAGCAACTTGCAAAAGACTCATGAGTCATGACTCCTGAGGCAATAAAGAAACAACAATGGTACAAACTACAAAGTCAAATTCCATAAAAGATAAATAGCTATGGACCCCAAATTGACTCTCTCTTTTAATCTCAAGTTTTGATTGGGTTTATGTGTACCTGATAACTATGGTTACACCTTCAAATGCCAACTCCAGTTATATTTCTAGAAGCCTCTCACTGATCTATCCTTAACCTCCAAACAAGAGAAAGAAACAGTTAAATAATTTCTATACTGTTTGCACAAAAAATGGGAGACAACTGCATTTGACACCTAACTTCAGTTTCCAACCAAACATTCCTCTCCACGTAAATATGTGGTCATAAGTTTAATTAAAACCTAAACTGGGTGGAATGGGAAAAGAATGAAAGCACAGTGCACATTTATCTAACCAAGATTTGTAAAGTTGAACTTTCCAATGCTTTCTCCAAGATAAGGAATGAAGCAAGAAAAATGAACTCACAACACAAATGAAACAAGAAAATATTGCATGCTTAGGAAAGTGTACATAAAGCATAAACAATAGCTTTTGTTCATTAATGAAGAGTTTTAATGTTACTTTTCAGGTGAAAGAATCCTCTTCTCATTGTTGAACTCTTGAAGCCAATCTTCATCATCACTATCAAGGTCATACTCAACAAACTCCCCAAGCTCACCTCTTGCTGCACAGACAAAAAAGTATCAAACAACACTAGCATAATTATGCACAACAGGCAAGATAGCCATCAGGAAAAAGACCTTAACAACAAACCTCCTCTGCCACGTAAATATGAGGTAGGTTGTGAAAAGGTGCAGGTGTAATCCCTTTCATATGTATCCACAACATTATACTGAGGCGTAGGTATTTCAGATGAAATTTTCCTAGTAGTAACTTGATGGACCTATAAGACGAAAGAATGGTCAGAAGTCATTATTACCCATAACATGTGTGTACAACTTTAAAATAGACGTTCTACAGTACTATACATACAACAACAACAACAACAAAGTCTTTAATCCCAAAATTTTGAGGTGACCTGCTTGAATCCTTTTTTGCACTATCATACATATAAAGCAAATATTCCCAAACACAGACAACAAAACATACCATATTAAATGCATTAGTTTTCCAATTTCAGAGAATACTTGTACAGTTCAAAAGGTAGCTCAGCCATCTAGGGGAAAAATCCATGTATTTCCACGCATATGTATTGTAATTTTGTAAGCAAGGTTCGTGTTGTTCAGTGGCGGTTTCAAACAGTACTATGAACGTTAATTGCAAGGTAAATACGAGCATTACCAATGCATATTAATTTAAGATACCAACTTTACAATGTTGACAGAATATAATCTTATAGTCAACTTCATTAATAAATTTAAGCTTGCAACTTAGTATAATGACTTGGTGACAGAGGATCATTCTACAACCAGATTACTGAATCAGAAAGAATAAAAAAAATAAAAATAAAAATATTCACAACGATTAAAAAGGTGTCTTTTGCTTTTTCTTCCAATTTGTCAACAGTTGCACCTTCAACATAAAAATGGTTACAACCGTCGCATACAACAAGTAGATAGAACATATACATTTTTAAAGTACAAATAAATATGTAATGCTACACCAGCCTTCAATCAAGATTATTAACCATCCCAGTATAGACCTTTCAGTAGCAACATTTTTTAACAAGTCAGCAGTGGCCAGTTGATCCAATAAGTTCCAAGCCTCCAGGACATTATGCAGCGCTTTCAACTATCAGACTAGGTTTCAAGCTCCATATCTATCCATGAAGAGAGTAATACTCCTCTAAGTAAAACTCATATCTACTCTTTATATCAATAGCAAAAAAGGAACCTCAGAATTATAAGTTGCTCCTGGCTGCAAGAAGGAATCAATGGAATTTGAACTTAAGAGACAAGAACAGCCACACTTTTCTGCTCAATGTTATAGCAACAGTCACAACTTGCCTGCACAATGTCGTAGCAACAGAGCATCTGCCTAGTGCTGCAGCAACAGCCACAACTTTTCTGCCCAATGTAGTCTCGAAACCAAGAGTATGATCAATGACTCTTATAATTTTCCAAGATACTTTGTAATAATAGAAAATAGATGCGTCAAGTATGTCTAAATCTAAAAATGTTTTTCAAGCAGTGAAAAACATTTTGAATCAATGCATTTAGTCAACATTTTTCTCAAAAAACTTTTTCTAGCTATTCTTAGTTGATGCTCACTACCATAACTGCCATGTCAGAAGAAGAGCATAAATAACAGGGAGCATAATGCAGGAATCGTAATTAATTAATAATCCTTTGCTCAAGCCATAGAACAAAATCACCATCAAATAAAGATGTCAAACAGAATTCGTTCAAGAATTAACTAGTTTCCAGACTGTAGCACAAGCAGTTAGAAACTTCCATGTTTAGGCTTCTAGCAATCCATTATTCTCCATTGAATCCAATCAATCTGATGACTAAGAGTTATTACCATGATTCTCACTTATTTTCAATATCAATACTTACAAAAGTAAAAGGAGAAGTTCAGCAACAGAATTTAAGATACTAACATAAAAACAAAGTCATGCGTCAAGACAGATTATGCACAAAAGTTTGGCATTTACAAGCATCTACCTGTGGTAGCACATGATAATGACATGCAATGAATTAATTCCCATATTTGACATACTTGACCCTCAAACACTCTTAAGTGAGCAAGTTTATGTGCCCTGTCATGTCGAAAAATATCCAAGGAAGCATGGACACTTCGAAAAATCAGAATCCTGCATGTGCCCCGTCATGTTGAACATGTATCAGACACAACACGGACACCTTCAAATTACACTAGGGCACGCCAAAAGCAATGTCGTGTCAATATCCTATCGTGATGTATTCTTGTCAGTACAACGTAGATAGTATCATATACCAAACCAACCTATCCCACAAGAAGATACTAACTACACCTAATCAGTTCAGCCCAAACAAGTGGGCACCCCTACATGTCTATATCACTTGTTTAAATTGCTCGTTAGGAAATTATAGCATAATAATAAAGGACCGTTCCATGTCCATATATGCATGCACAAAACCAATACATTTCCTGGTACACTTATCCATAGTTGAAGAAGGAAGTACTAACAATAACAGCACAGACCCCAATCCCATTGCACCAACCAACTTATCAAATTTCACTTCATTCGGCATTACCTCATTGTCGGTCTCGGCAGCAATACGAAGCAGCTGGGAATTGCGGGTGGAAGCGCCAGCGGCCGTGGCCTCATCGTCCTCAAACTCCTTCACCGAACGGATGATCGGGAGCTTCTTGTAGAAGTCGACCGGACGAGGCCTAAAGGAAAGCCTACTCATATCTGTTCATTCCTCATTCCATCAGTCCATTCCCCAGTCCAGAACCCCAACGCCACTCCAGAACCCACTAAAAGATGCCAATCAAATCGGTGCCAAACTCAAAATTGACTACAGCGCAAGATTCCAGGTCACTCTGCATGCAAGCAGAGAACTTTCACACCAAAACAAAGAAACCATAGGTTCTCCGGGTCGGGAACTGGACGCCCGGCTCGGGAAAAGGGAAGAAGGAGCAAATTTTGAGGATTCCTCGGCTGTCCAGCGATGCCCTAGTTTTCCGAGATAAACGAAAAATGGACCGTTACTGTTCAAAATGCCAGCTTTGGTTCAAACCCAGCACAGGGAACGACCGGTGAGGAGAAGGGAAGCGGTTTCCCGCGCCAATTTGGGGGTTTCCGGCACGAAATTGGGGAGCTAGGGCACTGTATCTAAATTAGGGAGAGCTCGGAAACTAGGGTTTCGAGGAGGAAGGGGGCTGAGAAATAAATATTTGGGAGAAATTAGGGATTAAAGAAAGGAAATTTCTAGGGTTTTTGGTCGAAATTAGGGTTTTGTGTTTTCTAGGGTTTTGAAAGGGGGGAAAAGCGAGGGAACGAAGCGGAGAAAGGGAGGAGAGAGAGAAAAAGGAGGGGGGGTGGTTTGATCGTCGGGGACTTTCTTCTCTCTCTTACGATGGATAATAGAGATCTACGTCTACGATTGGTTGTACATACGCATGGCACCCTGATCCTACGGTCGGATTGCTAGCCCAGATTTGGCTTTGGTTTCCTAGCTTTGATCCCATCAAGGTCCCCCATGCATGGACCTACGCTCATCTATTATGGGCTGTTTGATTCGCCCAAGTGGGCTATTAAGTGAGAATTTTTGCATATGCATCCTTATTAGGGGGTTGTTCGCTCCGGTGCAGTACAACAAAGTTAAAAAAAAAAAAAATCTATATTTTGCATATACATAAAAGAAGCAAAGTAACAAAAAGAATTCGTTTTTGTGCTTTGAATAAATGAAGGTTAGAAGTAAAAAATCATAAAGTTTATTATTTGGTTAGTTGTTGAAATGAATAAAAAAATTATTTTTTTTTTAAGTGATGTGAATAGTAAGTCTTTTTCTGTTAAAGTTGAGAGAAATTGGTCCTCCAAACAAACACGTGAAATGGGAACGAGGATTTTCCACTTTCGCGCACCTCTTCGAAAAAAAAACTCTGAATTCGTGGTAGACAATATTTATTGTCCATGTCAAATCACACTAAATCTTGTCTGCTATCCTCCAACCAAACACGTGAAGTGTTCCCAAATTTAAATTTTGACCATTTCGATCGGTTCCATTGAAGTGGGTTGAAATGATGCAATTCATGAATATTGATGTTTGCTTCATTCTCATTTCCTAAGAAGGGGAGAAAAGAAGAAGAGAGGGAAATGAGCATAAGTGCCTGCATTCCATATACAGCTGCATAAGTCACCCCCCTATACGGTCACCATTGATCCGGTGTTGGAGGAAGAGGTGTTGGTGATGGAGGCGCTCGGGAAGAGAGACGAGAGAGGGGATGGCCATGGCGGAGATGGCAGTTTCGTTGACCAGAGGCAAAGGGGGAGGAAATGGAGGCAGCGTTTGTCACGCCCCGATCTCCCGCAGGCAAATCGGCCGTTCCCGCTAGGCGGGAATCACCCTCGCCAGCGCTCCCGCGGAATGATCGCTTAACCCATCCGGACGTGATGCCGCACGAGCGTGAGCCACGCCCGTGCAAGGCCATGGTTCATTGGCTGGCGGCAAGAGTTCTAAGCCACAGAGTCGCACAGATTGTCCGAGTGCAGCGGAGTCATGAACGCATAGGCGATCGGTAACAGGTTCACTGAGTCGACAAATATAGCGGAAGCATTGAAACAAGTAAAGTAATCTCTTTATTGATATGAACAAGTGTTACAGGCGGCGTATAGCCGAGATTACAAGTCGCTCAAGCCTCTCTCTCTGAAACAGTAAAAGCGTGCCAAGTGGCTACAACTGTGGAATGATTTGTACAGGCGATGGTCAGGCGATGTTCACAACTTATGTCTTGTATATGTGCTTCAGTCCCGGATGCACCGTTGCAAGGCTTCAGAGGGAACTCCTGGCCTTAGCACGCACGAAGGAGGCGTCCGCACCGCACGAGGTTCTCCCGCACCCTGCATATCAAACTAGTGGATTATCAGTACATTGAATGCACTGGTGGGGAAGCTACTCGCCCGCTCGACAAATCCAAACACGTAATACAGGTTCCGTGCACAACTATTCAGTTGTCTTTCTAGTTGCCTTAGGATCAGTTTCATGCAGATATTGAATAGCCTAACGTGTCGGGCAGTGCGCCGTACGATGTTAGAGAAAACACGGCGAGACTTACCAACTTACCATTTCTCCTTCCCTGTCCAAGGCAAACATGATTAATTCAAGCACGGGCATGTATAAGCATTCAGGAGGCAAGCATATGCAAACAGGAGGGTCATTTTAACATGATCGTTCAGGTGTTCAGTTGTTTCTTGATGCGATGCAGTGACTCGCACGCGGATAGCCGCTAAGCGAGGATGACTTATCTATATGAACACGGTCGCTGGCAAAGCCATTATGGACACTAGTCTTAAACGGAGATGGTTTGCATCCAATGTACAGTGGTGCCACAAGCCATCTCATCCAGTACAGTAGACTATACAGTAAGTTCAGCCATGGAGCGGATGGTATGCAGCGGAAGAACGGTGGACGCTGCATACTATCTCGTCCAGTACAGTTGGCTGAAACAGTGGAGTTCCATCCGGATCGGAGCGGCCCCAGTGCCCCGGAGACCGTCCGTGAAACTATGCCTCGTTTCCGAGTTGTCCGCGACATGCAGGTCAGGGTCAGGGTCAGTTTTCCCTTCACTAGATACTCGAGTACTGTAAAACAGGAGTACAGTGGTACAGTAGAACAGTAGTACAGTGGTACAGTATTACAGGAGATGTTTGAATCATGATTCTGTACAGTGATTACTTGTCTTGATGCATTCCCCTGGTTCGAGGATGCCTTGGGTGACCTAGCGGTCCCGGATACTTGCAGGAACATTCAGGCACGGAACGACTACGTAGTAGTCTTCCGGGGTTTGGATGAAAACACGGTAACATGTTTCTAGGAACATAAGCAGGCACGTTGCTCGGGCCCGAAGGTAGTCCGAGAGATGAAACCATTAAGGGACTTAGCATGCGAGGGTCTGAATATAAGCAGTATTTCATTTCCCATGTTCTAGCATAGCAATACAGGTTGGGATTATTCCCTTAGCTAGGTGCGTTGGATCTATTAGCATGCAGGGGTGAATCACCTAGCGACTAGCATAAATATTCCAGATTTTATGTGTGCTGGCTAAGCAAAGGCAAGTTCACCGTAGCCACCCACCTTAGAGATGATTCGCCTCGGTAGAGCGATACGTCTGAGCGAGCCTCTGAAAGTCCAAGCCGAATTCTTGTAGGGACAAGTCTGGATATCCTTTGCTTCTTGATCGAGGCAAAGCCGGTCGGGATAGCTACACGATTGCCGTTTGAGACGGCAGTCCGCTTGAGCGGAACGGGGTGTTACATCCTACCCAACTTAGAAAAAGTCTCGTCCTCGAGACTTACTAAGGACAAGCAGTAATCTAGGGTTGAGGCAATCCTAGACAAGTCGTTTGTACTTGTTCATTTGGATCTTCACTTGCACAAGCTTCAAAATCAGCATATCGCTTAGACTGGATCGTGCGCACTTTCGAAGGTACCCTCTAGCGTGAACACGTCAACCAGCTCAGTGATAGCGAAGTCTTAGCACTCGAGTTTCACCTTTTCTAAGTCTTGGATGGTGCACTAGTTCAAGGCGTCCCTCGAATAGATGCATTCAACCAAACTTAGGGTTAGTGAAAATCGGACAAGCTACTAGCGATACTCTCAAGGGTTCGCACAGGTTGGCACAAAGGCCACTCGCAGCATACAACCAGACAGGCAATCATATCAATCAAAACGTATTTTGAAAGTATTTAGACTTATTGTTGGAACATCCCATCGAGGCATTGAGAGAGAGCGTGCACATAACCCACGAACGAGCTTTCGAAACAGAGATATCGAATCAAAGTCCAAAGGCGTAGAAGCCAGGCTCTGATACCAACATGTCACGCCCCGATCTCCCGCAGGCAAATCGGCCGTTCCCGCTAGGCGGGAATCACCCTCGCCAGCGCTCCCGCGGAATGATCGCTTAACCCATCCGGGCGTGATGCTGCACGAGCGTGAGCCACGCCCGTACAAGGCCATGGTTCATTGGCTGGCGGCAAGAGTTCTAAGCCACAGAGTCGCACAGATTGTCCGAGTGCAGCGGAGTCATGAACGCATAGGCGATCGGTAACAGGTTCACTGAGTCGACAAATATAGCGGAAGCATTGAACCAAGTAAAGTAATCTCTTTATTGATATGAACAAGTGTTACAGGCGGCGTATAGCCGAGATTACAAGTCGCTCAAGCCTCTCTCTCTGAAACAGTAAAAGCGTGCCAAGTGGCTACAACTGTGGAATAATTTGTACAGGCGATGGTCAGGCGATGTTCACAACTTATGTCTTGTATATGTGCTTCAGTCCCGGACGCACCGTTGCAAGGCTTCAGAGGGAACTCCTGGCCTTAGCACGCACGAAGGAGGCGTCCGCACCGCACGAGGTTCTCCCGCACCCTGCATATCAAACTAGTGGATTATCAGTACATTGAATGCACTGGTGGGGAAGCTACTCGCCCGCTCGACAAATCCAAACACGTAATACAGGTTCCGTGCACAACTATTCAGTTGTCTTTCTAGTTGCCTTAGGATCAGTTTCATGCAGATATTGAATAGCCTAACGTGTCGGGCAGTGCGCCGTGCGATGTTAGAGGAAACACGGCGAGACTTACCAACTTACCATTTCTCCTTCCCTGTCCAAGGCAAACATGATTAATTCAAGCACGGGCATGTATAAGCATTCAGGAGGCAAGCATATGCAAACAGGAGGGTCATTTTAACATGATCGTTCAGGTGTTCAGTTGTTTCTTGATGCGATGCAGTGACTCGTACGCGGATAGCCGCTAAGCGATGATGACTTATCTATATGAACACGGTCGCTGGCAAAGCCATTATGGACACTAGTCTTAAACGGAGATGGTTTGCATCCAATGTACAGTGGTGCCACAAGCCATCTCGTCCAGTACAGTAGACTATACAGTAAGTTCAGCCATGGAGCGGATGGTATGCAGCGGAAGAACGGTGGGCGCTGCATACTATCTCGTCCAGTACAGTTGGCTGAAACAGTGGAGTTCCATCCGGATCGGAGCGGCCCCAGTGCCCCGGAGACCGTCCGTGGAACTATGCCTCGTTTCCGAGTTGTCCGTGACATGCAGGTCAGGGTCAGGGTCAGTTTCCCCTTCACTAGATACTCGAGTACTGTAAAACAGGAGTACAGTGGTACAGTAGAACAGTAGTACAGTGGTACAGTATTACAGGAGATATTTGAATCATGATTCTGTACAGTGATTACTTGTCTTGATGCATTCCCCTGGTTCGGGGATGCCTTGGGTGACCTAGCGGTCCCGGATACTTGCAGGAACATTCAGGCACGGAACGACTACGTAGTAGTCTTCCGGAGTTTGGATGAAAACACGGTAACATTCAAGCAGACAAGCATGCGTTTCTAGGAACATAAGCAGGCACGTTGCTCGGGCCCGAAGGTAGTCCGAGAGATAAAACCGTTAAGGGACTTAGCATGCGAGGGTCTGAATATAAGCAGTATTTCATTTCCCATGTTCTAGCATAGCAATACAGGTTGGGATTATTCCCTTAGCTAGGTGCGTTGGATCTATTAGCATGCAGGGGCGAATCACCTAGCGACTAGCATAAATATTCCAGATTTTATGTGTGCTGGCTAAGCAAAGGCAAGTTCACCGTAGCCACCCACCTTAGCGATGATTCGCCTCGGTAGAGCGATACGTCTGAGCGAGCCTCTGAAAGTCCAAGCCGGATTCTTGTAGGGACAAGTCTGGATATCCTTTGCTTCTTGATCGAGGCAAAGCCGGTCGGGACAGCTACACGATTGCCGTTTGAGACGGCAGTCCGCTTGAGCGGAACGGGGTATTACAGCGTTGGTGGTTGCTTGGATCTAGGAAATATGAAGAGGCAGAGGAGTGTTGGTGGTGGTGGTTGTGTTGGCCAAACGCGAAAGAATGATCGGCCTCGCGGTGGCCTAAAGAAGGAGAAGCATGGGTGGTGGTGGTGGCTTGACCGAGGCTAACAATGGAGGTGTGATGGACATCGGTGGTTCTTGATGGATATGATAGAGGAGAGAGAGATGGAGAGAGTGGAGGTATTGATGGTAACTAATGATGGATTTGGTGGTGGTCTGGTTGTGGTTGTTGTTGCTATTTATGGGAACCACTGCCACCGTAGGAGAGAGGAGAGGGATGGTTTAGGAAAAATAGAGGGGGGGGGGGGCGAGAGATCAACGATTACATGATTAATAAAATAAATAGGTAACTAAGAAATAATTGAGATTTTTTTAGAAAATAATTAGATAACTAAGAAAGTCATGTGCATTTTTTTTTCCTTTATAATACCTAACTATTTGTATTAACCATCCATTTTTTTAAAATACAAATTCCAAGTTCGCCGGTGTCAAATGTGGTCACATTATCTCTTTTCCACTTTCATTCCATAACAACACCCAAACAAATAAAGTATAAAATATTTCAAGTTAAGTTCAACAAAATCAAAACAACAAAACTATTAATTTGTTACTTTCAAGCTTCACTTCTTCAAAGCATTTAAACAAATGAAGTAGAAATATATCCATACGCAAGAGATGCGTATGTGAAATCCAGATTCCACTCTATCGTACTTTTCACTCACTTCATGCATCCAAACAACCCCCGTATATAGTGCAATTATATAAGTTTTGGTTCCCACTTTCACTTCTAGGTGCATTTGAAGTGGATGCTGATCGGATATAGATATCACCACTTTTGGCTATAAGAAAATACAATGAGCACATTTGGAAAGGATAAAAAAAATATTCACATTATACACAGTTATTAATGGATATAGATGCAACTACAGAAAGAAATGAATACAAAACAGATATCATAAGGTTTTGGAGACAATAACATTTGAATTATTAAGGAAGTGATTATTTCAAATAAATAACTTAAGTATTACTTAACTTATATTTGAGTAATGATATATACTTTAAATATAAATAAGTTAAGCCATAAATAAAAGACTCTCCAATATTAGAGACTTATATATATTAATAAAATTTATATATTTAATTACATGGGTATCCAGATATTCGAATCTGAATTCAAATAATATAATAGAAATCATGTATGTATGTGGAAAATTTTAATTCAAATTTGGATCCAAGTAAAACTTCAAATAGTTGATACGTATATGCTTATAATCGGATTCAAATCCAAACCAAACAACCCACCTCTAAATGCACCCCTACTTGCAACTAATTAATTTTGGGACAATTAGCATCTTTTATCTTATAAGAGTATTTGTCGCCGGGGTGGTTCGGTGGTAGTGTTAGTTTCACATCTGTTTCCGGAGTACGGTGAGTCGGATACGTATAATATTTCAGGCTATGTGTTATACAAATACACTGCTATTTGTATCTGTGATTATCGCATGTAAGTTTCAGGATAGAATGCATGTATCAGACAACAAAATAAAGTCTATTTACTAGATTCTTCTAACTTACACATCAACCCAATATTATACTCATACTAGATGTCTCGAAATAATTAATATACATACATATTTCATAAAGATAGTCAGTTTCTAACAAAATATTTCACTACTTGATTACATACTACTTCAATCTTCTGCTTTGTCGACTTCAAAAAATGGCAGAGTATCTTTCGACATTGTATCTTCACCTAGTAGACAAATACTAGGTCATCAAAGACATATGCAAGACCTCATTTCAATAATGGTGAGGAATAAAATGAAGTTAAAAAATCTGAAGGATGCTCGAATACTCATATCAAAATAGAAGAATGTTGTGATTCGAATATCTAAGACTCATTATAGCATTAATTTGAAATATGAGATTATGATTTTATCTATCATATACATTTTTAGTGTCTGAATACACAAACACATCACATAAATTTATAATCATAATTTCTAAACGATAATGCAATTTAGAAAACACATATGGATCATATCTGTTGGCTAGTTTATCGATAATAATTCCATATATCAGGGACCAGGTAAATTAATTAAAGAATTCGATAACAATTAGTAAGTCAAGTCTCACTCTTGCTCATCGTAAGGCCTTACGATATGGCGAAACTACTTATCAGCAATACTTTTAACCATTTATACATATTTCAGAGATTTTATGCGGTATGATCCAATTGTTCTTTCTATCCCAATGCATTTCTACAATCACAAATGTTCCTATCTAATTATACTATTTAGGTTAAATTACTGATTCTGATACGTATCTCGATCTGTGTGTTTATGACATCACCCGATACGATAATATCGTTCGGCAAAGATATTATGTCTAAATGGATATCACAAACTCCTCAACTTATAAATTTCTAAATTAGCTTTCACTTGCGTGTATACGTGTCATACACATCTTAAACCTACGATATTCAAGCCATGTGCATTAAAGAATTAATGTGCAGTGTGTGTAGTGCCTCAAATCCCGATCCGACCGGGATGTGCACTACGTAATTGGGCTTGTGGCTAGTCCGTTTGAGTCATAACTTAGAACTTCGGCATCTTCTTGCCACGGACGAAATGCGATGATCCTTTCCAACTCATGGAAAGGCCTCTATTGAAACGAGTCCAATAGTTTTCGTGTTTGGTTGCTTGGTTTTCTTGATTGCCGCTTTGGGATTTGATTTGGTGTTGCTTTCGATTTGCTTGGTTTTCGCTGCTGGTTTTATCGTTTGGAGCTTTGATTCTTGGGGAGTTCGGCAAGGAAGGATAGGCAAGATTCTAATTGGTGCTCGTGCTGTGCAGGTCCGCGTAACTGACGTTTGATCGTCGCTAGGCGGGAATCTTTGTTTCAGCTACCTTTTCCTTAACCAGTGAGTGGTTTGGACCCTTCTTTCCTACTTCTTCACGTCAACATCTTTAATGTTTCAAACGTTCGCTCGATGATGCCCGGTTGGACGCCTAGGAAATCCTTGCCATAATGCATGCCAGCCACTAAGAAAGGAACAGGGGATTTTCGTAGACTAATATTTCTATATGCTTGCACACCTTATAACTGAGTTTGTTTATAATGGGGATTGGTTGTGGATGGTGGCCTAGTGCCTCGGACGGAGTTTGGACCTATGGGATATCAAAATCGGAACACCGCGTTGAGAAAATATGAACTGTTGCATGAGATATATATTGCTGCTTAACTTCTTTAGTTTCAATCGATGCATTGTATGATATATGAATTGTTCATGCATTTGCATGGTCTGGGACAACTTGTGCACAAGGTTTATCATTTCCTCGAAACGGCTTTCCGGGGCACTGGAACCGTATCGATCCGGAGGGAAATATTTGATTCGTGCTCGTCACGATGCATTGCGGGACCTCCAGCAGGGCTTGCTACCCGGGCTGATAGGGCGCGCCGCTAATGCTTGAATATGTTCCTAAGGTGTCGATCACACCAATGACCGCATAGACTAGAACACATGCTAATCTATTGTCTTGTGCAGATGGTAAGTATACTTGTGTTTCGTTGCAGGGAAGGCGTGCATCGGTTGAGTAAGCAATCGATGCACTGGTTGGATTCGCTATTATTTTCATTCCTATCAAAACATGCAACTGATATGAATTGAATTCACTTGCCTCTTTATAGAAGTCATCTTAATGCATGCTCGCCCCTAATAAGCTAGTGTCGATTTAGTCGAGTGGGTTCATCCCGCTCACCAGTACAAGTTGAGTACTGACCCACGTTGTGGGCAACTATTTCAGGCACTCAGACGGTGCAACGCTAGTGGATAGACGAGGAGGCGTTAGGAGCACCTCTATTTTGAAGTATAGTTGGAGTCAGATCATTTTGGAGGCTTGGACTTTCAACCTATACAAGGGCGTAATGTATGAACGACGTGGACTATCTGATGGAGCGCGCCCTGCCTTTTGAGTTTATCTTTTGTAATGCAAATCAAGTAGCCGAGAGGCGCATCAATGTAAACTCTATGTAAATTACTCTGAATTATCAATGAAAAAGCATGTTTCTTCCTGCACTGTGTTCAAATCTCTGTGAATGTGTTTTATAAATTGTGTTTCAAAATGGGTTCCTATAACTGCAAGTTCTTGCCTTGTACGAGCGCAACTCCAGGCTCGTACGGCATCACGCCCCAAGCGAGGACGAATCGGTTCCGTAAAGGATCAAGCGAGGACGATCGACCCTTTTGGGATCGGGGTGTGACATATTGGTATCAGAACCTAGGCTTTACTTCCTCGGGATTTCAAAAGATTATAAAGGAGTTTGATGCGCCTCTCAATTGAGTTGCGTTCGGCGTCCGCTGCATGGGAAGAGTCGCTTATACAATGAGCCCATAGATATAAAATCTATCGTTTTTGGAGTGTTAACAAGCTACTCTCTTTTGTAGCCATGGCTAAGAAGAACACTGCAACTGCCAGCAGTGCTCAACCCATTCAGAGCGATCCAGCAAGCTCTGGAGAATCCGGAGGAGCGGGTTCAACCGGAATGGCGGAACGGCTTATGCACCTCATGGAGGCGCAGCAGCAACAAGCTGTTACCCAACAAGCTAACATACAAGCGCAGTTTGCTTCTCAACAGAAGCAAATGGATACAATGATGCAACTGATTGCATCCCTGGCACCGAGCAACGGGACATCCGCAGCAACGCCTGTCACGCCTCCAGCCGTGGCGGTAGAAGATGAGTCAGAAGAGACTCAGCCTACAGCAAGGAACTCCTGCCGAGCAGCTGAGTTTACAAAAATGCATCCCCCTACGTTCAACGGACGAGCGGAGCCGGACGTGGTTTTGGGGTGGATTGCTAAGCTGGAAGGACTTTTCAACCTGGTTGGCATCCGGGGATCCAAGCGAGTTGCCTGTGCATCGGTTCAGCTGGAACTGCGTGCGCATGATTGGTGGGAGGCAACGAAGCAAGGAATTTACGATGCCAATCCCAACTGCAAGATTACTTGGGAAATGTTCAAATCTGCATTCATTGAACAGTATATTCCCCGAGCAGTCCGGCAGCAAAAGGAAGACGACTTCAGCAACCTGGTCCAAGGAAGTCTGTCTGTGGATGATTATGATTCAGTATTCGCTAAGCTAGCAAAGTTTGCTGGGCAATTCTTGCCTAATCAGCAGGCGTGGTGCTATAGATTTCAGAAAGGTTTGAATGACGATTTACGTAGGGACGTCATCAACCAAAGATGCCAAACATATAGGGAATGTTATGAAGCGGCTCTGAACAGCGAACGGATCTTCGGGCGCCCTCTCCCAAAGACCGAGGTGCAAACCCCCCGTGCCAATAACAATAAGCGTCCTCATGAAACGGGAGGGTCTGGAGCACACAAGCGCTCGCACACGTCTGATAATAGGGGCCAATCCCAATCACTGAACTGCAGCCGGTGCGGCAAATCAGGGCATAAAGTGAATGATTGTCGGGTTCAAGGATGTTTTAAATGTGGTCGCCTGGGTCACAAACAGTTTAACTGCAGAGAGGGCAAGCCAAATCAGAATAATGGAAATCAAAACAAAGGGCCTCCAGCAAGTGATGCCAATGCTGTGCCAGTAAATCCACAACGCCAGGGTGCTCAGGGCCGAGTCTATGCATTGACTCGGGATGAGGCATCTGTATCCGACACTGTTGTAACAGGTACTCTACTATACCGAGAATTACCCGCTAGAGTCTTATTCGATTCAGGTGCTACGCATAGTTTCATATCTGCTGATTTTACTGTTGAGCATAAATTAGCTTCTACTGCTTTAAATATGAACCTTTGCGTAAGTACCCCTTCGGGAATCGATATGCCCGCCCATGCGATCTGTAGGGATGGTTACATTTGCATCGGAGGTAGGAAGCTTTCCTTAGATGTCATTGTACTAGACATCAAGGATTATGATATTATTCTCGGTATGGACTGGTTGGGTGCTTGCCATGCCACAATCGAGTGCGCGGAGAAGCGAGTCGTATTTCGTCTACCCGGCGAGGCAGACTTCTACTATTCGTGCAGCGCTGCACCGAAGACGGCAATGGTGATATCAGCAATTTCGGCTAGGCGTATGTTGCATTCGGGCTGTGAAGGGTACTTAGCTTCTGTTCGAGACACCCGGCGGGAATGTGCAGATGCAGCTCAGGCTGAAGTCATTGCAGATTTTCTCGACGTGTTCCCAGACGAGCTGCCTGGAATGCCTCCTGATCGTGAGATCGAATTCAGCATTGACACTTTTCCGGATTCGCGACCGATATCAAAGGCACCTTATCGCATGGCCCCAGCAGAGCTTAAGGAACTTAAAGTTCAGTTGCAAGACCTGTTGGACCGAGGATACATTCGTCCAAGCGTTTCTCCGTGGGGCGCTCCGGTGCTGTTCGTGAAAAAGAAAGATGGATCCATACGGCTGTGCATTGACTACCGAGAACTGAATAAAGCGACCGTGCGGAATCAGTACCCTTTGCCAAGAATAGATGACTTATTTGATCAGTTGCAAGGTGCAAGAGTTTTCTCTAAAGTTGATCTCAGGTCAGGGTATCACCAGTTGAAAATCAAATCAGAGGATATTCAAAAATATGCTTTCAGAACCCGTTACGGACACTATGAGTTCCTCGTGATGTCGTTCGGTTTGACGAACGCCCCTGCAGCTTTCATGGATCTGATGAACCGCGTATTTCGGCCGTTTGTGGATAAGTTTGTAGTCGTGTTCATAGACGACATACTAATCTATTCCAAGAACGAGGCGGAGCACAAAGAACACCTGAAGATCGTGCTGCAGACATTACGAGACCATCAGTTGTTCGCTAAGCTCAGCAAGTGTGAGTTCTGGTTGAACAGCGTGGCGTTCCTTGGTCATGTCATCTCGGCCGAAGGCGTCGCCGTAGACCCGAAGAAAATAGAAGCGGTGGTGGACTGGAAGCAACCTACGTCAGCCAGCGAAGTTCGAAGCTTTCTGGGCCTTGCGGGATACTACCGTAGGTTCGTGAAGGACTTCTCTAAACTGGCCTCGCCTATGACTCGCCTTACTCAGAAAGGGATTGCATACGAATGGGGTGATGACTGCGAAGCCAGCTTTCGGGAACTTAAGCGGCGTCTTGTTTCAGCTCCGATCCTTGCACTTCCAGATGGGGTAGAAGAGTTTCAGATATACAGCGACGCTTCAGGACTCGGCTTAGGGTGTGTGCTCATGCAGAGGGACAAGGTAATATCGTACGCCTCCAGGCAACTGAAGCCGCACGAGAAGAACTACCCGACGCATGACTTGGAATTGGCGGCGATTGTATTTGCTTTGAAGTTGTGGAGGCATTATCTTTATGGTGTTGCTTGCAAAATCTTCACAGATCACAAGAGCCTCAAGTATCTTTTTACCCAGCGGGAATTGAACCTCCGGCAGCGGCGTTGGCTAGAACTTATTAAGGACTATGACCTAACGATCGCGTATACTCCGGGCAAGGGAAACGTCGTTGCTGATGCTCTGAGTCGGAAGCACGTGGGCTCGTTATCTATTGACAACCGTTTACTTCGAGATCTTGAGGCGATGGGCATCGAGTTTCGAGTTCGACATCCAGGAGTGCAGCTGGCACCACTCCATCTTGAACTGGGTTTACGTGGTAGAATCAAATCAGCTCAGGAGGGCGATCAGTTCTTAGCGAAGGTGCGCGGATTGATCTCGGCGGGGAAGACGTCTGACTTTGTGGCAGGCGAAGATGGGGCCTTACAGATGAAAGGGAGGCTATGTGTCCCTAACGACCCAGAACTCCGAAGGGAAATTATGGCAGAAGCACACTACGCGAAGTATTCTTTACATCCGGGGAGCACTAAGATGTACAAGGACTTGCGCGGGACCTTCTGGTGGCACGGTATGAAGCGGGATGTGGCGACCTTTGTGTCACAGTGCATGGCCTGTCAACAGGTGAAAGCTGAGCATCAGAGGCCCGGCGGGGAACTGCAGAACCTCGCTATTCCCGAGTGGAAATGGGACAACATCACTATGGATTTTATTGTGGGATTTCCGAAGACGCCACGGGGGCACGATGCGATTTGGGTCATAGTTGATCGTTTGACCAAATCAGCCCACTTTCTTCCCATAAAAGTTACTTGGAGCGTCGATCGGTTAGCACAAATTTACATAGATGAGATCGTCCGATTACACGGAGTACCTGCCTCAATCGTCTCTGACCGTGACGGACGCTTCTTATCTCGTTTCTGGACTAGTCTACAAGCTGCTTTGGGAACCAAGCTACAGTTCAGTACCGCATACCACCTGCAGACTGATGGACAGACAGAGAGGACAAATCAGATACTCGAAGATATGTTACGGCTGTGTGCTATTGATTTAAAGACTAGTTGGGACACGCATCTTCCTTTGGCAGAATTTGCGTATAACAACAGCTACCAATCAAGCATCCAGATGGCACCGTACGAAGCACTATATGGGCGAAGGTGTCGATCTCCAATCTGTTGGGACGAAGTCGGCGAGCGGCAGGTACTCGGGCCAGAGCTGGTAGAGCAGGCAGTTGAAAAAGTTCGCTTGATTCGGGAAAGACTCCGCACAGCGCAGAGCCGACAGAAAAGTTATGCTGATGCACATAGAAGACCCTTGGAATTCTTGGTCGGGGATCATGTCTTCTTGAAAGTGACGCCGATGCGAGGTGTGATGCGTTTCGGCGTGAAGGGCAAACTGAGTCCCCGGTTTGTCGGCCCCTTTGAGATACTAGAACGAGTTGCAGCTGTGGCATACATAATAGCACTACCTCCCGCCTTGGCAGAAGTGCATGACGTATTCCATGTTTCCCAACTACGGAAGTATGTGCATGACCCAAGTCATGTGGTTAGTTTTGTACAGTTGGAACTGCGCACGGACTTGTCATACTCAGAAGAACCGGTGCAGATCCTGGATCGTAAGGAAAAAGTACTTCGCAACCGTACGATGTCCTTGGTTCGCGTGCTGTGGCAGAACCATTCAGCTGGGGAATCAACCTGGGAAATGGAATCGGAGATGAAAGAGAAGTACCCTTCATTGTTCATTCAGTCGGAGGTAGGGCCTTGTTCTTACGTTTCGGGTCGGCCTTGTTCTTAAGTTTCGGGTCGAAACTTTTTCTTAGTGGTATATTATGTAGTGCCTCAAATCCCGATCCGACCGGGATGTGCACTACGTAATTGGGCTTGTGGCTAGTCCGTTTGAGTCATAACTTAGAACTTCGGCATCTTCTTGCCACGGACGAAATGCGATGATCCTTTCCAACTCATGGAAAGGCCTCTATTGAAACGAGTCCAATAGTTTTCGTGTTTGGTTGCTTGGTTTTCTTGATTGCCGCTTTGGGATTTGATTTGGTGTTGCTTTCGATTTGCTTGGTTTTCGCTGCTGGTTTTATCGTTTGGAGCTTTGATTCTTGGGGAGTTCGGCAAGGAAGGATAGGCAAGATTTTAATTGGTGCTCGTGCTGTGCAGGTCCGCGTAACTGACGTTTGATCGTCGCTAGGCGGGAATCTTTGTTTCAGCTACCTTTTCCTTAACCAGTGAGTGGTTTGGACCCTTCTTTCCTACTTCTTCACGTCAACATCTTTAATGTTTCAAACGTTCGCTCGATGATGCCCGGTTGGACGCCTAGGAAATCCTTGCCACAATGCATGCCAGCCACTAAGAAAGGAACAGGGGATTTTCGTAGACTAATATTTCTATATGCTTGCACACCTTATAACTGAGTTTGTTTATAATGGGGATTGGTTGTGGATGGTGGCCTAGTGCCTCGGACGGAGTTTGGACCTATGGGATATCAAAATCGGAACACCGCGTTGAGAAAATATGAACTGTTGCATGAGATATATATTGCTGCTTAACTTCTTTAGTTTCAATCGATGCATTGTATGATATATGAATTGTTCATGCATTTGCATGGTCTGGGACAACTTGTGCACAAGGTTTATCATTTCCTCGAAACGGCTTTCCGGGGCACTGGAACCGTATCGATCCGGAGGGAAATATTTGATTCGTGCTCGTCACGATGCATTGCGGGACCTCCAGCAGGGCTTGCTACCCGGGCTGATAGGGCGCGCCGCTAATGCTTGAATATGTTCCTAAGGTGTCGATCACACCAATGACCGCATAGACTAGAACACATGCTAATCTATTGTCTTGTGCAGATGGTAAGTATACTTGTGTTTCGTTGCAGGGAAGGCGTGCATCGGTTGAGTAAGCAATCGATGCACTGGTTGGATTCGCTATTATTTTCATTCCTATCAAAACATGCAACTGATATGAATTGAATTCACTTGCCTCTTTATAGAAGTCATCTTAATGCATGCTCGCCCCTAATAAGCTAGTGTCGATTTAGTCGAGTGGGTTCATCCCGCTCACCAGTACAAGTTGAGTACTGACCCACGTTGTGGGCAACTATTTCAGGCACTCAGATGGTGCAACGCTAGTGGATAGACGAGGAGGCGTTAGGAGCACCTCTATTTTGAAGTATAGTTGGAGTCAGATCATTTTGGAGGCTTGGACTTTCAACCTATACAAGGGCGTAATGTATGAACGACGTGGACTATCTGATGGAGCGCGCCCTGCCTTTTGAGTTTATCTTTTGTAATGCAAATCAAGTAGCCGAGAGGCGCATCAATGTAAACTCTATGTAAATTACTCTGAATTATCAATGAAAAAGCATGTTTCTTCCTGCACTGTGTTCAAATCTCTGTGAATGTGTTTTATAAATTGTGTTTCAAAATGGGTTCCTATAACTGCAAGTTCTTGCCTTGTACGAGCGCAACTCCAGGCTCGTACGGCATCACGCCCCAAGCGAGGACGAATCGGTTCCGTAAAGGATCAAGCGAGGACGACCGACCCTTTCGGGATCGGGGTGTGACAGTGTGTCACTAGAAAAACTGACACAATAACTTAAAATAAGGGTTTATTACGTTAACTTAACTTCATATCTTGAAAATGTGGTTAATTCATGAATTTCTTAAACAATTCGACAGAGTTTTTTTGTATTTGAAACTCCATTATATATATATATATATATATATATATATATATATATATATATATATATAATGAGGCTTAAAAATGAGGTCACTCTTATAATGAGGCTTAAAAATGGCTCGAAATTGAGCCATCTAAGTTGTTTGTAAATACTCCACTAACTATTTTTTTTAAACAATAATTAATTATTTAACTACCTAAATTTATCTATTTATAACTAAATAATTTTGACTCAGGTGGTTAAGGTGGGAGGTATTTTTCTTATTTGCTTGAGATTAATTCTTAGAAACCATAATTTTAGATTTAATTTTTTTAACATTTTTTTAACGCATGCGTACACGTTACTAAGTATATATAACTTCCTCCGCCATTATCTCCTCCAGAGTCCACACACACACACACACCACTTGCATTCCGAGACCCCCCAATTAAATCTTAAACCTCCCCAAAAAAAATCTTCACTTCCATGCTAAAACCCATCAAAGAAAAGAAAATGAGATCTTCTTCTTCTTCTTCTTCTTCTTCTTCTTCTTCTTCTTATATATATATATATATATATATATATATGTATTTTGTGTGTGTGTGTGTGTGTGATAGAGATCCGGAGCATCCCTCCATACCATTTTTTGGATTTCCAACACCATTGCCGGAATAACTTAACACCGAAAACATGCACAAACAATAACAATAATAAGGAATAGAAATAGAACTTTCTTACGGAGCTTATATATGATAAACCATAATAAATTAACCATTCTCGTTATTAATACAAACATAAGATAAAACAAAATCAAAATCTGCATAACTAATGAGATTAATGCCTATATTAAAGTAAGTATGTTTCATACCATATTCCTAAGGTATTGATTATTCTATAATTTAGAATAAGATTTTCCTATTAGTCTCTGAATTTTTGAATCCTAAAAATATTTATTAAAAGAGTAAAAATTTAGGTTTCGGTCATTCCCGCATTCTATAACACTAGAACATATAAAACATGTAGAATTATATATCTTAGAGACTAAATTTCGGAATTCCATATTAATGTATAAGCTAACATTTTAAAAAGAAACCTAATAATTTTGAACCAATTGCTCAATTTTAGACCCGATTCAACTTATTATATTATGTTATAAATAGTATATGCACAATGATACCATATATTTTTCATTATTAAATACTTTCAGTTATAATCTATTATTATTGAAAATTGGTAGAAGAGAAATACCCCTAACTAAGAGTTAACAACGAAGTCCGATACATCATCCGGTGTCCAACCTAAAATTGTCCAAATACCTTTAATATAAAATATCTTACCTAATGGACCTATAGTTTGACTAATGATAACAAGTTAAAGTCTAAATAATTTTGGACAATAGCTTATAAATTCCAAAGTCTTAATTTATTTTGTGTTATAGGTATTCTCACTACCAAAGACTGAAATAAAAGAGTTTATTTATATAGTATATAGGAATTATATATACACATGTACCAATTAAGTACTCTGAAATTATTTTATCTAGAACTTGATTATAGTGACACATACATGTAGGTTTTCTACATTGTGTCAGACACGACTTATATTTCTATAAGCTTTTTATATATATATATATATATATATATATATATATATATATATATATATATATATATATATATATATATATATATATATATATATATATATATACATATAGTATTAACTTAGTATCAATCATAGCACACATATCATGTATTATATCTTCACATTGTATGAAAAGCCATTTCATAACGATGTGTCCATATCGCGTCCTAATTCATATTAATGTCATATTGATACAAATATTTGCATATATAATTTTCCAGAAAAAAATTCTACACTAAACATGATTTATCATCACATTTCAAATTTTAAACCAAATAGAAATTGAATGATAGAGAGAAGGACTTGCCTTAGGGTCTTCTCAAACTTGGACTTTGAAAGGAAATGAAGAGAATTATGAAGATGGTGATTGTTGTTGCTTCTTTTGCTATGGAGGAAGGGGGTAGGGTTATGATTCGGCTCAGGTTGGAGACATGGTGTAATGCCCCACCTCTAGCGGTTTACTAATGGAACACTTGTAACTTTGAATCGGTTGAAAATCGAGTCTCGGAGAAACTTTACCGTCCTATCGATAACGGACGAAATGCAATGAACCCTTCCAACTGATGGAACGACTTCTATTGAAATAAGTCCAATAGTTTTCATTAGATGTTTTACTGCTTGGTTTGGTGTTGTTTTGTGTTTTGTCTTGCTTTCGATGAATTGCTTTTCATGATTCGCTTTCCTCGCTTGCGTAATTATTTAGAATCGTAAGAGAAAAAGATAGAAAGATGCTAACCAATTGTTGTTGCAATTTCAGGCGGAATAGTAAGCTTTCGCGTTCACTTGCGCGAGTCGGCACATAACCAAGGAGTGATCGTTGCGTAAGGCTTCCCCATCTCTACCGTTGATTCGTTCGGTGAATGGCTTCGGCCCTTTGATGAATCCTTAGTCTGCACGCCTAATAAAATGATCTCTAGTTCACTTGAATTGTATGTTCCTATGTTTCAAATGATACCTCACTAGCAAGATAAGCTAAAAGAAATGAATTGCATGTTTGAAGTATTCGAATTTTGCTTTCTGTCAAGTTTATGTTGCATGTCCCTCGTTCCTATGCTGCGCAACCCGATCTATAGCAAGTCCTTATGTTTTGCACATGATCCGTGGGAATAAGAAAGCGAAGATGGAATCGTGTGCCTGTTGTTCAGAACTGTGCATAGTAGTGTCTTATTTGATAGATGTTTCATGTCATGCATTAGTCTCGGACAACTTGTAATCACCTAAAATTTTAAAGAATTTTTAAATTTAAAATTCTGGAATTAATTACAATTTTTGTGAATTTTAAACCTATAAATTAAAGTAGTTTAATTTAAAATGAATTTTTAAATGAAATTAAATAATATTAAAATGTGATGAAAATTATATTTTCTGGTGTAAAATTAAAAATCGGTCATGGGGTAATTTTCCGGGAATTTATTGGACCCTGGATGAAATTTTTAAAGCATTAAAAACTATTGTAAAATTTAAATAATTAATTAATCAATTAATAATAAAACAAACCAAACCATTTATTTAAACCGAACCCTGAACCGGACCGGACCGGCCGGTTTGACTAGACCGAACCGCTCAGACTAGCGGGTCGGATCCGGGTCAGACCCGATCCGTCAGGATCCGACCCGACCCATTACCAAACCCTAACCCCCAAATCTGAATCGACCCGACGATTCGCCTGGCCGGCGGCCGTTTCCGCCGCCGTGGCCGCCGGCCGACCCCTCGGTTCAGCTCCCCCGCACCCGGCGACCCGTCCCCTTCGATTTCCGGCCAACGTCCGGCGGTTCCCATCCCTATATCCCCCTATAAATACTTAGCTATGGTCGGCCGAAAAATCCCCTTGAGCACCCCTCTTCTCCGGCGAGATCCTGACTCCGGCTAACCCTCCGTCCCAGCCGCCTACCTCCAGCAGGATTCGACACCGCACCTTCAGCCGGCGGTCCCTCTCCAGAACTCTGGGCGAGATCATCCAGAACCCGACGCTGACTACCCATACCGACCCGACTCCGGTGTCTCCGACCACCGGTGACACCACCCAGACACGTCGCCGACCTCCGCCGGCCTGAACCCCCTCCCAGCCTTCTCCCCTCGCCACCGGACATTCCCTGCCCGACCACCGGAGTTCCAGAACCCTAAAACCTAGGGTGGACACAGGACTCGACTCAGGACAGAGGACACAGTATCGCACAGTGTTGTGTCGGACACGATTCGTACTTGGTTTTCAAGTCCAGTTCAGGTACCCATAACTTCCTGTTCGTAGCTCCGATTTTTATTCTGTAAATTGTATCGCGTAGCCTGTATGACCCTCTCGGTGCCCGGATAAACCGCTCGTGGCATCGCGTCCTGAGGTGATCGTGAACCGCGATCCAAAACAGGAAAAATCTACGCCCTATTTTACCTCGGAACTGGGTACGCCCCGCCAAACGGGATGACTTGGTTGCGTGCGGTCTTCACAGATACGTGCGCGTCATTGATACGGATTTGTGGGATTTTGCAGAAGCTGATTCGGATGTGCGTGCACACCGGAATCAGTGCGTATCCGCGGACAACACCCCGTATCCGACTTTTTTTGTATTTCGATGTAACTTAGTGTATACTCATCGGATCGAGACGAAACTTGCGCCATCGGACTCGTAGCAATACGCTGGTCCTATGGGTCAAGTTTGGTTCGATTCTGAGAACGTTGACAAAATCGTGTGTCGTGGGCCCCACAGGCTCCACTTGACGGACAATTTTGAGAACGGCTCATCGGAATCTAATTCTGGAAGTTCCGTTGGGTTCGTATCAACGTTCCTGACTTGTTGACACTAAGTTGGACTAATTTGGAGACCTTTGACCCTGACTCAGTTTTCGGTCCAAAGCGGCCCACATATGGATCCGCTTTGACCTAGAAATGTTATTTTTGCCCTTGTGTCCAAACTAGACTTAAGGACAGGCGGTTCTAACTATTTCCTATGTTCTGAGACTGTTGGTAATGATCATTTCAGCTTTTGGAGGAGTTATTGCTGAACCCACTGTTACAAGGACTGCTACCGGTATTCCAATCCCAGGCAAGTGTACCTTGCCATAAATTGCAGTTTAATAGTTTATTCTCTTGCTCTATTTTTCTGTGACTAGTGTACATGATATAACCTAGGACCGTATGACATACTTAGCGTCCGATCACAGTCGGATGCCAACTCTGTACGCGGAGTTGTGTACGTCATTTAGTGATGGTTATTCGAGACCCTTTATATTCTCGTGCTTGTTTATCAAGTACACTATAACCTAGGACACTTGACACCATACATTGACAGAATCTTCCTGAGATATTTAAGGTGATTCTGTGTAGGTTACAGGATGGACATAGTTATTATACTCTTAGATTATGACTGTTGCATTAGCTCTGATCTCACGTGACATGGACATGAGACGTGTGGTTACATTGGGAGGGGAGAGACACACAGGCTACAGGCTGTTCTATATTTATATACTACTATTGTGAGGTTGTAGACTCTCGAGCAGAGCTAGACCACTACTAGATATTGCTGCTACCGGCTCCCCGACACAGAGCTTGTAGCAGTCTCAGCCTGAGTACTAGTGTTGCTCTCAGTTGCATTTTTCACATAGATGGTTATGTAGTTACCCTGCTTATTTCATTCTCTATTTTACTGCATTACTTTTGGCTTGTGATTTCTGTACCTTGCTATGTCCCCTGAGGACCTGGAATGGATGATGTCCCCAGGTTTAGCAGAAGAACAATATCCCGAGGTTTACGGGACAGGAGTTGAAGCTGTACCAGGAGCTATTGCTGAAGGAGAACCTAATATAGAAGCAGAGGTGATGGCTGAAGACTTTACTTGAGCTTATGATATTTGTACTCTTCTTTATTTTGGACTCTTATGTTCTGGTCTGATAAACCAGTATTTTAGACTCTTATCGGGTTGTTTCCCGACATACTCTGCTGAGATTGGACTTGATGTACTTTCTTTATTTGCTGTTGTTCTTATTATTCTGTATGTGGATGAGATTAGTTTTTGATTTATTGTTGTAGACCTATATTACAGCTTAAGTATACCCAATGGATCCATTAAATTGGATTGTTCATCGGTGTGTACTGCTGGCCATTGCCACGTGTCTAGTCCCTCGATATTTTGGGACTGGGACGTGACATGGTTTTTGTGGTGGCCCATGCAGGTCTCTACGACAAAATTGTTTGGCTTCAACTTAGGGGCCAAACAAACCTGTAAAAGGATAGGATAGGTTCTAGTATCTCATCCATTTGTTGAATCATTTTTGAAACTCTATATCGCATTCGAATTAAGTACTTGATTTTGCATCCTGCTTGACTCTACTAAACGTTCTCATAAAGTTTATTTTGGATGCAGAAAAATGGATCCAAGAAGTGGAGATGAAATTCCTTTTACACCATAAGACGCTGTGGTTACCTATGGTGATGGAGTTGCACCAGAGAACAGAGGTCAATCCTCTCAAAGTGGACAAGATGAACAGCATTACTCAAGGTTCGGCGTGATGATATCCCACCACCGCCGCAGTTCACTCCACAGATGCCTGCCTTTCCACCAGGGCAAGCAATGGACGGGCAGCAAATGTTCCAGATGATTTATGCCATGATGCAAGCTCAACAACAAGTTCAACAGGAGGCGCATCGTCAGGAGGCAGAGAACCTGAGAAACAGCCTAGTAAATGCATTGGAGCAAGCAAACCCGCAAGCTAGACGACCAGCGACGGGATCTATCACTGATTTCCGTCAACTCAAGTCCCGTACCTTTTCGGGCAAGGAAGGACCAACTGAAGTGCATGAGTGGCTCACCAATACACAACATCAGTTGGAAGCAGCTGAACTTCCGCGGGAGAGATGGATGACTGCTGTCCGAATGCAACTGACGGACAACGCGCACCACTGGTGGCTAGCTGAAGAGAGGAGGCTCGGACATGACCGAGTCACTTGGGAGGAGTTCTCCAGACTCTTCCAAGAGATGTATATCCCAGCCGTTGCTAGGTCAGAACTCCGAGATAAGTTCAACCGCCTCATCCAGGGCAACATGACGGTGGAGGAGTATAATGCTGAATTCATTCGCCTGAGTCGTTTCGCCCCTTCTCTAATTCCTACCGAAGAAGAGAAGGCGGAGAAATTCTTTGACGGACTCAGGTTCGAGCTTCAGAGGTTGATTGGATCTGTTGCCCCTATATCGTACAACGACGTCCTTGCTGCAGCACGACGCATGGAGCGCGTCACCAGGAGGGAGTCAAGTCTGAAGCGACCATTTACCTCAGCACCATCCAAGGCAGCACAAGGGGATTCTGCAAAGCGACTCCAAAGGAATCTACCGCAGAGAGCAGCACCAAGAACCCTACCTACTTATCATTTTTGCGGCAAGTTGGGTCACATTGAAAAGGAGTGCAGACGCAAATTGGGACAGTGCCTGGTTTGCGGATCCAACCAGCATCTATCCAGAGACTGCACAGCACACCGAGAGGAAGCACCACGACTAGCTCTACCTGCACCAAGGCCAGATTATCCAGCAGTGGGAGCACAGCAGACGGGAGTTGGAGGAGTCAGACCACCAGCTCCAGGAGGATATCCGCCAAGACCACCATTGCCACCTCAAGCAGCACTATTCCAACAGGCTCGTCAGCAGAGGGGTCCAGCTCAGGGACGAGGTCAGGCTTTTGCATTGGCTGTTCAGGAAGAAGCTACTGCTGGAGAACTTATAGCAGGTACCATTTTAGTAGCTTCATTACCTGCTGTAGCTTTATTTGATTCTGGGGTATCACACTCATTTATAGCTGCTAGCTTCGTAGCCACCCATAGAGTAGCTACTGCACCCCTTCCGAAGACTAAGAGAATTCTTACGGGAGGTGGAATTATACCTGTTAGTGATATCTGTAGATCATGTTTAGTAGTAGTCTGCGGAAGAGAGATGCGAGCCCAATTTCTGATCTTTTCTATGCCTGACTATGATGTTGTACTTGGTATGGACTGGTTAAATCAGTATCATGCTACTCTTGATTGTCGGCTTGGAAAAGTTATATTCAGATCACCTGGACACTCAGAGTTTGAATTTCTTCGAGGAGCTGTAGAACAAGGTGTTCAGCCAACTCTTAGGGTATTAACTGTAGAAGGGGAGTCAAGTTACCCAAGAGTTATATCAGAGTTTGTGGATGTATTTTCCGATGATCTTCCAGGTCTACCACCAGATCGGGAAATAGAATTCACCATAGACTTAACTCCAGGAGCAGAACCTATCACTTCAACAGTTTATAGACTAGCACCTAAAGAGTTAGTAGAGTTGAAGAAGCAAGTTGATGAACTTCTGGAGAAAGGTTTTATCCGGCCCAGTGTTTCACCTTGGGGAGCACCTATACTTTTTGTACCGAAGAAGGATGGAACAGTTCGCCTGTGCATTGATTACAGAGCGTTAAACGCTGTGACCATTAAGAACCGGTATCCCTTGCCACGCATTGATGACTTATTTGATCAATTGAGTGGAGCTAGGGTATTTTCGAAGATTGACCTAAGATCCGGTTATCACCAGATTAGGGTGAGAAAGGAAGATATCCCGAAGACAGCCTTTAGAACCAAGTATGGACACTATGAGTTCTTAGTAATGCCGTTTGGTTTAACCAACGCGCCTGCTGTGTTCATGAGCTTGATGAACAGAGTCTTCCATCAATACTTGGATAAATTCGTGGTGGTATTTATCGATGACATTCTGGTATATTCCAAAAGCCAAGAAGAGCACGAGGAGCATCTCAGAATCGTGCTAGAAACGTTGAGGCAGGAGAAGCTTTATGCTAAGCTCAGTAAATGTGAGTTTTGCATGGATAAGGTGCCATTCTTGGGACATATTATCTCAGGAGAAGGACTGTCAGTTGATCCAGAGAAGGTTGCTGCTATTGAGACTTGGCCTACACCAACATCAGTTGCTGAGGTGAGGAGCTTTCTAGGACTTGCTGGATATTACAGAAGGTTTGTAGAAAATTTTTCAAGGATTGCAGAGCCAATGACGAAGTTGACACGGAAAGATCAGGACTTTGCATGGACAGAAGAATGTCAGATGGCCTTTGAAGAATTGAAGAGGCGTCTAACAACAGCACCAGTTTTGACTCTTCCTTCAGGGTCAGGCGGTTTTGTTGTTTATAGCGATGCGTCAGGTAGTGGCCTAGGATGTGTTTTGATGCAACACGGCAAAGTTATTGCTTATGCATCGAGACAGTTGAAGGTCCATGAGAAGAACTACCCAACACATGATCTGGAGCTAGCTGCTGTAATATTTGCACTGAAGATTTGGAGGCATTATCTTTATGGAGAGAAGGTGGAAATCTTCACTGACCACAAAAGTCTGAAGTATGTATATACCCAGAAAGAGCTTAATATGAGGCAAAGACGCTGGCTTGAGTTAATGGTGGACTTTGATATAGATCTGCAGTACCACCCAGGGAAGGCGAATGTAGTAGCAGACGCACTCAGCAGGAAGCCTACAGCTTATTGCTTGACGGTGCAGCCTGAGCTATTGAGAGATCTACAAGAGCTCCAGATAGAGGTTATTCTACCAAGACGGAGTGGCTTGCTGGCTAATCTGGAAGTGAAGTCATCGCTCGTGGAAAGGATTAAAGAAGCTTTGCCTACTGATGCAAGATTTAGAAGACTCAAAGATAAGACAGAAGCAGGCATGCAGACAGGACTTTGCATACATGAGGATGGTACATTAAGGTGCGGAGATCGTCTATATGTTCCAAATGGAGAATTGAGACATGAGCTAATGACTGAAGCCCATAGCTCCATATAATCGGTTCATCCAGGAGGAACAAAGATGTATAGAGATCTAAGGCAGTATTATTGGTGGCATGGAATGAAGAGAGAGATTGCTAGATTTGTAGCTAAATGCTTAGTCTGCCAACAAGTGAAAGCCGAGCATCAGAAGACTGCAGGAATGTTGCAGCCGCTTCCCATACCAGAATGAAAGTGGGAACATATCACCATGGACTTCGTCACAGGATTCCCAAGGAGCCCCAGCGGAAAAGATGCGGTATGGGTTATCGTGGATCGACTCACTAAATCGGCACACTTCTTGCCATTTAGAGTTGGACAGTCCACAGAGATACTAGCCGACATGTATATGCGACAAATTGTAAGATTGCATGGAGTGCCGGTTAGTATTGTATCAGATCGAGATTCGAGATTTACCTCTCATTTCTGGCGAAGTATGCAAAAGAGTCTTGGCACCAGACTAAAATTTAGCACTGCCTATCATCTCCAGACAGATGGTCAATCAGAACGTACAATCCAGATTTTGGAGGATATGCTGCGATCCTGTATGTTAGACTTTGGAGGGTCTTGGGAAGATCATTTGCATTTGGTAGAGTTCTCCTACAACAACAGTTACCAGGCAAGTATCAAGATGGCACCTTTCGAGGCATTATATGGTAGGAAGTGCAGATCGCCAATATGCTGGAGTGACGTCGAAGAGCGTCAGATATTGGGGCCAGAGTTGGTAATGCAAACAGTAGAGAAGGTGAAACAAATCCAGAATCATCTCCGTGCAGCTCAGGACAGACAGAAGCATTGGGCTGATACACACCGACGTCCCCTGGAATTCAAGGAAGGAGAACATGTATTCCTGAGGATCTCGCCTACTCGAGGAACCATTCGCTTTGGGAGCAGAGGCAAGTTAAGTCCAAGGTACATTGGGCCCTTTGATATTCTGGAGCGCATTGGTAAGGTGGCGTATCGTCTTGCATTACCTCCATCTTTAGAGGGAGTGCATGATGTATTCCACGTCTCACAGTTGAGAAGGTATGTGACTGACCCAAGTCACATAGTGGATCATTCTGAGATCGCCGTAGGCCCAAGCCTGAGATATGAAGAACAACCGGTGGGTATACTCGGAACCAGTGAGAAGACACTGCGAGGACATACAATTAAACTGGTTCGTGTGGCTTGGAAGCAACACTCTCCTGGTGAATCTACTTGGGAGAGAAGATATCATGCGCCAGAAATACCCCCACTTATTTGAGGATGCAGGTATATTTTAAGTAATTTTTGTAAATTCTTGTAGTTCTGTTCTACTAGTAGTTTAAATCTTTAAATTGCGAGGACGCAATTTTTTTTAAGGGGGGTAGATTGTAATCACCTGAAATTTTAAAGAATTTTTAAATTTAAAATTCTGGAATTAATTACAATTTTTGTGAATTTTAAACCTATAAATTAAAGTAGTTTAATTTAAAATGAATTTTTAAATAAAATTAAATAATATTAAAATATGATGAAAATTATATTTTCTGGTGTAAAATTAAAAACCGGTCATGGGGTAATTTTCCGGGAATTTATTGGACCCTGGATGAAATTTTTAAAGCATTAAAAACTATTATAAAATTTAACTAATTGATTAATCAATTAATAATAAAACAAACCAAACCATTTATTTAAACCGAACCCTGAACCGGACCGGACCGGCCGGTTTGACTAGACCGAACCGCTCAGACTAGCGGGTCGGATCCGGGTCAGCCCCGACCCGCCAGGATCTGACCCGACCCATTACCAAACCCTAACCCCCAAATCTGAATCGACCCGACGATTCGCCTGGCCGACGGCCGTTTCCACCGCCGTGGCCGCCGGTCGACCCCTCGGTTCAGCTCCCCCGCACCCGGCGACCCGTCCCCTTCGATTTCCGGCCAACGTCCGGCGGTTCCCATCCCTATATCCCCCTATAAATACTTAGCTATGGTCGGCCGGAAAATCCCCTTGAGCACCCCTCTTCTCCGGCGAGATCCTGACTCCGGCTAACCCTCCGTCCCGGCCGCCCACCTCCAGCAGGACTCGACATCGCACCTTCAGCCGGCGGTCCCTCTCCAGAACTCCGGGCGAGATCATCCAGAACCCGACGCTGACTACCCATACCGACCCGACTCCGGTGTCTCCGACCACCGGTGACACCACCCAGACACGTCGCCGACCTCCGCCGGCCTGAACCCCCTCCCAGCCTTCTCCCCTCGCCATCGGACACGCCCTGCCCGACCACCGGAGTTCCAGAACCCTAAAACCTAGGGTGGACACAGGACTCGACTCAGGACAGAGGACACAGTATCGCATAGTGTTGTGTCGGACACGATTCGTACTTGGTTTTCAAGTCCAGTTCAGGTACCCATAACTTCTTGCTCGTAGCTCCGATTTTTATTCCGTAAATTGTATCGCGTAGCCTGTATGACCCTCTCGGTGCCCGGACAAACCGCTCGTGGCATCGCGTCCTGAGGTGATCGTGAACCGCGATCCAAAACAGGAAAAATCTACGCCCTATTTCACCTCGGAACTGGGTACGCCCCGCCAAACGGGACGACTTGGTTGTGTGCGGTCTTCACAGATACGTGCGCATCGTTGATACGGACGTGTGAAATTTTGCAGAAGCTGATTCGGATGTGCGTGCACACCGGAATCAGTGCGTATCCGCGGACAACACCCCGTATCCGACTTTTTTTGTATTTCGATGTAACTTAGTGTATACTCATCGGATCGAGACGAAACTTGCGCCATCGGACTCGTAGCAATACGCTGGTCCTATGGGTCAAGTTTGGTTCGATTCTGAGAACGTTGACAAAATCGTGTGTCGTGGGCCCCACAGGCTCCACTTGACGGGCGATTTTGAGAACGGCTCATCGGAATCCAATTCTGGAAGTTCCGTTGGGTTCGTATCAACGTTCCTGACTTGTTGACACTAAGTTGGACTGATTTGGAGACCTTTGACCCTGACTCAGTTTTCGGTCCAAAGTGGCCCACATATGGACCCGCTTTGACCTAGAAATGTCGTTTTTGCCCTTGTGTCCAAACTTGACTTAAGGACAGGCGGTTCTAACTATTTTCTATGTTCTGAGACTGTTGGTAATGATCATTTCAGCTTTTGGAGGAGTTATTTGTAAACCCCCTGAATTTTTAAAATTTTAAAAACTGGATTTTTCATAATTTTCTGGAATTTTCTGGGAATTTTCTGTAATTTAAAAACAGGGTTTTAATTATTCAATAATTTTTAATTGATATTAAATGATATTAAAATATTATGAAAATAATATTTTCGGATGTAAAATGAAAAACTGGACTTAGGGCAATTTTTCTGGAATTTATCGGACCCCGGACCTATTTTTAAATGCCTAAAGAGTATTTACTTATTTAATTATTTATTTATTTATTTATTGATTTTATTATTATTTTTATTATTATTATTATTTTTAATATTTATTATAACCCGGCCCAAACAGCCCGGCCCACGGGCCCAGCCCGCTCGGCCTATCGGGTCGGGTCGGGTCTGTCCGACCGAACCCGACCCGAACCCGACCCGGCTTCCCTCACCCTCCCCACGATCTCCAGCCCCCGCGCGACCCGGCCGCTCCGCCGCGCGTCCCGGCCACGTCTCCGCCCGGGCCGCCCCTGCACGCCCCCACGACCCCCGCGAGCTCCGCCTTCCCCGCGCCCACGTCCTCCGCCCGTCTCGGCCCCCAGCCCCTCGCTCCGCCGCGATAAAACCCCTCCCCGATTCTCTTCTCCGGCCAGACTCCACCCCGCCGTCCACCACTCTCCGCCGCCCGCCTCCGCCCTAGCAGCGCCTGCCGCCGTACCCCCACCGCCGTCGACGCTCGGACCGGCCAGCCACCGCAGCGCTCCGCCCCTCCTTCCTTCTCCGTCGATCCCAGCCGCAGTCGACAGCAGCCCGCGCCGCCTCCAGCGCCGCCCCCAGCGCCGCCGCCTCCGCCCGAGCGACGCGCCGCCCTCCGCCGCAGCTCCCCCGGCCGGCCTCCCCCGCCCTGGGCCGCCGCAGAGCCGCCGGAGCTCGCCTGAATACCTAACCCTAACCCTAATTCTGTTTAACTGTGTCGGACACAGGATACAGTGTCCTGTGTCGTGTCGGACACGGTTTGACCCCGGTTTTCGGGTCCCCTTCAGGTGCGTGTAACTTTTTGCTCGTAGCTCCGTTTTCGATTCCGCAAATTCCTACGCGAAGCCTGTATGACCCTCTCGGTGTCCGGATAAACTGTTCGGGGCATCGCGGCCTGTGGCGATCGTACACCGCGATCCAAAAACAGGAAAAAATAGACCATGTTTCACCCCGGAACTGAGTACGCCCCGCCAAACAGGACGACTTGGTCGCACACGGTCTTCACAGATACGTGCGCCTCGTCGATACGGACGTATGGGATTTCGCGAAAGCTGATTTGGGTGTGCGTGCACACCGGAATCAACGCGTATCCGCGGATATCGCCCCGTATCCGTCTTTTCTGCAATTCGACCTAACTTTGTGTACACACGTCGGATCGAGACGAAACTTGCGCCATCGGACTCGTAGTAATACGCTGGTCCTGTGGGTCAAGTTTGGTTCGATTCTGAGAACGTTGACGAAATCGCGTGTCGTGGGCCCCACAGGCCCCGCTCGACGGGCGATTTTGTGAACGGCTCATCGGAATTCAATTCTGAAAGTTCCGTTGGGTTTGTATCAGTATTTCTGACCTGTTGACACTAAGTTTGGTGAATTTGGAGACCTTTGACCCGGACGCGTTTTTCGGTGCAAAGCGGGCCCACCGGTGGACCCCGTTTTGGCCCAAAACTGTCGTTTCTGCCCTTGTCTCCAAATTGGACCCAAGGACAGGCGTTTCTAGCTGATTGATATTTTTTGGATCTGATGGTGATGTTTGTTGCAGCAACCGGAGTACCGCCTGCAATTCCCGCCGAAGTCAGAACTGCAAACATAGCCGGAACCACAGGCAAGTGTACCTTGCCAAATCCTGCAGCTTGCTAATTATTTTCTGGATTTAATTATGCAATAATGGACAAGTAAAGCTTGCCAATTCTCAGTAATTCTTGACATAGTATTGTACTTGATTTCATTAATTGTAAACTTGTTTAACTGCTTAACCTAGGAAACGGGTGACGCGCTTAGTGTCCGATCATAGTCGGGTGCCAACTCCGTACGCGGGGTTGTGTAACGTCACATAGACATGGATAACGAGACCCGATAATTCTCGTACTTGTCCTATCAAGTACACCAGAACCCAGGACACTTGACACTATTTCATGAGACAGAGTCTTCCTGAGACATTCGAGGTGATTCTGCATAGGATGCATGGTTATGACATAGACTTTACATTCTTAGACATTTGATTCTTAGATATCAGACTTGCTGCATTAGTTATAATCGTGCGTGACATGGACATGAGGCATCGTGGACATGAGACGTGGGATTACATTGGGTGGGGAGAGACACACAGACTACAGGCTGATATTATATATAAAATATAGTATATAACATAGTGTAGTTCATAGTTATTGCCGCTACCGGCTCCCCGACACAGAGCTTGTAGTGGCTTCAGCCTGAGTTCTAGTGCTGCTCTCATATTGCATATCACTTAGCTGGATATATAGTTTACCCTATTGTTTCATTCATTGCTGCTTTGCATATATGTTTGGCTCGTATTCTTCTGTACCTTGTTACGTCCCGCTGAGGACCTGGTTTTGTTCACCAGATATAGCAGGAGAGAACTACCCCAAGGTGTACGGTACCGGAGCACTCCTTGGAGCAGAACAGGGAACAGAGGACGAGATAGTGGCCGAAGACTTCTCTTGAGCACCGGCTACATCTACACAGTATTTACATTTTCCAGCATTTTATTTCCTGTCTTTCCTTAATTGTAACGGAATAATTCTCGGATTTGTTTCCCGAGATAACCTTATTTCATATTGCATATTTAGTTTCATTACATTATTTCTGGCTTCAATCTGTGTTATCTGTGGATGAGATTAGAAATACCTGAGACTTGTAATTATTACTGCTAGACTACAGCTTAAGCATGCCCTGATGGAGCCATTAAATTGGGTTGTCCATCGGTGCGTGCTGCTGGCCATTGCCACGCCTCTCCAGTCCCTCGTCATTTTGGGACTGGGGCGTGACATGGTTTTTGTGGTGGCCCATGCAGGTCTACGACTAAATTGTTCGGTTTCAACTTAGGGACCGAACAGGCCTACAATAAGATAGGATAAGTTTTTAGGATCTCATCCTCTTGCTTGAATCGTTTTTGATCTCTATATCGACTTCAAATAATTTACTTGCATCTTGCCTTGATTCCTGTGCGCCTTTTATTGGTTATTTTGGATACAGGAAAATGGACCCACAAGAATGCAACGAGACTCCCGTCGGAACACCCCAAGCTACAGGTGTCACCTATAACGACGAAGTGACACCAGTCGAAGAAGTTCCACCAACTCAACAGAGCCAGCAGGCAGGTCAACCTAACTCTCGATTCCGACGCGATGATATTCCGCCTCCGCCGCAGTTCGTTCCACCAACGCCCGTACTCCCACAAGGACAACCAATTGACGGGCAGCAGATATTCCAAATGATCTACGCGATGATGCAAGCTCAGCAACAAGTCCAACACGAGGCACAGCGTCGCGAAGCTAATTTCTGGAGGGACAGCATTGTAACTGTACTAGAGCAGGCCAACCTACCAGCCCGACGACCTTCGACGGGCTCTATCACTGACTTCCGCCAACTGAAGCCCCGCACCTTTTCTGGAAAAGAGGAGCCCATAGAAGTTCATGAGTGGCTCACCAACATACGGCATCAACTTGAAGCAGCTGAGCTTCCACGGGAACGCTGGATGACCGCCGTCCGCATGCAGTTGACAGGGAACGCACACCACTGGTGGTTGTCTGAGGAGGCACAACTCGGACCAGACCGAGTCACTTGGGAAGAGTTCTCCAGACTCTTCCAAGAGATGTACATTCCGGCTATCGCTCGATCAGAACTGCGGGACAAATTCAATCGCCTCACCCAGGATTCTATAACGGTGGAAGAGTATAACGCAGAATTCATTCGTCTGAGCCGCTTCGCCCCAACCCTGATCCCGACAGAGGAAGAGAAGGCCGAGAAATTCTTCGACGGACTGAACTTCGAGCTACAGAGACTAATCGGATCCGTCGCACCTACATCCTACTCAGATGTTCTCGCTGCAGCCCGACGCTTGGAACGCGTCACCAGGAGGGAGTCTCGCCTCAAGCGGCCAATCACCTCAGCACCAGACAGATCATCACCAGGAGAATCTGCAAAGAGATCTCACACGCACCAGCCACCGAGGACAGCTTCGCAGACCCTTCCTACCTGTCACTACTGCGGCAAGATAGGCCATGTCGAGAAGGACTGCAGACGCAAGTTAGGGTTATGCTTGATTTGCGGGACCAATCAACACATAGCCAAGGACTGTCCTCAGCATCGAGATGGAGCACGAAGGGCAAACCAACCAGCTCTACCAGCACCGAGGCCACCTCTGGCACCTCAAGCAGCACTCTTCCAGCAAGCCCAGCAGCAGCAGAGGAATCTACCTCAAGGACGAGGACAAGCTTATGCGCTGACTGTGCAGAACGCTGATGCGAGTAAGTGATTCGTAGTTATCCGTTTTTGTCTTGTGTAGTTCGTGCCTCTTGGTTCGTGACCTCAGCCCCAACCTAGTAAATTGCAACTTGTTAATAATAACCTGGGTTTTTATAAAAGTTATAGTTTTCACTAGATTTTCCTGGAAAGTGTAAACTTCCAATTTTTAGGGAAACGGTATTTCCCTGAAGTCTCTTGTGATGTGTTTTCAAACGATACTTGCGACCGCGTCATCTCTGTTGACCGGTTATTCTTTTGATTGCGAGGACGCAATCCTCTTAAGGGGGGTAGATTGTAAACCCCCTGAATTTTCAAAATTTTAAAAACTGGATTTTTCATAATTTTCTGGAATTTTCTGGGAATTTTCTGTAAATTAAAAACAGGGTTTTAATTATTCAATAATTTTTAATTGATATTAAATGATATTAAAATATTATGAAAATAATATTTTCGGATGTAAAATGAAAAACTGGACTTAGGGCAATTTTTCTGGAATTTATCGGACCCCGGACCTATTTTTAAATGCCTAAAGAGTATTTACTTATTTAATTATTTATTTATTTATTTATTGATTTTATTATTATTTTTATTATTATTATTATTTTTAATATTTATTATAACCCGGCCCAAACAGCCCGGCCCACGGGCCCAGCCCGCTCGGCCTATCGGGTCGGGTCGGGTCTGTCCGACCGAACCCGACCCGAACCCGACCCGGCTTCCCTCACCCTCCCCACGATCTCCAGCCCCCGCGCGACCCGGCCGCTCCGCCGCGCGTCCCGGCCACGTCTCCGCCCGGGCCGCCCCTGCACGCCCCCACGACCCCCGCGAGCTCCGCCTTCCCCGCGCCCACGTCCTCCGCCCGTCTCGGCCCCCAGCCCCTCGCTCCGCCGCGATAAAACCCCTCCCCGATTCTCTTCTCCGGCCAGACTCCACCCCGCCGTCCACCACTCTCCGCCGCCCGCCTCCGCCCTAGCAGCGCCTGCCGCCGTACCCCCACCGCCGTCGACGCTCGGACCGGCCAGCCACCGCAGCGCTCCGCCCCTCCTTCCTTCTCCGTCGATCCCAGCCGCAGTCGACAGCAGCCCGCGCCGCCTCCAGCGCCGCCCCCAGCGCCGCCGCCTCCGCCCGAGCGACGCGCCGCCCTCCGCCGCAGCTCCCCCGGCCGGCCTCCCCCGCCCTGGGCCGCCGCAGAGCCGCCGGAGCTCGCCTGAATACCTAACCCTAACCCTAATTCTGTTTAACTGTGTCGGACACAGGATACAGTGTCCTGTGTCGTGTCGGACACGGTTTGACCCCGGTTTTCGGGTCCCCTTCAGGTGCGTGTAACTTTTTGCTCGTAGCTCCGTTTTCGATTCCGCAAATTCCTACGCGAAGCCTGTATGACCCTCTCGGTGTCCGGATAAACTGTTCGGGGCATCGCGGCCTGTGGCGATCGTACACCGCGATCCAAAAACAGGAAAAAATAGACCATGTTTTACCCCGGAACTGAGTACGCCCCGCCAAACGGGACGACTTGGTCGCGCACGGTCTTCACAGATACGTGCGCCTCGTCGATACGGACGTATGGGATTTCGCGGAAGCTGATTTGGGTGTGCGTGCACACCGGAATCAACGCGTATCCGCGGATATCGCCCCGTATCCGTCTTTTCTGCAATTCGACCTAACTTTGTGTACACACGTCGGATCGAGACGAAACTTGCGCCATCGGACTCGTAGTAATACGCTGGTCCTGTGGGTCAAGTTTGGTTCGATTCTGAGAACGTTGACGAAATCGCGTGTCGTGGGCCCCACAGGCCCCGCTCGACGGGCGATTTTGTGAACGGCTCATCGGAATTCAATTCTGAAAGTTCCGTTGGGTTTGTATCAGCATTTCTGACCTGTTGACACTAAGTTTGGTGAATTTGGAGACCTTTGACCCGGACGCGTTTTTCGGTGCAAAGCGGGCCCACCGGTGGACCCCGTTTTGGCCCAAAACTGTCGTTTCTGCCCTTGTCTCCAAATTGGACCCAAGGACAGGCGTTTCTAGCTGATTGATATTTTTTGGATCTGATGGTGATGTTTGTTGGAGCAACCGGAGTACCGCCTGCAATTCCCGCCGAAGTCAGAACTGCAAACATAGCCGGAACCACAGGCAAGTGTACCTTGCCAAATCCTGCAGCTTGCTAATTATTTTCTGGATTTAATTATGCAATAATGGACAAGTAAAGCTTGCCAATTCTCAGTAATTCTTGACATAGTATTGTACTTGATTTCATTAATTGTAAACTTGTTTAACTGCTTAACCTAGGAAACGGGTGACGCGCTTAGTGTCCGATCATAGTCGGGTGCCAACTCCGTACGCGGGGTTGTGTAACGTCACATAGACATGGATAACGAGACCCGATAATTCTCGTACTTGTCCTATCAAGTACACCAGAACCCAGGACACTTGACACTATTTCATGAGACAGAGTCTTCCTGAGACATTCGAGGTGATTCTGCATAGGATGCATGGTTATGACATAGACTTTACATTCTTAGACATTTGATTCTTAGATATCAGACTTGCTGCATTAGTTATAATCGTGCGTGACATGGACATGAGGCATCGTGGACATGAGACGTGGGATTACATTGGGTGGGGAGAGACACACAGACTACAGGCTGATATTATATATAAAACATAGTATATAACATAGTGTAGTTCATAGTTATTGCCGCTACCGGCTCCCCGACACAGAGCTTGTAGTGGCTTCAGCCTGAGTTCTAGTGCTGCTCTCATATTGCATATCACTTAGCTGGATATATAGTTTACCCTATTGTTTCATTCATTGCTGCTTTGCATATATGTTTGGCTCGTATTCTTCTGTACCTTGTTACGTCCCGCTGAGGACCTGGTTTTGTTCACCAGATATAGCAGGAGAGAACTACCCCAAGGTGTACGGTACCGGAGCACTCCTTGGAGCAGAACAGGGAACAGAGGACGAGATAGTGGCCGAAGACTTCTCTTGAGCACCGGCTACATCTACACAGTATTTACATTTTCCAGCATTTTATTTCCTGTCTTTCCTTAATTGTAACGGAATAATTCTCGGATTTGTTTCCCGAGATAACCTTATTTCATATTGCATATTTAGTTTCATTACATTATTTCTGGCTTCAATCTGTGTTATCTGTGGATGAGATTAGAAATACCTGAGACTTGTAATTATTACTGCTAGACTACAGTTTAAGCATGCCCTGATGGAGCCATTAAATTGGGTTGTCCATCGGTGCGTGCTGCTGGCCATTGCCACGCCTCTCCAGTCCCTCGTCATTTTGGGACTGGGGCGTGACATTATTGCTGAACCCACTGTTACAAGGACTGCTACCGGTATTCCAATCCCAGGCAAGTGTACCTTGCCATAAATTGTAGTTTAATAGTTTATTCTCTTGCTCTATTTTTCTGTGACTAGTGTACATGATATAACCTAGGACCGTATGACATACTTAGCGTCCGATCACAGTCGAATGCCAACTCTGTACGCGGAGTTGTGTACGTCATTTAGTGATGGTTATTCGAGACCCTTTATATTCTCGTGCTTGTTTATCAAGTACACTATAACCTAGGACACTTGACACCATACATTGACAGAATCTTTCTGAGATATTCAAGGTGATTCTGTGTAGGTTACAGGATGGACATAGTTATTATACTCTTAGATTATGACTGTTGCATTAGCTCTGATCTCACGTGACATGGACATGAGACGTGTGGTTACATTGGGAGGGGAGAGACACACAGGCTACAGGCTGTTCTATATTTATATACTACTATTGTGAGGTTGTAGACTCTCGAGCAGAGCTAGACCACTACTAGATATTGCTGCTACCGGCTCCCCGACACAGAGCTTGTAGCAGTCTCAGCCTGAGTACTAGTGTTGCTCTCAGTTGCATTTTTCACATAGATGGTTATGTAGTTACCCTGCTTATTTCATTCTCTATTTTACTGCATTACTTTTGGCTTGTGATTTCTGTACCTTGCTATGTCCCCTGAGGACCTGGAATGGATGATGTCCCCAGGTTTAGCAGAAGAACAATATCCCGAGGTTTACGGGACAGGAGTTGAAGCTGTACCAGGAGCTATTGCTGAAGGAGAACCTAATATAGAAGCAGAGGTGATGGCTGAAGACTTTACTTGAGCTTATGATATTTGTACTCTTCTTTATTTTGGACTCTTATGTTCTGGTCTGATGAACCAGTGTTTTAGACTCTTATCGGGTTGTTTCCCGACATACTCTGCTGAGACTGGACTTGATGTACTTTCTTTATTTGCTGTTGTTCTTATTATTCTGTGTGTGGATGAGATTAGTTTTTGATTTATTGTTGTAGACCTATATTACAGCTTAAGTATACCCGTTGGATCCATTAAATTGGGTTGTTCATCGGTGTGTACTGCTGGCCATTGTCACGTGTCTAGTCCCTCGATATTTTGGGACTGGGGCGTGACACAACTTCTGCACAAGGTTTAGTCTCTCGAACGGTTTCTGGGGCACTAGGAATCAGTCGATCCAGAAGATATTTTTGAGAGCACCCTGAGGTACGGTCCATGTGATCAAGTGAGGTGTTGTGTCTATTAGTGGAGAGCAGAACCATGATGTCACAGCTGCTAGTATTGGTGCATAGCTGAACCTTGAGTCACAGCTGTTGACATACGTGCGTACTAGTGTAGAGCTGAACCTTGAGTCACCGCTGCTAATCATGGGACAACCCATGGACCATCATGTAGTTAAGGCGCATGATAGGTTAACCTTATTGTATACCTAACATTTAATGCATAGACGAACATGAAATGGAACCTCATATATAGAAGCAAATTGTTGCTAACTTATGTGTCTGTTGCAGGGATAACCGTTTGGCCGTGGATAAGATTTATCGCATGCATGGTCTACTATTTTGTTTAAGTTTTTTTGCAAATTGTTAAAAAGAACATCAACAACTAGAAAGATCAACTAATAATGCTAGCTTCACTTGTATACTTAGTGTACATTTCTAGGTGAGTTTGGTCACGGTCGCTCACCAGTACATGTTGTAGTACTGACCCACGTTTGTGGGCAATCTCCAGGTTCTGGTAGCGAGAGTTTGGCGAGCATTTTGAAGCTTTTGGAGCGCATCCCTTCAAGTGGAATCGTGCTCGTGCTGCTTCCATAACTTTCCTCTCCTGTGGCAAGCTCTTTTATTAGGTGTTTTATTTTGGCCCTACTAAAAGAATATGATGTTTGGACGTTGTGGCTAGTTTTGTGTTTGTAAAAGAGTTGTAAGCCATCTATGACACATTTTGTAATCAACCAAGCTAGTACTCTGTATTCCAATTTTAAGCTCAATAAAAGAAAATATTTTGTGTTTTTATCAAATGTGTTCAAACTTTGGTTCTCTGCATTTAAATTATGTGCGTTTATATGTGTATATTTTTGTCTAACTTGTGTTTGTGCAGGTACTATGCCTTGCGCAAGCGCAACTTAGGCTTGCACGGCATCACGTCCAAGCTACAACGATCAGTTCCGTAAGGAACAAGCGAGGACGATTGGCCCTTACGAGATCAGAACGTGACACAGGGGACATCAGGGTTGTGGTGGTGATAAAGATGAATGATGGCGATGATGGTGATGGCAGTGACCGGGAGTGGTGCTGGCGGTGCTAAAAATGAAGAGAGTGATGGTTTTTAGTACAAATAAAGTTTTTTAGTGTAATTTGCGGTAAACTCATGATTGGCGGGTATACAAATTTTATAATATGAAATAAAACTACAATTTTCTTCACAGAGATTCATTTTTCAAATTCCAATTTAAAACCTATAAAATTCAAAGTAAAGCTAACTTTATTTTACGAAGCTTAGGCCCTTAATAATACATGAAAACAAAATACAATTAGGTGAAACATATTACGAGATATTACAAAGATAGGAAAAGAGAAGAGAGAACAAAATGATGCTCGGTGTTAAAAAAAAACAAATGGGTAAATCAGACTAAATTTAGTTTACCATTTATATCTTCCTTGATACAGACACGACTGAATTTTTAAAAGTTGAGAAGTATTCATGTATAAATTATTCCTTCATATACGTGTCTTTAGTTCGAATGATTGTCACGTATCAAATACTTAGATAGGAGGTTGATGAAAATAGTTATTCTGTATGCAATACATATTACTTAATCAATCAAATAATTATCCAAATTTGCATAATAGTACAAAGAGAGTTTTGAGTAAAAACACTATTTTATGCATAAATTGGCTACAAAGAAAAAAGTTTGATTTTTTTTTTTGGGATCAAGATAGTTTTCGTCAGCATGTGGAGGATTTTTTTTGAGATGTACAGCGTAACGTTCGAGATTTTATGTACGTTGCATGTCTTTTGGGTTCACTATTTCTAACTCCCACCATTTATAAATGGAAAGAATAATACGTCCGCGTGGCTAGATCTGTTGATCTTCCGCCACCAAGTCAGAATTTTATGCCTCTTCCTGATAGCCATGGGGGTCACTCAAGTTCCGCTCACTCTGAGGAAATAAGATGGCTTGGTTTAATTCGGTTTAATTTTGGTGGGTTTATCTTGTTTCCCAAATCTAAGTGAGTTTAAACATGGATCGCCATTACCCGCAGCAACCCTGCCCCGAGCGAGTGCCCGACAAACACCAGCTTGTACTCTCTCTCCGTACTCCTTCAGCCGCCTCCCCGTCATGTCGTCCTCCCGGTTCAGCACCCACACCGCCACCTTCAGCAGCCCGCAGTGCACGTATCCCCCGTTGAACTACCGACCGTCGTTGTTAAGAAGCATCTGATGGTCTCCGTCGCGGACCAAGTTAAGGCTGCGGATGGCGAGCACGAGCTCCTTGTGGGCCCAGTCGACGTAGATCATGTAGGGAGGGCATCGATCGCAGGTGTCGGCGTAGGTGAGACGCTCGAGGATGTCGGAGGGGTCCGTGCGGTACCAATGCGGGGACGGGGCCCACTGGGGGCGGGAGAGGTCTTCCTCGTAGACGGCGAGCACCGTGCGGCATGCGTGTGGTGTGGCACGGGATCGAACTGGGACGGGGAGGACAGGCCCAGCCAGGTGTCGTTGTCGCGGGTGCCGTAGTGGGTGTAGCGCCGCCAGGCCCAGCTGGCTCATCCGAGCAAGAAGAGGGGCTCGACGGCGCCGACTACTAATGACATTCATGAGAAATAGTAAATTTTTGAAAAAACTTGGATGTTGTTGAATCAAAATTTGGTATTGACAAGAAAATTTGAAATCAAGATAAACCTACCAAAATTAAACCAAGCCATCCTATTTTTGCTAGAGGGGCCGACATAAATTGGATCTGTCTGGTGGAAATTATGTTGATTCTAGATTTTTCTTAAACTTCCTTTTTTTCCAGACCTATTTGTTATAAATTACTTTTTTTTTTCCTCTCAAACTTGTCTCTTTTTGGTGTATTTCTAAGCGTACCCCAATATAAAAACTCTTGATAAAGGCACTAAAAAAAAGACTAAGAACAGTCCAAAATTTTACCATTGATAATTACAAGTTTGTCACTCATAAAAATTACTCACCTGGCTGTCCGCTTCCAATTGATTTGTTTTTATAATTTGGACTTTCAAAATTTTGACAGTCTTAAAAAAATATGTTAATTTTTTAGATTTTGACAGTCCTTCCAATTTGTAGGACTGTCAAAATTTTAACAGTTCGGAGGGAAGGACTACGCGAGATGACATGAGGACGGGGCTGCATGGAGGCCGAAAGAGGGGGGGGGGGGGGGGGGGGGGAGGGGAGACGAGGCGGAGGAGCGAAAGGAGGAGGAGGCGGTGGCAAGAGGAGGGGGAGGGGAAGGGGGTGGCGGCGAGGCGTAGGCGCACGCGCTCGCCTCCGCTGTTGCTGCTGCCGCTTTTGCTGCTGTTGCCACAGCTCCTTGCGGGCGCATGCCTCCGTCGTGCGCAGCCCCCCGCACGCTGCTTCTTCTTCTTCTTCTTCTTCTTCTTCTTCATCGCCTTCGTGACAGAGCCAACGGAAAAATGTTTGAGGTACAGCTCGGCGACGGCGAGGTGGTCGATGGCGAGATCAACGACGCGGAGAGACGAAAAATCGCGAGAGGAGGCTAGGAGGAGAGGTCGGAGGGGGGTGTGGGTGGGGGAGGAGCAGGAGGAGGGAGGTGAAGAGGGTGGACAGTCCTAGTAAAATTTGGACTAGTCTGAGTAAATTTTTTTTCTAATTGGACTAGCACCAATATGGACTAGTCCCGAATCATTTTTATAGTGCCTTTATGGAGAGCCAATGTAAACCCCATCCCTCCCGCCATATACAAACTTCAAAAAGAAGCATAAACAAACAAACCAACCCCAAACTCCAAAAATGAACCCCAACCCCTCCTCCTCCTCCCACCACTACCTCGCCCGCCTCATCGTCACCGGACTCGTCCTCCACCTCCCCTCCCTCCGCCGCCTCATCGGCGTCCTCCCCGCCCACCTCTCCCATCCCCTCTCCCAATGCTACTTCCCCCTCTTCCCCACTTCCACCACCACCTTCCTCTTCAACCTCCTCATCGGCCGCAACTCGAAACACTCCCTCTCTCTATTCTCCTCTCTACTCCTCCACTCCTCCCCTGACTGCTTCACCTTCCCGATCCTCCTCAAGTCCCTCCCCTCCCCCTCCCCCCTCCCCCAGTGCCACGCACAGATCCTCCGCCGCGGCTTCCTCTCCGACACCTACGTCCTAAACTCCCTCTTGACCATCTACTCCTCTCTCCGCGACATGCCCTCCGCACGTAAGCTCTTCGACTCCAGCCTCGGCAGCAGCTCCGACGTCGTCTCGTGGAACATTCTCGTCAACGGGTACATCCGGGCCGGGTCGCTGGAATTCGCGAGGGAGCTATTCGACGAAATGCCGCAGAGGAATGTGGTCTCTTGGAGCGCGATGATCGGTGGGTACGCAGGTAACGGGGAGCTGGATGTCGCCCGGTTCTTGTTTGACAGGATGCCCGAGTCGGTCGGGAAGAACGTGGTCACGTGGAACTCGATGGTGTCCGGGTTCGCGAGGTGTGGGCTGCTGGACCTGGCGAGGGGGTATTTCGATAGGATGCCCGAGAAGAACTTGGTGTCTTGGAACTCGATGGTTTCCGGGTACGCTTCGAACGGGGAGATGGGTCGGGCGAGGGAGCTGTTCGGTTTGATGCCGGAGAGGGATGTGGTTTCCTGGAGCTGCATGATTGCGGGCTATGCGCAGAGCGGGAAGTACGTTGAAGCGCTTCAGCTCTTTAAGACGATGATGAAGGAGAGCAGAATGGAACCGAACGAGATCACGATGGTCAGCGTGCTATCGGCTTGTGCTCACCTTTCAGCATTGGACCATGGGAAGTGGGTCCATAATTACATTGACAGGCACAGGCTGATTTTGGACGATGACTGCAATCTTGGGGCAGCGCTGATTGACATGTATTCCAAGTGTGGTTGTGTGGAGTCGGCGCTCCAGATCTTTCATTCATTGAATCAGAAGAATATTTCATCTTGGAATGCCTTGATCACTGGATTGGCACTTAACGGGCTAGCTCGTGAATCTCTCTTAGCCTTCGAGGAGATGCAGCAATCGAGATTGAGGCCAAATGATATAACCTTTGTTGGGGTGTTGACGGCATGCACACACGGAGGATTAGTCGAAGAGGGACGCCAGTACTTCGAGAGCATGTCGTCTGTTTATGGGATGCAGCCTGTGATGAAACATTACGGATGCATGGTTGATCTGTTCGGACGAGCAGGGCAATTAGAAGAGGCGGAAAGGATGGTCAGAAGGATGCCAATGAAGCCGGATGTAATGGTATTGGGAGCTCTTCTTGGTGCTTGCCGGATTCATCGAGATACGGAAGTTGCAGAAAGAGTACATAGAGAATTCCTCAAACTGAAGTCTCAACAAGCAGGTTGCCATGTTCTGCTATCCAATATCTATGCTGCTGCTGATCGGTGGGCTGATGCTTCAAAGATGAGAGATATTCTGAAGAAAAATAGGATAAAGAAGGAGGCTGGATCTAGTTCTGTGAAACTGGAGGGGGTTGTGTAAGAATGTGCGTGCAAGATCATTTCTTTTCCTGGTATTGACACTGAAAACTGGAGTCAGGACGGAAAAATTAGGTAATAGCTTAGTAATGACAGTGTTCTGGCAGATTGGGACGAAGAAATCAAGAAAATACAGAGAAGTTTGCTTTGGGTTTTTTTCTTCCAGATAAGGGATATTGAAATGGCCAGAAAAATATTTGGACTTGAGGGTATATGGGACCTCATTCATTTGTGAAGCATGCTCTCGATCTTGTTTCATGGAGATATTTTATAGCTTCATTGGTATACCAGTTTTCAATGATTAAGGCAAGGCCACTGATCGAACATTCTAATATCTTCGTAATGGCATGGTCCAACAAAGTACCGACGATATTGACACTTTTGGGCAATTTTGATTGTGGGAGACTGGAATGAAGACAAATGACTTCTGCTTTATCTAAAATGGAATTCATTAGGATGAAGGCCAACTTAGTCACAAAGTATGAAGGAAATCATTCTTAGTCACGAAGTCTAAAGATCTCATTAGGAGTACTCTTGGTTTTGTTAATTTGTTAGGGAAAGAAGGATTTATAACCATCTTCAGATAGTTTGGAGTCTTTGGACAAAGATTGGTGGTTTTAGTGCTGGAATATTTGAGGTTTGGTTTGATGGCTCCTTATAATATCATGATTCTAGGGTTGTGCTCGGCTGGCAGTCATTACCCAATACTTCTACATCTATGGATGAAGCATCTTACGTGATGCAAAGCTCATTTAACTTAATGAGTTGCGTGAAGAGTAGGTCTTCTTACCAGATTCAGAATGAGAATGAAGTCAGAATGTGCCGATTGGTACCTCTGTCCATGGTTTGACTCAGCAAGAAAGACTGATGCTCTGAACATAACTTCCTGGTCTTCCTGTTCTCGGATTTGAAACTTCACTGAGTTCACTCCTGGAACACAAGTGCTCAGCACTCTTGCCAAGCTTCTTTGCATTGCCAAGTTGGTAACGTCCATGCTACCTGATTGATTCATCTATCACCAACTGCCTACAGACAAGGGTAGAGCTTCAAACACCCAACCAAGCTTAATTGCTAATAATGCACACTATCATCTGTAAGATGTTTCTCCCTTTTTTATAATTTTCAGTATCAGCATATTTTTTTAATAAAAAGATCATTTATAATTTTATAATTTTTGAGCATATGGTTCATGCCTTTGCGTCAACTCATTTAAACAGTGTATACTTCTTGCACACAAAACTTTTGTAGTGTATTAGTCCTTTATACGTGTCTTCTTTTTCACTATATTTAACTTAATTCAGAGCCCAAATACAAATTTATTCTCACTATGACTGCAACAGAATGAAGGATTCTGAACCGTAGCTTGAAACTGGGTTTAGAAGAACCATCATATGTTTGAAAATTATGAAAGATAATGAATATCAGAAGATATGCTCAAAATGGTTTAAAATATTATTTAAATCCAAGACAAGTTTTAAGTTACTGGCCTACTAATAAAATTGTACATATTTGGATTTCTCTCAATGGTGAAAAGAATATTGTGATTATCGACTGCATTAAACTACTTACAGCATGAGGACTGAATTTCAGGAGAATCCTTCCTGCCATAACTGACTGAAAGCTTGAGAACATACATGAGTTTTTGCATCAGAGTACTGTGAAATTCTTCTCGTCCAGGCCTATTTACAAATGACTTTCACAGTTTAACAACATAACTTAGCTTTGCCATCATTTTCTCAATCTCTACATTCGAAAGCATCTCAGAACATTTAAAAGCATCTCAGGAAAAAGTTCCAAATAACCAAACCTTAGATGCTCAGAGAACCTCCATGTGCATTGAATGTGAATTAGATATCTCAGTGACTTCCGTATTAATTCCCTTCTGAAATTCACATGTCAAAGAGGTAAACCTGCACTAGGATATGGAATGTAACCTAACTCGGTCATCCACTGACAGATAGATGAACCATGAACAAGAAGCTTTAGATAGACCCATAACTTGGACATTTTTCTTCATGATCTTAATGAATGAAAAGCCTTTCGCTGGGATCTATCTGATCTGATCCTTTATCGTTCATTCATAATGAAAAAAAGGACTTGCAAATGCATTTTGAATTGGCTTCAACTATAGACTATAAATGCAAATCCAGTCCGTAAATTGACTTATTGTGACCATGCAAGTAGACTTGCTCAATTGCTCATTCCCTGTGGAAGTAGTTAAGAAGGGAAAATGACACCTTTACATGAGATTAATAGAAAACAATCACATGCATTGCTTGTGAAGAGAACCCAAGATAGCACTAAATGGAACACAAGATTTCAGGTGGTAATTTATAAGTCACAATATTAAAGGAAAGAGAAAAATTAACTAAGCAACCCTAAATATGTTGGAAGAGACACGAATAGTGAATTTCTTCAGGAACTAGGCAACTGTCTAGGTATTCTGTATTTATCTTCTGAAATATAGGAACAACATCTTCAATCAAAATTCTTTCTCTGAGTGTGTTCCTTAGTTCAATAAGCCCAATTCCATAAGTGATGACAGACACTGATGAACATAGTCAGTGAGTCCAGTTGTTCTTGAATGCTAAAATATTCTTTTAAGATATCAGGGTCAATAATTTCTAACAGTGCAGTTGGATATCCTTTGCTTACCCACAATCTCAAACTCATTTCTCCATCAAACATAGCATCACTGACCTTCGTCCTGTAACAATTTCTAACACCAAAATTCCAAAACTGTATACGTCGCCTTTGCTTGAGACTTTTCCTGTTGATCTATACTCTTTTGAAAAAAAAATTGCTAAACCCAACAAAGATACACTCAAATTGGAAGATATTGTTACTATTCTTATATGTACTATGAACTGTAAAATTCTTAATTACCATTATTATTATCCTACTGCCAAAGGGACCTAAATTTACCTTCAAATAAATAAAATAATTGCCATAATTGAAAGTCGGTGCATTAGGATTTCGATAGATATGGACCATAATTCTAGCCAGAAAGGCTTCCATGGAATTCGTACCTTATGGGATTGGCATCAAAATCTTGCAGGAAGCACTACCAGTAGTAACAAAATAGGTCTTGCAGCTTGCTTGAAGGCAAATTAGCAAGCAAGGAGAAAATTATATTGTTTACAAAGAAAGTCGATAACACATTGATATATTGAAATTGTGTTTTAAGTGCTTCAATTAGCTGGACCAATGTAGGCAAAGATGCCAGGTGCCTGGTGAGCTAGCGGACAAAACTGACTTGCTATCACCTGATAACTGTTTTGTGATTCCAGAGTCACTAACATGGACGATCATGTTATAATCCGATCATGTTATAATCCAACCATGTTATAACATGTTATCATGTTTATAATCCAAACCAGTGGCGGATTGAGAGAAGGGCAAGTGGGGTCAACTGACCCCACTCAATTTTTTTTACTTATATATACTAGTATATATGCACGTGCTTTGCACGTATATTGGAGTGAATGATGTTGATGAGTTAGTTTATTTCTACTGCTTTTAATTATATAGGTTAATGGTTCAACCCTTCGAATTCTTTGGTAACAATATAAAAGACTTAGCAAGTAGCATGAACCCTTTGATTTCCGTAAATGGTTGTCATTATTGCATCTCTTAAATGGTTGTTAGTGGAATTTATTGTAGGTATTCTTTTTAATTACTAAATATGTTGAAGGGTATTTTTGGAACGAAAATTTTTCACGGTGAATCCTAGTTTTGACATTATATAGAGGATATATATATATATATATATATATATATATATATATATGGAAGAAAGGGATATGAGCCATAGGCTCATATTCCTACATGAGCCAATGCACACGTGGACCAATAAGAATGGAGTGTACTAGTGCACATGAGATGTAGGAATTCATTCCTATTGGTCCACATGTGCATGACTCATATAGAAATATGAGCCTATGGCTCATATCCCGTTTACCCTGTATATATATATATATATATATATATATATATATATATATATATATATATATATATATATAGTGGGGCAAAAGATAGTTTTTACATATATAGGGGCTTAGTTTGTAATAAAACAAAGATGAAATTAAAAAAATACTTGGCGATCAACTTGAGAAATTTATAGAGGATGTCGTTATGGTGATGAGTTCTCTGGTTTGAAGGTAATTGGTGAGCTTGCTAAAAGATTAGTTGATAGAATGAAGAATTACTTGCTTTTAAAGACTCTAGTCTTGCATGTTGCAACTGCTAAAAGAGCATTTTCGGTGATGAATATTATAAAAAATATAATTCGTAACCGAATGAGAGGTGAATTTATGAATAATTGTTTGGTGACATACATTGACCAAGGCATTTTTGCAAAAGTTGGGAAAGAGGTCATCATGCAACATTTTCAAAATATAAAGCCTCGTAAAGGGGTTATTGTAAACAATTAGTGTCAGTTATGATGTAATGCAACTATTATAATATATTTATCATAAAAGTATTTTGTAACAAATTTGTGCTATTTTTTTCTTTACATTTTTATAATTTTTTGGGATTACAAATTTACTAGTCGATTTTGACTCTGCTATACCCAATTCTGGCTATGCCACTCTAACCAACAGCACATTGCGTGGCTTCAACTCTTGGTCCACCATATTAGGAAAGTGATGGTGATGGTGAAGGTACTCAAATCTTAATCACACATCCAGCAGTATCTTTATTTCTGAAGTAGATCCAAGTAGCAGTTGCTGCGAGAGTACAATCATTTTTCAAGGTTTCATTTAGCATGAACTGCGATACCAAAGTCTTGAAATCCAAGTTAGAACACGTGCTGATGATTTTGACAAGATTCCAATGCCAAACCTTACTCAAAGCACAACTGCATCAAAGCTTCTCAAAGCGGCTTGATTTTCTAAATTCATGACCTTTGCCGCATTAATCAGTCATCATCTAGGCATGCTTTGAACACTTGAGCTAAAGCTCCCCCTTTAGAGTAAGTTGGCATTGCTAAAGTTGTCACCGGCTCAGACCAACTCATGGTATGAAATCACTCTAAATTTATTTAGGGAAGTATCTTTAGATGGGAACTTAAGTATTCCTCTATCAAAATATTATATGAATACAGAAACAACATATTAGGACAAAAAATGGATGCAACAGGGGGGAGGATATATTCAGGCAAATGGTGTTTACTCTCTTCTGATTTAGAGGCCAAAATTTCAGGACGACAAGGTGAAAAGCCAAGTTGAATTGCGACAAAGCTGCTGCATTCCCTTTCTAGGAAGCTAAGATTGGAGAATACCCTACCTCCAGGAATTTGTCCTTCGAGTTTGTTGAATGAGAGGTCTAGCCTACCAAGATTATGGAGATTGGCTAATGATTTCAGTGTCGCACCTGAGAGAAAATTCTATGATAGGTTCATATACTCGATTGGTCATTCCTTTAACCGAACTAGGAATCTGATAACGAAAGGAGTAATTGGAAATATCTAGGTATCCAAGCATTTGGAGCTCCCCTAAAACACCTGAGATGTTACCTGAAAGATGATTATTTGATAGATCCAATGAATGTAAGAACTTCAAATTACCCATCTCTAAAAAAAGTGAGCCATCCAGAGTATTCTCCGTTAAATTTGGTTCGATGGGACCATTTTAACTCCACAAGCTGTCTGAAATTTTTGAGGATAATCTATTGGAAGCAAAAAGTACAGATTCTGTAGTCCATGATATTACCCAATGATTATTGTATTAGTCCCGAGAGAGTGTTCTCATGAACTCATAAATCAATCAAGCTTGGCAACAGACTTGGTTCACAGGGGATTGACCCGCTTACTCTGTTAATACCTAGGGGCATCACCAGAAGGTTTTTCAGCCTTGAAAGCTCCGACAGTATTGCTCCACTAAGCTCATTTCATTCCAGGTCTAGATCAAGAAGGCCGCTTAAATTACAAAATCTCGTAGGAATTTCTCCTCTATATTTCTGTTGGGAGTTAACATGAGTTATACTGGTTGAGAGGTTTCTTACAGAATCAGGATGAACACTTTGTAACTTGCTGACTCCCACAGTAAGATGTTCAAGATTCCTGCAATTAGAATTGTGATGAAATCGAGTCGTTAAGTTATCTGGTTGGTATGCGAGGCCAGAATGCCAAGCTGAGGCCACAGCTTTTTCCAAGTGTAACCGGCATGGATCCAGTAAGGTTGTTCACACGAAAAGCCGTGAAGCATTCAAGAGGGACATCGTATGGAGCCAGTTATGCTATTAACAACTAAATTTAAGTATTGGAGGTCCAGTAGATTCCCCAGCACCTCAGGAATTGCCCCTTCCAGATTATTGAATTCTAGGTTGCGGCCAATAAACTTTGTGAGGTTTCCTCTGGAAACAGGTATAATTCCAGTGAGTTTGTTTACACCGAGATATAATGCATTGAACCCTTTAACTTTCCAAGATGTGATATAATCATATAATGCATTGATCCCCGTAACATTTGCAATATCAGGTGTTATGCACCCACTGAACTCATTGAAAGGCAAACTCAGCCAATGGAGAGGGAAGCAAACCGTGATGGCATATGCCACTCTGATTATTTTGGTTTAGAAAAATTCCTTGGAGAGAAGGGAGCATTACAAGTTCATTATTTAAGGGGTGAGAACCAGCTGATAGATTGTTCAAGTAGGAGACACTGGCTAGTGAAGTCATGTTGAAGATGGCGGAAGGAATTGGACCGGAAGGTACTAATATCGAAGAATGACCAAGGTGAGTTGTGGCATACCGATGGCATGTGGAATGGGGCCAGTGAGAGTGTCATTGACGAGGCTGAGACGAGATATCGGCATGCGAGATGAGGAGATATCGTGCCTTGGTGGAGAAAGTAACAATTCGCTGTTGCCTATGGCTACAGTAGATGCTGGTGAAGAAGGAGTGCATTGGTTCTCCAATTGGCATGGTGACTGGCAAGTACGCAGTGTGGGTCGGTAGCACCGGATTTGAAGGCCAGTAGTGATTCAAGGTTGGTAACTTTGTTGTGTGCCTTTGACACCAATAGCTGGGGATTGGAGCAGACAACTAGCAAGAAGAGTAACTGAATAGTTGTGAAAAGAAGGTAGTAGCTCCATGGACCCAGAAAGAGAAAGAAATTCTTGCAGGCTGTTGCATTGCTTGAGCTGACGATTTATAGCGTAGTCTCTTGCTCAAGAGAGGTGACAGACTGATATACTGATAGGTGTCTTTGTTGAACTGGTCCTCTATAGTTTCCTAAACCTTTCTTAAACAGTACACTTCAGTGACCTACGACTTGAACTCAAGGAACTAAGCTAAGTGGAAAAAAAATATGTCTGTCACGCCAGATAATTATCTATAGGTAAATTATTGATTAATGATTAGTGAAGAAGGATTCTTAAGACCATCTACAGAGTTTTGACAAGGGTTTGTGGTTGTCATGGAGGTATATTTGAGTATCCTCGTGCTAAGATGGTTATCTCTGGCTTCCGGTCATTATCGAGTGCTTCATGTCATGCTCTAATTCCGGTGAATCGATAAGTCGTCACTGGACGTAATGTCTTACAAATCTAAGTTACACTTGTACAAGACGTGTACGTGCACTTTTCGGTAAAATAGTTTTTTTTTATAAATTTTGCAGCAGAAAGTAAACAGAAAAAATTGCATCATAACTTGATATAAGAAAGTCTTTTATTGATAATCTTGCAACGGCTACAAAAGGCTCTTAATAGCTGAACAAAATGTGTCAACATGGCTGACAACTTTTGAACTGAAAATAAAATACTTTGTTCCATGCATGGCCCTTTACTGAAGGAAATACAATCGCTTTGATAGGAAATCTTCTAAACTTGATTGAAAAGCTTCAAAAATGATGAAAGAGCTTCAAGTCAACTGGGCAAGCTTCGTTTCTCTAAGCGCTCACTTGGTTCCAAGTACCCGTGGAGGCGAGAGTAATGCATTGGTAAGCGGTATCAATCCGACTCACCAAAATCGACATAATAATCATGTGATAGCAAACAATTAATATTTAGTAATATTTCTATTTTTTTTAGAATCTATTAACAATTCATAAACAAGGAATATAAAACATGAATATACACATATATCACTTGTTACCCACGACCGATTGTCCTTTCCTGCAAACAAGGATTAACATTCTCTATCATGCAAAACCACTTATTAGTAATGCAGTCTGTCTACATGAGGATCACTGGTGAGAACACTATCTTGGACTATTTATGGAAAAATGAAACCCCTTCACGTGTAGGTAGTTAGCCTTACTGAATGTTCCGAAGTTCCTGTGCTTATACATCCAGCACTATACAAACATGTTCCTCCTAGGCCGAATCAGTTATGTGCCCGCGGATAGTGTTCGAGGAAACCAAACCTTGTGCACAAGTGACCATGCAAGCATATGTGATTAACTATAAACATACCACACATTGATAATATAAACTTGAAATAATCTATACAACAAGTCAACATTATTTATTCCACATTACTCGAGTTATAGCTCGTAAATCATACCCCATTCCAGGATTACCTCATGTGACGACCCAACAGTCCCAGACATTGTCACAATTCTTAACAACAAGAACAACAATACAATTATTCTCTTTCATCTTGACTCTCTTTGTTAAGATGAAAGAGAGTCAAAGCCACTCACTATTAGAATTGGAGAGAGAGAGAGAGAGAGAGAGAGAGAGAGAGATTCCTACACGTCATTCAAGTTCCGCCTACGCGATCACCTGCATTTTGCACCAGTAGAGATTCAATACTCGTCTTCTCTCTTTCTATCAGAATTCGATATTAATACGGAAATCGATGAAGGAAAACAATAAAAATCATCTATCGAAAACATCAACGAAAACACATTCAACAAAACCAATATCGAAAAGCATTAAGTAAAAACCGAACAGTGAAAAGATTGGAAAATAGTCTCTTATATAGAGTTCATTATCCAAGACGCAATTCACTGCATTTTGGACTCAATTACGAAAAAGTCAATCCATAGATAGAAAATAATCTTAATTTACTTTGTCCCGATCTACCGATATCGAAACGATATTTTCACAATGATTTGATTCCAACTGGCTATTCAAGCCATAAACAATTATTAAAGTTTAGAAGAAAAACAATTATTAAAGTCCAACTTCTACCCTCTCAACATATTTTGTTGCGATTTTTTTTGGAAGCTTCTAGCAGACGTTACAAGTAACTTTAATATTACAGAATAGTTTTTTTTTTCCTGAATTGAAAATTTTCTTTCCTCTCTCTCTCTCTCTCTCTCTCTCTCTCTCTCTCTCTCTTGCTAGAGAAGCAATTAATTTTGCTCAATTTTTTTTTTTGATTTTTTTAATATGGATGGATATAATTCAAACCAACCTTTTGAAAATTATGATTATTATAAAAATATGTTTGAAAATATTCTTATCCCTGATTCTGCGCCATCGACACAAATGTCACCTCCTGAAGTTAGAAGTATGATTACGGCTACAAATGTTGACAATAAGAAAAAAAAATCATTTTTTGGGAATTATTTAAAAAAAATATTTGTCACTGATAGTGAGTGTGCACTGATTTTAGATCCAAAAGATCAAAAACCAATATCTAAGGCTGTGGAATGTAAGAAATGTAAACGAGTTTACAAATGAAAAAAAAATGATGGCACGGACACTTTAAAAAGATACTTGCTATGGCAAAAACACACTGCATGCTAGACAAACACAACTAAGTACCGATGGTCAAGGATCTTCTATATGTAACTTTACTTATTTTGATGCTCGTAACAAGACTGAGTTAGCAAGATATATTATTTATGATGAACAACCCTTTACATTTGGTGAGGGTGATTTCTATTATAATTATGCAAGTAATACTCTTAATCCTTGTTTTACTAAAGTTTCTAGATCTACTGCTAGAGCAGAGGCTCTGAATTTTTTCAAAAAGACAAGACTGAAAGTTTTATACATGTTAGTAAATTAGCTCTAACTCACTACTAGAAAAAGCGGAATTAGCGACGCATTTTAGCGACTCCATATAAAAACGTTGCTAAATTAGCGACTCCGTAAAAAACGTCGCTAGACGTCGCTGAATGGCGATATTTAGCGACGTTTAGCGACTTTTATTAAGATTTAAAAATATTAGTCGCTATAAGTTTGATTAAGGTCGCTAAACGTCGCTAATATGTATAATTTAGCGACTTTAGCGTCATAATTAGCGACGTATATATTAAAAATATTTAGCAACATATTTAGCGACGTATTGGACGTTGCTAAATTTTTATTTAGCGGCATTTTTTTTGACGTCGCTAAACGTCGCTAAATTTTGGTTAATTATGGCTCAGTTTTCTTTTCCCCTATCTGCGAAAATTTCGAAAGTTTTCAAAACCTTTCGATTTCCCCCACCCCCCCTCTCCGGCGACCGGCGACCGGCTCTCCACGGCTGCGGCTACTCCGGCATCCCCCTCCTCCTCCTCGAGCTCTAGGTAAACCCTAACTCTCTCTCTCTCTCTCATGTGACACTGACACAACACACACTTGACAGACACGACACACACACAGACACTGACAGACACACACACACAGACGCAGACACACACACACACACAGACACTGACAGACACACACGACACCTAGGGTTAGGGTTAGGTTTTTTGACCTGGGGTTAGGGTTAGGGTTAGGTTTAGGGTTTTTGATCAGGGGTTAGGGTTAGGGTTAGGTTTAGGGTTGGTTAGGTTTTTTGACCTGGGATTAGGGTTAGGGTTAGGTTTAGGATTTTTGATCATGATTGATTCCTATACATTCATAAACCAAACATTATTAATTTTTACTGTTCAATATCAATTTCTTAATACTTCCATATAGAGTATTTGGGTGAATACTCTATTTTCACCCAAGTATTCAATAGAGTATTATGGCCTAAGTATTAGATTTGAGTTAAGATATATATATATATATCAATAATCTGTTACCTTAGCATTACCTCAACCCAAGTATTCAATACCTTAGCTAAATTTCCATTACCTAGCCCAATAACTAATATCTTAACTCAAATCTAATACTTAGACCATAATACTCTATTTTCACTTGGTATCTTAATATATAAACCATATAAACACACTCATTATAATACATATATTATACCTATATCCTTGTATCACAATTACCTATTGTATACCTTGTCCTATATTCCATAGCACTTAACTTGACATTTACCATGATACCTATACTCAAGTACACTGCCACAAATCTCACTGGTATACTAGGATATCACAACACAAAGTGAGTACTTTTCCCATCCTTACACTCAATATTCACTGTTCTTGGACTATAATTGAACACTTGACATTGAATATCCCCTTAAACCTATACTGCACCTAGCACACACTAAAACCTCATCCCTATCAACTTTGGTAGTAAGAGTTTTATACTACACACACAACCAACTCTTAACATGACACTAACACACAACCATGATGCTCCTCTACATGAGATGAATATCTCATACCCAGGTCTGATTTTAGACTACTCCAATGCAAGAGTTCTCCTTCTTACTACATTACCACTCAACACCCAACCTCCTATGATATAGACACCAACACTTACAACCTAGTCTAATACCAAGCTCTTTGTTTAGTGTATAAGAGCATACTACCTTGTATAACACATTCAATACCTACACTTATCTTACTCAAAATATCTCACACTCACACCACACCACACTAATCTCAGACACCCATTACAATATTTGAACCCACGCTCTCTCTAGGACTGAAACCATGTCAGACCTTCCAACACTACAAATAGAACCCTGGTATATGGTACTCGAGTCCCAAAATACTTTTAAACTCAAACCTCTCATTCTAACTTTGATACTTAATCACTTGACCCCACTCACTCCCCACCTACTGATACAACCTGGTATCAGTCCTAAATGATACACACTCACTCAATCGTATATCCTCAACTCTACCTAACACTTTATGCATAGGTTCTAATAAATAACCTATTTTCGAAACCCAACATTATAGTATCGTATTAAACCCTAACCTATATAGTTGCATAGCAACGAGAGACAAACTCTTGATAGCCTAAAAATAATTCTAAGGTATTGAGGGTTGATTTGATATGTGTCTGAGAGGGCACTGCAAATGTGAGTGCAGGTGTCCATGTGTTGTGTGAGTTCAGGTGTGTGCAAGTGAATGAGGATAGTACTAGAGAGGTAAGTAACAGTTAAGTGTTGAGTGCCAAGGTAGATAGGTAATTGGTTAAGATAGGTTAGATAGTAAGATATTGGTTAAGAGAAGTTGATATCAGTTAGAATAGCAATGTGGAGTAGTGCTATCAGTTGGGCTAATAAAATAGAAGACTTGACAAAACCCTAATAATCATCATCATTCGTATTATCATCTCCATTATTATACTGCAACAAACAGCTAATTCTTTGTGAGTCATCTAATTCTTCCATTCCGCATTATTAAGGATATGTCTTAAGTAATATCTGTTATCAATTATATTCTTTGTTTTCATCTATCTTACCAGATGGCACCCAAGAGAGCGACACCTCCTACTGTTAAGGAGGAAGTGATGCCTCCTACTGTTAAGGAGGAAGAGATACCACCTGCTGTATCTCAGACGGGGAGTTCCAGTCACCCAGTACCTATAGCGGCTGTATCTCAGACGGGGAGTTCCAGTCACCCAGCACCCATAGCGGAGATTGATAACATAAACGCTGTTTATGCGCAATATTTGAGGGACTGGTATCTGCCCCAGCGTATTGGATATCCTCGAGATTGATACTGTGATGTTTCATATACTTATATATTATGCATTTTGTGTGACTGTGATAATATACATTTTGTGACGCTGTTTATGCCCTGTGATACTCTGATACTTATATATTATGTATTGTGTGACTGTGATATTTGTGTGTATTAATTATATGACTGTGATACTTTTATTCATAATAAATGTTGTTCTTCCGGTGTTGAGTGTTCCACCGAAGGGGTCGGCGAACCCAGAGAATTCAACGGAGGGTTGCTCCGGGTCTATTTTTAATTAGAAATTTATAAATTGCAGGAATAATAGTTTGGAACAATTCAGTTTTTTTTTTTTTTTTTTTATAAATTTAGCGACGTATTTAGCGACGTTTAGCGACTCCTAGCGACGTTTTTCTACGTCGGTAAACAAGTCGCTACTTAGCGACGTCAAAAGCCGTCGCTAATGACGTCGCTAAACGTCGCTAAATACGTCGCTGTACGTCGCAAAATGCTGACATGGCAGTACTGCCAGGTCATTAAAGACGTCGCTGTTACGTCGCTATATAAGTCGCTAATTAGCGACTTTTAGCGACATTTAATTACGTCGCTAATTAGTGACTCTGAGTCGCTAAACGTCGCTAAGTTAGCGACACTTTCTAAGTCGCTAAAAACGTCGGTATAGCGACGTTTAGTGACATTTTTTCTTTCAGCGACGTGATTATTACCGACTTCTGTAAAACGTCGCTAATTACGTCGCTAAATGTGTTTAGCAACGTTTTTTGTCATTTAGCGACGTTTTTGGGCGTCGCTAATTTGACTTTTTCTGGTAGTGACTTCTGATAAATGGACTACTAAGCAAAATTATGCTTATATTTGTATCACGACACATTATATAGATCCAAGATAGATGTTGCAAAAATGCATTATTTGTCTAAGGCCTTTAGAATTTTCACATACCGGCGCTGTAATCGGTGGCGCTATAATGCAATTTGTACGTGAATATGATATTCACAATAAAATATTTTCGATTTCTTTTGATAATGCTAGTAATAACACTTCTTCTATTAATGTTTTGAAAACACAATTTTGGCGTATGTTAGAAGGTAGACTTTTTCATGTTAGATGTGCTTGTCATATTATTATTTGATTGTGCAAGAATGTCTTGAATTCTTTCAACTAAATTTAGAAAATGTTAGATTATGTTTACATAGTTTGAACACTTCTGCAAGTAGACAACAAGCTTTTAAAATTTTATGTACACAATATGATGTTACTTTTAGGCGATTTGTTAAGGATGCACCACATAGATATAATTCTACTTATTTAATGTTGAAATCTTCCATGAAGTTTAAAGATGTTATTACACATTATCGTAATGCTAATCCTAGTTTTGATTATCAAGTAACTGAGAATGATTGGTTAATTGCTACTTCTATTTTTGAATTTTTATAATTATTTTACAATGCTACAACCATTCTATCTGGAGTTTATTATCCAATTTTTCCTTTAGCTTTAACAGAAATTCTTAACATGTCTCATTTATTTTCAAGATATAGAAATGTCCCTGGTTTTGATTATGTGATTTCCAAAAAGGAAGCCAAATTTAAAAAAATATTGGGGTAATATATCTTTTCTATATTGTTTGGCTTTGATTTTTGATCCTAAGATTAAATTAGATGGTGTATTTATTTTATTAGACGAATTTGAAGATAATATGAGAGTTGATGTAGGTAGCTTGAAAGTAGAAATTAAGGATATTTTAGATAGTTTAATTGGTTTATATGAAGAAAGAGTTGTATCCACCCGACCCGGTACAACCGTTCAAGGTAGTAGCTTTGGTTTTGTGTCTAAATTATCATATGCTAAAAATGTACTGCAAAGGAAGAAACAAAAAAATCTTCCCAACCCACTAAAGAATTGTCCTTGTATCTAAATTCTTATGAAGAAGATAAATATGACTCTTCATCTTATTATTCAATTTTAGAATGGTGGAAGAGACACGAAAAAACTTATCATGTACTTTCTTCTATAGCACTTGATATTATAATGGTCCCATTGTCCACGGTAGCATCAAAATCTTGTTTTAGTGCAGGTTCAAGGATGCTAAGCAAGAAGATGAGTCGATTATTGCCAGATTTTTGGAAACTTGTGTCCGCGTTCATGATTGGACCCGTGCTAAAAAAAGAACTCAAGACTCAAGAGATGAAAGTGCCGATATCTCAGAGCTTGATTTTCATTTTCTTACTATGGATGGCGCTACTGAAGGAGGAGCTGAGCAATAAACTTTAACGAAAGACGAATTTTTTGAAGAGACTTGTACTTTTTTTTACAAACTTTATGCAAATAAAATTTCATTTACAAGTTTCTAAATTTTTTTTTTACTTAATGTTATAATATATTTATAATTTTATTGTCATTAATAAAATAAATTCAGCTTTTTCTTACTTAATGTTCTTAGTTGTTTACATTTAACTTATTTATTTCTATATAAATAACTTCTTTAAATTTCAAGTTATAAATTTATATTTAAATTAAAAAAAAAATTATACATTTTTTTATACGTTATTCAAAAAAAATTTGATTTTTTTTTTCAACTTCTAAATATTTAGATTTTAACTTATACTTAAAGTTATATAAATATTGATATAAAAAAAAATCAAATAAAAATTTCTTACTTAATGTTTATATAAATTTTTACATAAATTATACAATTTTTTTTTATAACTAATAAATTTCAAATTATACAAAATTAACTTAGTAAAAAAAAATCTATAAATTTTAACTTGAATTTATTAACATATACGATATATCATATAGATTAAATATAAAATATATACAAATAAACGTAAAATTTTTTTAAAAAAATCGGGCCGGTCCGACCGTGAATCGGCTCGGACCTAGACCGATTCGGCCCGGTCCACCGCAGACCGGGTCACGGGTCCAGATTGGATCGGGTGTCAATCCGACCGACAGGCCCGGGGCCCGGCAGAATACACAACTTGAATTACACACCATGCTCTTACATAGACCACAATACCAATGTAGATGTCAATAATTCGAAAAACAACTGCAAGTTTGTCTCATCAAAGATGTACATTGTAATTCATGAAAAAGAAGAAGAAACATTAGATACTTGCGCTTGGACAGTCTTCCGCGTCTTCTTTTACTAACTAGGAGTGATCTTCCAATTTATCCAGATATTACACACCATGCTCTTCCGAGTGTGGGACCATTGAGGCTACAATTCCTTTCAGGGCTGTTGATCTTCCATCATTTGAAGAACTTTCTGGGGTTTCACTGGCCATCTTTTGCCTTTGTGTGCCACTCTTTTGCGGACCAAACGACTTTAGAGCCTTGAGCAATGATGATGTGCTTGAGCTGGACCTCTTTCTCTTCCTAGCACTCTCTGCCCAACCATGCAATGCCGATCGCAGTTGATCGTCAAATAATGCTTGTTTAAACATGTCGCCCATCTGAATTCAGTAGATCCAGATAAAGAAAACTACAAACTAATAATTGATACACATAATAGAGTTGGATAGCATCATGGAAGGTGGAAGTAACACAGCTTAGATCTATCTTGATCAGTTACGTTGCATTTGAGTTTGCTTCTCCAAAATCACAATCTTTTGTTTTATTAGACAATGGTTTAGTTTCTTTTAAGGTGTTAACGTTCATTGTTCACCATCTAAAAGCACGCACTTTACTGCTTATTATACTATTAGTTGTTAGGTACAATACCTTGGCCATATCCTCTTTGTTATGTCTTGGTGATGTCACCTTGAAGCTATTGTATAAGTGTCTACTTTTGTTCTTATTGTCATGTATCTCTTCTTAAATATCTTGGCCTTGAGATGAATGAAATATATCCTTTCACAGATTCTAACATGGTATCAGAGCCATAACCACTTATTTTTCTCTCTTTTCTCCTTTCTCTTTCCTAAACCCTAACCCTAACTCGTTGTTGTTGCCACCTTCCCCTACCCGAAACTCTAACCCTTGACCACCACCGCTATTCCCCTACCCAAACCCTAATCCCAACCTAATACGAGGTCAGCTACACGATCTAGTCTCTAACCCAACTCCTCATCTTGCCACCACCATCCGCCCACTCTATTCCTACTCTACTGCAGCACAATTCTGCTGCCATCTTAATCACCCTAGCCTTCATCATATTATGTTAAGTATAGAGCCTTCATCATATTATGTTTGTAATATCACATGCTACCTATTGTATAGTTCTCCACTTATGTCCTTACTGTAATGTATCGCTAGCTTGGCTTAAGCCTAATGAATTCTAACACTAGCATCATGTCCATCAAATGGAGTACCCAAGTCACTTAAAATTCAATGAAGCAAATTTCAACCATGTCAATTTTCTCCTCTTACCTGTGTGACAATAGCATACAAAGGAAGAGTGCTATAGCTGCAGAGCACTTGAACAATCAACCTGTAGAATTAATCAAATCTCAACTTTAGTCAGGTACTTCGAGCCTTGAGCAATTTAATATAAAATTCCAACAGTTAAGCACTCTCAACTTTTGATTTTAGACCATAGAAATAGAGGGCTTGAATTTCTTACCCCACAAATACTCTTGGTGCGATGTAAAGATTTGAATGCCTGTTGCATGAGTTAAACCCATATGTGGTCTGCAAATAGCAACTGTCAACAGTTATCACATGAATTTATAAGTTCGAATGTCATACTTTTATGGTTTAACGTACAACTTGTTTCATTATAGTTGGTTGTGGATAACACTCATCGTTTAGTAATTTGAGCCTTCATAAGTTTGACTATTTTTCAGATAAGAGAATGTGAGGGAGGAACGGCAGCAGTAATATATTTACAAGATGGGATAAAATCCAAATGTATTCATGGGAAGTTGGAGGTTGCTTTTAATTAAGGGTATGATGAGGAAGGATACCATAAATGCAATGGTTCGGGTAGTTCGGGTATATTGGATTGTAGTGGAAGGAGTTGTTAGATTGTGCCTAGGGACAAAATCGAGGCAACGAGAAAGGATATGATAGTAGAAGAATATCAATGTGGAGAAGAAAGGGATTTGTGTAGCCACCCCCAAAATTTGGGATGTAATCTTTGTTGTTGATGCTGCTGTTGCTGCTAAAGTTACCTCCTACTGGAAGCTATCATCAAGGAAAGGGAGAGAGTGCAATTTGACCTCCAATCTTTAGTAGTCAACATCAACAATGACAACAAAGCCTTTATCCCATTTTTTTGGGCTTTAGTAGGCAACACACAAAGTAATATATGGATTTTCGGTTTGGTTGAATACAAGAGGATATTTTCTCTTATTCCTAACCGGAAGATTAGTTGTGTACTCCATTTTGCTATTGTCTGATAAAGGTATTACGGGATGCAATTATGCTGCTTTGCTATGCATAGTGAAAATGATTCTCAATTCACATATATAAACATGGGATATATCCAGAACTGACACATAAAAATGGTTATAAATGCATTTTCCATACCACTCTTTAGTGTCACCTACCCACTTCCATATTAAAATGGCAATCTCGAAGGAGTTCTGGAATAGGATGAAATGGATTACGTGGAGCACAGCACCAGGATGATTGAACCAAAAATGTTGATTAGATGGCTTAATGCTTGGTGCTTCCTGATCACCACCAGAAGACTTCTCTGCCGCAGCTTGAGCTAGCTTAGTGATGACATGCTCCAGTTTCGTACCCACAGCAAGAAGAAGCTGCAATATTTTATTGTTCAGAATTGCCGACTAATAGTTGAGTACTGATCAAACCTTTTGTTAAGGTTAGAATCAGTAATTTTGAACCTTGATTAGTGTTCCAATTTTCAATTAACTTGGAACCTGGACGCTTTGGACAAATGTAGGATTTGGAATTCAACAAATGGCCTCTGCATAGTTTCAAATTTATAGGCCTTGAAATACATATACTTACAATTAGAGGTAAGAAAGATAGCCAGAAGAATGTATGCCATCCTGCATTAGCAAATTGTTTTGAAAGGTTAAACATGTCTGAAGACTCTGAACGTAAACTAGTATGCATCTGTGTATGTAATGTATGCTTTTCTATCCATGTGCTTAAGTAATGTGGGTATGTCCGATGGCATGTATATGCATCTTTTTGTCTGTGTGTGTGTTTGTATGCATAGAGAAAATTTCTTGCAAATGCAAGAAAACCTGATATGTCTAGGTAGCAGCATCTAAATGTAGCTTAAAAAATGTACTTACTAGTATCTTGAAATGGAACGTGACAAAAGCTCAAAAGAAAATTAATAATCAGCAACTATTATTTATTTACTGCAACTAGAAGTGTTCCAATTTATGTTAGATACAAAGGTCTACTATGTTCTGATTCCATCGCAGGATGAAAATGGATAAATAAAAAAAAAAAATTCCTATAGCTTTAGGCCTCTGGTGTGCTAAGGGAAGTCCTAAGTTCAAGATTGGGGGGAGGGGAGCAGTTTGAGCGACTATCCCTTGATTTTTTTTTAAAGAAAGGAAATGGATGAAAAAGAAAAATCCAACCATTTACCATTAGCATGACTAAATACTAAGAATAGAGCAAGAAAGTATGGTCCAATAGTTCCAATGTACCGTGAACATCCAGCAACAGATATATCATGACAAAGAGCCACAGGTACCACCTGCATTCAATGCAAGTTTGTTTCAGAGAAAAATGAAGAATTGGGAGAGGCGTAAATTTATTGTTTAAACATTGCATACCTGATGCCAACAATCAGTTTAAAATCATCCTCAAGGGCACGCATCATGTACTTGTGAAAATCAAAATTTTTATTTGAGCTGCAGTGCCTCTGGAAATTGAACAACACAAATATATACAGTACTTGGAAAGAAATCCCACTTAAATGGTCTTGAGATGTACATAAGTTAAACCTTACCATAGTGAACCCGGACCTTAGTGCTTGGTAATCTGATTTGGTAACCGAAGCATGAAACTGCTTGAAGAATGCCATCTACAACAAAAAATGAAAGATCACCATTTCCCTAAGAACTTTTTCTGAGGGACAGAATACTAGTTTTAAGTTAAAGTCAATTATAAGAGAGATTCTAAGCATGTTTTCAGCAGCACTTCAGATCACTATTGTACATTGCTTCTATCATCACCTTAAATTTACCAATAGTATGATCTGTACGAGTTTGGACTTGTAGGAACCTAATTGGACCCTGTGTTTGATGAAAGGATGAGAAGATCCGAGGAAAATCTGTAAGGTCATTGTAAAATATTTTGGAGTAATTATTATATTTTTTATTGATAATCTCTTGGCTATTTATAGCCTTACAATCCTTCATCTTACATTAATACCCCATTAAAAACCCCTGTAGAATATTCTAATATCCCAACAAATATACCAAAAATATTCTAATATACCAACAAATATACAAAAAATATTCTAATATACCAACCCTCCTCCTCAAGATGGACAAAAGATATTCACTAAGTCCATCTTGTCACATCCTCTAATCATATCTGCAGAGTTAAGTCCCTTGGTCATACTATCTGCTACCTGCTTCTTGGTTAGAACATGACCTAGTTCCAGTAGTCCACGGTCCAACTTCTCCTTGATGAAGAACCTATCGATCTCGATGTGTTTGGTCCTGTCATGCTGCACTGGATTGTTGGCGATACTGATGGCTGACTGGTTGTCACACCACAACTTCATCTTGGCTCCTTGATCCAGCTTCAGCTCCACCAGCATACTCACCAGCCATAGCAGCTCTACAACTCCCAAGGCCATAGCTCTGTGCTCCGCTTCAGCTGTCGATATGGCCACCACCGACTGCTTCTTACTCCTCCAAGAGACCAAGTTGCCTCCTACAAATATGCAATAGCCCGAGGTAGACCTCCTGTCATCAGTACAACTAGCCCAGTCAGAGTCACAGTAGTCCTCGATGTTTAAGTGATCATTCTTCCTGAATATTAATCCCTTTCCGGGGGCACCCTTCAAGTATCTCAGAATCTGGTACACTGCGTCCATATGACCCTTCCTTGGGTAATGCATGTAGCGGCTCACAACACTCACTGCAAAGCAGATATCATGACGTGTGTGGCTCAAATAGATCAACTTGTCCACCAGTCTCTGGTATCTGTCTTGGTCAACTGGTTCTCCAGCCTCAGCACACATCTTGAACCCCTGGTTGATCGGCGTCGCTGCAGGTCTGCATCCCAACATCCCTGTCTCTGTGAGAAGGTTCAGCGCATACTTCCTATGAGAAAGAACATCCCCTCTGCTTCTTGAGCAATCTCAGATTCTCAATCCCAAGGAAGTACCGAAGAAGGCCAAGGTCCTTCACCTCGAACTCATTGCCAAGCTTTCCCCTGAGTCGGGCAATCTCCTGCTCATCATCTCCTGTGATAATCATATCGTCCACATACACCGCAAGCATGGTGACGTGGCCTCCACTTCGACGGAAGAACACAGTATGATCAGCATTGATCTGCTGATATCCCATCCCTATCATCGCTCTCCTGAATCTGTCAAACCACGCTCAAAAAGACTACTTCAGTCCATAGAGGGACTTCTTCAACCTGCAGACCTTGCCCACTGTCTTATCTGTGCAGAATCCTGGTGGTATTTTCATGTACACTTCCTCCACTAGATCCCCATGAAGAAACGCATTCTCCACATCCAGTTGGTGTAGCTTCCATCCACCATTCGCTGCCAAAGAAATCAAAGTCCTGACGGTGCTCATCTTCACCATTGGTGCAAATGTCTCATCATAGTCAATATCGTATGTCTGACTGTATCATTTTGCCACCAGTCGAGCCTTGTAGCGCTATACTTTTTCATCTGGGTTCTGTTTCACAGTAAAGACCCACTTGCATCCGACTGCCCTCTTTCCCTCTAGCAGTTTTACTAGTTCCAAGTGTGGTTCTTCTCAAGAGCGCCTAACTCCTCGTGCATCGCCGCTTTCCACTTTGGATCGTTCTTGGCAACCTGCCAATTGTTAGGTATAGTAATATTATCCAAAAATGCAATGAATACTCCATAAGAAGAAGAAATATTATTATATGAAACAAACTGAGCAAGGTCCCAACCATATCTATCAGGAGAATTTTTCGCATTGCTGCGAGTGGTCCTCCGTACTGATAATGGTGTGGGAGTAGGAAGAACGATATCACCTGAAGGAGAATCTGATGGTAGTGGTGTAGGTGTCTCAAGAGATGAGACGGACGCATGCAAGAGACTTGGCACTGGCACTATAGGTACTGGTCCTGCAGTTTGCTTTCCTTTCCTGCTGTAGGTAAGTAACTCCCCCTGAGCCGTGGGCCTAACACCTTTCATTGCCTCCCCCTTTTCCTCTTCACTCTCCTGCTTCTCCTCAAACGTTCCTCCATGCCATACTCCTAAATCGGTCACCACACTCTCACCAATCTCCCTCTCTCGCCTCATACTCTCAGTATCAGGTGAGTTGCTCATGGATGAGGTTCCCTCATGATGGTAGTATGGCTCAAACTCCCTGAAGTGAAAATCCATGCTCACAAACTTCTTCTTCTCTACTGAGCTCCAGCACACGTACCCCTTCTGAGTCGCCGAATAGCCCACGAATACACACTTGACTGCTCTGGGGTCAAGTTTTCCAACAGATGATCTGTTGTCCTTCACAAAACATACGTAGCCAAACACCTTTAGTGGGAGTATCCCACTATTATTTCCTTGAAATATCTCACATAGAGACTTCCATCACAGTACCTTCGAGGGGATCCTGTTGATCAATCGAGCTGCTGTCAACACTGAATGCCCCCACAGACTCTGTGGGACATTTATGGCGATCATCATGCTCCTTGCCACCTCTAGAAGGTGTCTGTTCTTCCTTTCTGTCACTCCATTCTGTGCTTGTATGTATGCACAGGTGGTCTGATGCTGTATCCCTTGGGCTGACAGGTATTCCTCAAGTGCTTTGTTGGTATACTCTGTTCCATTGTCAGACCTTAGTACCTTCACCACTGCTCCGTACTGAGTATGGACATGTTTATGAAACTCCCGAAAACAGGGAAGGACCTCACTCTTATTCTTCATCAAATACAGCCAGGTGACACGAGAGAAACAATCAATAAAAGAGACGAAATAATTGTAACCATTCATAGTAGTTGTGGCGTCCGGCCCTAGACATTAGAATGTATAATATCAAAAACAGAAGAGCTCATATGGCCGCACCAACATATGAGCTCCTAGTAAGTTTGCCTAAATCACATGCATTACATACTAGTTTCTCCTTATTTGCATTCTCATAAATATATGGATACAACCTACTCAAAATATCAAAAGAGGAGTGCCCCAACCGCCTGTATTGGAGTATCAGTGTATCCTCGACAGTTATCTTTGGTCCTCCCATTCATGCCTTTTCTGCCACAGACACCAATGCCGAATCCAGTCATTCCCGATCCAGGTACCACAGTCCATCATGCCAAGTGTCAGTCCCAAATTTTCGTCCTGTCTCCTTCTCCTGGAAGATCACCTTAGAAATATCAAAAGAAACAATGCATTTTAGTTGGAGGATTATAAAACTAATGGACAAAAGACTGACTGAAAAAGAAGGAGCATGTAAAACATTGGATAATCTTACTGAACATGTACAATCGACAGTACCCTTACCGACCACTGGCTGGAAAGTACCATCGGCTGTTTGAACGCTGTCTGCAGATGCTAGGTGAGTGTAGGAAGAGAACTCACTAGCATTCCCTGTCACATGTCGAGACGCACCCGAATTGACAATCCAGTCCGACGATCAAAGGGAAGACATAGATGCAAGGACGAGTGAGTCATCAGTACCTTCCGATAGATGGGCATACATGGCAGCGTTGCCTCTGGCGAAGACCGAGGTGGACGCCTCCTCAGTCCCACTCCTCCTGTCTCCATCGCTTCACGCTCTCTACTTTCTCTTGAGTACTTCCAACATGCCCAGTAGTGCCTGATCCTCCTCAGTATAGGCATTATTAGCTCCTTCCTCGCCTTCTGCTACCAGCATGTTCACCCGATAACCTCCTCGACTATCCCGTCGACCCCCATGACCACGGCCACGTCCTCCAAACTTCAATGTCCAACACCTGAATCTCCCTCCTTGGCTGGTTTGGTACAAGCATACCTCAGATGGCCCACCTCCCCGCAGTTGTAACACTACCGGGAGTCTCCCTTAGGTCCCGTGCCGCCTGAATTGGCAACCGCCAGTGCTGTCTTCACTTCAGGAGGACCACCTGTCCCTGCCTATAGCTTGATACGAGTATCCCTCCTGGATCACGGCCGAGATAGCCTCCTCAATTGTAGGAATCTTCGGTTGGGATAGAAGTAGTGTTGTCCTCTGAGTAAACAATGCGGCCAGCCCATTAAGAAACTTCATCGTCCTCTCCTGCAGACATACATGTCTCTCCTTACACTTTGGGTCCTCACAGCTCATCCGATCTGAGAAGTGATTATAATCCAACCACAGACGCTCCAACTCTGTGGCATACTCCTGTACCGTCTTCTCTCCATGTACGGTGTAGTCGATCTCCCCCTTGATCTGGAAAACCCTTAAGTTATTCCCCACACCATCGTAGGTTCTCCACAACTTCTCCCATACGTTTTTCACCATCTCAAGGCCATCCACTGTGGCGGCGATCGACTGGACTAAAGAATTGAGGAGCCAAATGTATACCACCATATGAGTGGACTTCCACTCGTCGCGTCCTGCCGAGCCCTCATCCGGCTCTGTCTTCTCTCCTGACAAGAAACCCTCCAGGTTCTTTCCTGCGAGGGTTCTCCTCACCCGTCGTGACCAACTCAGGTAGGTGGCCGGTCCATCAAGCTTCAGATCGATGGATGGAAGCTCCAACTTCGCCAATGTTCGTGTCGCGCTCTCACCAGCCGACAGTTTCATCAGCTTCATCAACGTTGCGACCACCGCAGAGTCCAATTTTTTGATGATCTCCTCCATCGATCCCCCTCTTCTCCGATTACTCACACCTTTTCCACGATTCACGTTCGCCCTCTTCGTCCTTTCCTAGACCCGATAATGTCTCTCCCCATCAGATCTAGGCCTTCGATGTCAACGTCTGGAATGACCCGCGGGAGAAGCCAGGAACCTCGGCAAAATGCTCCGCGGGAGTCGCGGCTTCGCGGTGGTGGTGGCGGCGGGCGAGCGGCGACGGTGGTGGTGGACGAGCGGTGCGACAGCGGTGGTGGCGGGCGGCGTGGCAGCGATGGTGGCGGCGCGACAGCGGTGGTGGCTGGCGGTGTGGCAACAGTGGCGGTGGTGACGGCTAGGGTTTGGGAGGTGGTGGCTAGGATTTGGGCTCTGATACCATGTAAAATATTTTGGAGCAATTGTTATATTTTTTATTGATAATCTCTTGGCTATTTATAGCCTTACAATCCTTCATCTTACATTAATACCCCATTAAAAAATCCCTGTAGAATATTCTAATATCCCAACAAATATACCAAAAATATTCTAATATACCAACAAATATACCAAGAATATTCTAATATACCAACAGTCATATTCCATTTGTCACAAATAACATATCCCCATATTTTTTTACTAGTGGAAGAGAAAATTCAGGAGTCGTAGCTATATTTTCTACATGGTCTCTGAATTAACTTTCCTCAGGAAGTCAAAGTGATGGGAATAATTGATCTCTCTCTGACTATTTCCAATTTATTTTCTTTGCCATCAATTCTCTGCATCTTTGCAGGTATTTTCTTACCTTCAGAAGCCGATGTCAGGAGATGGAAATGTTCTAGTGATGATTTGTATAATGTTAAATATCTTTACAAGGAGATAAACTCAACAATGTTGGTCACCAACAAAAGGGATTTGGAACGCTCCAACAAATATGAAGGTCAAAATTTTGACGAAACTTGCAAATGAAAATAAACTTGTTATTGTGGACAACTTGAGAAAGGAGAGATTTATTTAGACTAATATTTGCATGTTATGCTTGAAAGCTGAGGAATCAGTTTATCATCTCTTCCTACATTGTAACTTCGTCAAATTTTTAGGGAGAAGCTTAATAATGTCATTAATATCACATATGGGCCTATGGACCTAGTGAAATATGGGACCTCTTGAAGAAACTCTTATCTTTCTAGCAATTCGTTACGTGTTGGAGAAATAACTCCTTGGTGTGCTCGGCATGAAGGAAACCATAAAATTTTGTACTCAAAGTCTGCTGATCCTAACTCTTTCCTTATATTCTTTGCGAAGATCCGATCCATTTCGGACATAATCTGGAGTCGAGATAAGAAAATTTCAACTAAGAAATGTGGGTCCTTCTCTATATAGGTGCTGCCGAAGGGCTCTCTCTTACTGATTTGATCATCCCTATTCTATATGGTGTCATAAGGGATTGATATGTGTGTTCCTGGAGTGCTCAATTGTCTGTCTTGATCAGTTGCTCCTATCCAGGTTTTATCTTCTCAAACTTTAACCTTTTTTTTATCTTGTTATTATATGGTTCATAGATGCTATTCTGTACTACTGAATTTATTGTTTCACTATGCATGAAATTTGGCTGGATCTCCTTGATGCCATCCTTTGAAAGAAAAATTCTTATGCAACTAAGAGAGCCTAAAGGTTGCCTGAAAGGATAAACCTATTGCATTCATATATTGTCAACCTTTATACGAAGTTAGAGGTCATATTTGTTAAATTGTAGCAACTGCAACCATCAGTTATGACTTCAAAACAAATAGGAGAATCTCTGGCTTTCAACCTGAATCAACCCTCTCTGGTGCCAAATTCCTAGTAAAGGTATATAAACAAAACATGGCCTTACCCTGAGAGACAAAAGGTCTTCTGGTCAAGAAGTTTAAGCGTGTGCGACCAAAGAGCTACTCCTTTTAGTAGAAATTGTTATTCCCGGAGATTACAATAGACGTACGAAGTATGTAAAAAGCCAAAAATTACAACCCTTACAAAAGATACTTCCAACCACAAAAACTGAAGATTACAAATTGACTTCTTGAACAAAATTGAAAATGCAACACAGTTGCTACTATATGAAAGAGTACAAATTAAAATTTAGAAGAGAAAGCTCGCTGGGGTGAGCAAAACCACCGTTGCTCAAAGCAAGATTCGACCTATATTTGTCGATTTGCTCCTAGGAACCAGCAGGTTTAGAATCACGAACTTCTAGAACGCTCTTTTGTTACTCTTGCATGAACTCCTCGAACAACACTTGGACTCCCTCCGCTAACAACACTCCGTTCCTCCAAAACACTCTCTAGAAGCTCTCTCTCGCACTATGTATATTCCGCGTTCTCTATACTAAAAAGAAGAACATCCGAATATATGTAGGGAGAGAGAGCCCCTTGAGCAGTCCACTATCCATAATGGACAGTAAATTCGAAATTAACTGCCCATTAAGTGGACTGTTACTGTTGTAACCCTCCCCATTAACTGGACGATTACTCATTTGAAGTAACTGAACAGCCTGCGCAGCAGATCTGCACACAGCAGCCCGCACAACGCCCTGCACAGACAGCCTAGCACAGCAACAACGCACACAACACGCCTAGTGCAGCTGTTGCGTGCAGATCACCTCGCACAACCAAACTCAAAAGGGCCAACTCGCGTTTGATGTGTACGTGTGAAGTGCAAAAAGCGTCATTAAAGCGCCACTTTGGCCCTTTGAGTCCGAGTCGCTAAGCCCCTTTAGCTCCTAAGGAAAACCCCAAAGAAATGAGTAACAAAAAACATAAATGTTTTCATGAGAATTCGAACCTTGCACCTCTTGAAAAACACCCCACCATCTTAATGACATGGGCTACCACACCCCATGTGCACATGTCAATACAAAGAATAGCCTTATATTGAAATACACACTTGGGGTTCTAGGCGACGTGGGATTATTTTCCTAGAGTCCAAGGCTAAAAAACCCCCAACAATCCTCCACATGTTTTAATATATGGGCTGAACGTTCCCCACAGTGACTGTACATCATGCATTAGGATAGATATCGCTTATGACTTGAACTTTTTCGCATGGGTCAAGCAACAATATGATACAAAATAGACTATGCCTTGAATTCAGTACCATAGCTGTTATTTTTTCACTCTACGTTCAATAATCCCTGGGGCTTTCACTTCGACACGTTCGTTCTCCTTAGATATTCGTATTGTTCCTCCCTGGGTCAACGTAAGGATCATTGGCCCGGACGACCAGTAGATTGGCGGGCTTCCAGGGCTTCGACGACTGATCCTTCCCGACATAATGACATCAATTTTGTCTCTGGTCGTATATTAAATGTCCTGTGCTAACCTGGTATCGATGTATGTATCTGGGGTGTTTACAAGTTTACCCTCAAAAGACGACCTACATCTTTGTTCATACACTTAGGTGGGTTCTTTTCAGAGAGTTTAATATAACCCAGCATGAAGCCTTTCGCTTCTTTGCGGTACTACGCCGCTATGACATAGCTCGAAGTCGAGGTCCGCAACCTCTTGGTGGTGTCATACCACTGTAGCATGAGGTCTCAGCCTCTTTGTAGTGTTGTACTACCACTCTCCACTTTTCAGCATTAGGCTACATGTCTCTATGCGGTGCTACACCTACACCGTCATGACATGGCCCGCAGCCGATGATCCACCTCATGTGATGTCACTCCATTGTAGCAAGGGGTACTAGCCCCGTGTAGCAGCCTGCACAGACAGCCTGTCGCAGCAAGCCTCGCCCAACCAAGCGCGAAAGTGCCAACTCGGGTCCGATGCGTATATTCGAAGTGCAAAGTGCGCCATCAAAGCGCCACTTTGCACCATTCGTCCGAGTCAGAGTCGCTAAGTCCCTTCGGAACTTTGCTCCTAAGAAAACCCCCAAAGAAATGAGTAACAAAAAACATAAATGTTTCTATGAGGATTCGAACCTTGCACCTCTTGAAAAACATCCCACCATCTCAATCGCATGGGCTACCATACCCCATGTGCACATTTCAATACAAAGCATAGTGTTATATTGAAATACATACTAGGGGTTCTAGGCGATGTGGGACTTTCTAGGGTCCAAGGCTAAAAAACCCCAACAATAAAGAGTCGAGAGGAAGACGATACACTTTTATAGGGTAATGCATTCATCTCTATGACACTCTATGCGAAGGAGGGAAAAGCGATGATAGACCCGCAGGGCAAAGGGAATTGTCCCAACCTAAGCATGAAAATGGGAGTAACAATAATTTTCCAAAAATAAGGTGGCACATTTAAACTTCAAACACTAAAATGTTAAATAAATGGTTATTATATTGTCGTATTAGAGTTAAAAGGATTATGATTTGCTATGAATTTCATCTGTAGGATATCAGTTCAGATAACATTAACTAATATATAATAGCCAATTAGAAAGATCCTTTGGAGAGGCTTTAGTTTAGTTCATTTTGAATGACACCCTTGCGAACATCGTGGAACTCGGAAGGGGAACCCTCCGATAATAGCCACCTAACTGGTGATTGGTTTTGCCTGAACCTAGCGAATATACCAGATGTATTTGGGACCCTAAGGTAAAAAGAAAAAGAAAACATTGTTCAATTAAAATAATATCTAGGTCTCTGGATCACAAAAACACATGAAGCAGACCGGGAATAAATTAAATGGAATTCCTTCCTATGAGAAGCAATAGGGTTAAATTGTAGCTGTGAGTTATTGTTAATCAAAATCATGAGATGATATCTATCAACCATTATAGCAAGTTTGTGAGATATTGTGTAGACAAGCCAAGTAACTCACTGTCCATCTTATTACAACCGATTTTTTTGCAAGTCCAATTGCATGCTCCCTGACAAACTCATGGTGTGGATGATTGTGCCTGAGGTTCATGTCTGTCAACAACACAACAGTAACACAAATCAATAAGCAGATCAAATGGGATAAAAGAAATGGGAAACCTACCTTGTTCTTTCTCCAACTCCTCTTTCCTAACTTTTTCTTCCCAACGTTTCCATTTTCTAGTCTGCAAAAGTTATCAATAAAAATATTTTCCCTAAATTGATATTCTATGTGCGTGTAGTGCGATGGATATACAACATTACCTTTGCTCCCGCTAGAACCATAGTGGAGACACAGAACAGAACATGGACTATTGCAAGTATAAAGATAAAGATATGCAGTTGCTCAAGTGCTTCAGTAGATAGAAATGGAATTTTCCCCTGAAATCCCAAAAATTAAAAGAAATGAAAGTAGTAAGACTCATGTTTCTTGTGTGTCTACAATTGAAGTTCTGCAAGAGAGACCATCATAACATTATTAAGGTTAACACACATGATATGAGAATACAGCATTTTTTTGATATTTTGAGAAATATTATGTGTTGGGAATCCAGCCTATAAGAGGTGGGAGAAATCTAGAATGTGTGGAAGAACGGTGCAGCGATCGCGGTTGAACTATGCTCATTTTCTGGCCAAAACAGCAGAATTCCGGGTTTTTCAGCATGCTCAGTGAGCACAAACTGGAATTGTAATACTTTTCCGATACTACACGATTAAATCTGCAAAGTCTTATTTTCTGAGCACAAAGGTACTACATGCTTCAATCCTGTATATTTTCTTTCAACTAAAATGAAGGTTTAGAGTTTCTTTTCTTTTTTTAATTTGTTTTTGTGTGTGTATGTATGTTTATCAGAAGATATCTTTGATTTGTCAATTATAAATTTTCAAAAGAATCCAATAACATGGTTATAGAAGATATACCTGGCTTGTACAAAAATTGGAGTCAGCATCTGAAGACAAAAGCCTCCGTCTACTCCTTACTGACCCAAGTAATGACTTGTTTGCATGATGTGTTTCTTGTTCAGAGGCCAAGCCTTCTTGTTTTTGGCATGGGAGCATGTGGGATGAGATACTCTTAGAGACACAAATATGGCTAATTAGATGCTGAAATACAGTCAGGAGAAGGGAAATAAAACCGAGAAGCATCAATTCTGCACACATGACATTTCCAAACATTCTGTCAGCAAGTCATTGTAGGATTATTTGTTAGTTGGAAAAACAAAATGTGAGCCTACATGAGCATGTAAGACACTGTGCATGCAAGAAAAGAGAAACGAGAAAACTGGGTCAACAATGTAGCTCAACACAATCATTGTGCAAGTTGAAGATTTTTTTACAATTAACTTTACTATGGCCCTTTACCTACTTCAATTTTATTTTTGAGAAGTAGAATGACTAAGTAGCTACTATGATCATATTTTTCAAACAAAATTGGAGTTTGTCCTGAAGATGGCAAAATTAATACTTTCGTCGGATTAAGACTTGACCTGATTATCAAACCCAGTGATATGGTATGTGATCTACACTGTATGGATATATGTCAGTAATAGCCTTATTGTGAATATTCAGAACTCGAAGCTGAACCAACTGATACCAGACTCATACCATATTTCTGTAAGGACTAACAATAGGTAGATTGATAAAAGTATATGTATGAGTAATGGATATGCTTTTCTTAATTCTACTAATCATGGGGTAAGGAAAATAACAGACAATCGAAAAGCATATTAAAAGTCACTCTAAAAATAATATGCAGAGCGTGCCATAATCAGTAGTCTGTTATTTGGCTATGAAAACTTTAAAAGAGTAAAAACAGACTAACCTTCTTTTAGTTTCTGTAGAGCCTCATATAGAGCATCGTGATGGTTATGTTTCAAAAACTGAAGAAGACATAGATACCATCAGATGTTTTTAAATCAATAAAAAATAAAACAATATAAATAATATCATAAACAGGGGATAAAGTTATCTAGACATCCATCAAGTTATTCAGTTATCACAAACTTTGTGAAATGCACTGATATATTAAAAGTTCTGGGTATATTTTTTTCATGTATAATTCGGGAGTGAAATTTAATTAAAATCAAATAATAATCTCGTTACCTGACATTAATTTCTCCTGAACTTGTAGAGGAGATACACTGTCAAAAGAAGCTCCAATTTAATGCTTATTGCTTCTGATCACTTTTGGTAGAGTTTACCTATAAAGTGTTTTATCCAAAAACTTTATAGCCTTTGATCATCTCAGGCTTTTATTGCACATGAAGCTTTCAGTAATGTGTGATTTATATTAATGCTACTTTGAATTTCTTCATAAAGATGTGCTATTTAAGTTTTGTCACTCTATTCGTTAAAGAAATGCTAAAGAACTATTTCCCCAAATGGGAGATACAAAGCTTTGATTCTGTTAGATTTGTATAGATCTGTTGAAATTAGTTGATTTTTTTATTGATTGTCTCCTTGGCATTATATAGCCTTACAGTCATTAATACAATGATCTCAATCATTATGACAATAATCTCATAATGGAATATCCTGTGACATATTCTGGCATCCCAAATATGTCCTCAGGATATTCCCATGTGCTTATACTATACTTAAATATGACACCCAACATACCATATCAACACTCCCCCTCAAGATGGGTGAAAGATATTCACTAAGTCCATCTTGTCACATCCTCTAATCATGCTCACTGAGGCGAGTCCCTTGGTTAGTCCATCTGCTACTTGATCCCTGGTTGGAACATGGCCAAGCTCCAGTAATCCACTATCCAACTTCTCTTTGATGAAGAATCTATCAATCTCGATGTGTTTGGTCCTGTCATGCTGTACTGGATTGTTGGCGATACTAATAGCTGACTGATTGTCACACCACAGCTTCATCTTGGCTCTTTGATCCAGCTTCAGCTCCACCAGCATATTCTTCAACCATAGCAGCTCTGCAACTCCCAAGGCCATAGCTCTGTACTCTGCTTCAGCTGTCGATCTGGCCACCATAGACTGCTTCTTACTCCTCCAGGAGACCAAGTTACCTCCTACAAATATGCAATATCCCGAGGTAGACCTCCTGTCATCAGCACAACTAGCCCAGTCAGAATCACAGTAGCCCTCGATGCTCACGTGATTGTTCTTCCTGAATATTAGTCCCTTCCCGGGAGCACCTTTCAAGTACCTTAGAATCTGGTACACTGCATCCATATGACCCTTCCGTGGGTCATGCATGTAGCGGCTCACCACACTTACTGCAAAGCAGATATCAGGACGTGTGTGGCTCAAATAGATCAACTTGCCAACCAGTCTCTGGTATCTGTCCCGATCAACTGGTTCTCCAGCCTCAGCATCAATCTTGAACCTCTGATCTATTGGTGTCGCTGCAGGTTTGCACCCCAACATCCCAGTTTCTGTGAGAAGGTCCAGTGCATACTTCCTTTGAGAGAGAACAATCCCCTCTGCTTCTCGAGCAATTTCAATCCCAAGGAAGTACCGAAGAAGGCCGAGATCCTTCACCTCGAATTCCTTGCCAAGATTTCCTTTGAGTTGGGCGATCTCCTGCTCATCATCTCCTGTGATAATCATATCGTCCACATACACCGCAAGCATGGTGATGCGGCCTCCACTTCGACGGAAGAACACGGTATGATCAGCATTGATCTGCTGATATCCCATCCCTATCATCGTCCTTCTGAATCTGTCAAACCACGCTCGAGAAGACTGCTTCAGTCCATAGAGGGACTTCTTCAACCTGCAGACCTTGTCCACTGTCTGATTGGTGCCAAATCCTGGTGGTATCTCCATGTACACCTCCTCCACTAGATCTCCGTGAAAAAACGCATTCTTCACATCCAGTTGGTGTAGCTTCCATCCACCATTCGCTGCCAGAGAAATCAGAGTCCTGACAGTGCTCATCTTTGCAACTGGTGCAAAGGTCTCGTCATAGTCGATGCCGTACGTCTGACTGTATCCTTTGGCTACTAGTCGAGCTTTGTAGCGCTCAACCTGTCCATCTGGGTTCTGCTTCACGGTAAAGACTCACTTGCATCCAACTGCTCTCTTCCCCTCTGGCAGTCTCACAAGCTCCCAAGTGTGGTTCTTCTCCAGAGCTCCCAACTCCTCGTGCATTGCCGCTTTCCACTTTGGATCGTTCTTGGCAACCTGCCAATTGTTAGGTACAGTAATACTATCCAAAGATGCTATAAATGCTCCATGAGAAGAAGGGATATGGTCATAAGAAACAAACTGAGCAATATCCCAACCATATCTGTTTGGAGGATTTCCTGCATTGCTGCGAGTGGTCCTCCGTACAGATAGTGGTGTGAGAGGAGTAGAAGTAGGAGGAATGATATCTTGTGAAGGAGGGGGTATCACCTGAAGGGGGGTTGGTGTCGGTGCCTCAGGAGTTGGGACGAACGCAGGCGAGGGACTTGGCACTGGCACTGTCGGTACTGGTCCTGCAGTTTGCTTCTCTCTCCTTCTGTAGGTAAGTAACTCTCCCTGAGCCGTAGGCCTAACACCTTCACCTTCTTGTCCCTTCTCCGTGCCTCCATGCCAAACTTCTAAATCGGTTACCACCAAGTTCTCCATCTCCCCTTCTCGTCTAATACTGGTAGTATTAGGCGTGTTGTGTGAAGTTCCGTCCTGGCGGTAGTATGGCTCATGCTCCCGAAAGTGGACATCCATACTGACAAACTTCTTCTTCTCTACTGGACTCCAGCACACATACCCCTTCTGGGTCGCCGAGTAGCCTACGAAGATGCATTTGACCGCTCTAGGATCAAGTTTCCCAACTGATGGCCTGTTGTCCTTCACAAAACACACACACCCAAACACCTTCAGTGGGAGTATCCCACTATTATTGCCTTGCAATACCTCACATGGGAACTTCCATCCGAGGACCTTCAAGGGCATCCTGTTGATGAGTTGAGCTGCTGTTAACACTGCATGCCCCCACAGACTCTGTGGAACATTCATGTCGATCATCATACTTCTTGCGACCTCCAGAAGGTGTCTGTTTTTCCTTTCTGCAACTCCATTTTGTGCTGGTGTGTATGCACAGGTGGTCTGATGCTGTATTCCGTGTGCTGACAGGTATTCTGCAAGCGTCCTGTTGGTATACTCCGTTCCATTGTCAGACCTCAGTACCTTCACAACTGCTTTGTACTGAGTCTGGACATGCTTATGGAAATCCCGAAAACAAGCAGGTACTCTTATTTTTCATCAAATATAACCAGGTAACACGAGAGGCACACTCAATGAAAGAAACAAAGTACTTATAACCATTCATAGTGTTAGTAGCACATGGACCCCAGACATCAGAACATCAGAGTCTACTACCTCAAAAGCAAAAGTGCTCCTATGACCCGTGCCAACATATGAGCTCCTAGTAAGTTTTTCTAACTCGCACGCATCACATACTAATTTCTCTTTATTTGTTTTTGCATAAATCTCTGGATACAACTTACTTAGAGTATCAAAGGAAGAATGTCCCATCCTCCGATGATGGAGTATCAAGGTATCCTCAGTCCTCTGCTGCAGTCCTTCCATGCCAGCCTTCTCTGCCATAGATACCAATGCTGAGTCCAGTCCTTCTCGATCTAGGTACCACAGTCCCTCATGCCAAGTGCCAGTCTCAAGTCTTCGTCCTGTCCCTTTCTCTTGGAAGGTCACCTTAGGAATATCAAAAGAAACAATGCATTTAAGTTGGAGGATTATAGAACTAACGGACAAGAGACTGACTGGAAAGGATGGAGCATGTAAAACATTGGATAATCTTACTGAACCTGTACAATTAACAGTACCCTTACCGACCACTGGCTGGAAAGTGCCATCAGCTGTCTGAATGCTGTCTGCTGATGCTAGGTGAGTGTAGGAAAAAAACTCACTAGCATTCCCCGTCACATGCCGAGATGCTCCCGAGTCGATAATCCAGTCTGATGATTTAAGGGAAGAGATAGACGCAAGGGCAAGTGATTCGTCAGTACCTTCTGATTGATGGGCATACATGGCAGCGTTGCCCCTAACAAAGAATGAGGTGGACGCCTCCTCTGTTCTACTCCTCATGTCTCCCAGTGCCTGGTCCTCCACAGTAAAGGTGCCATCAGCTTCTCCGTTCCCTTCTGATATCAGGAGGTTCGCCCAATAACCTCCTCGGCCGCCTCGTCTACCCCCTCGACCACGACCACGTTCTCCATTATATCCTTGTCCGCCGAACGGTCCTCGTCCACCACCTGAATCTCCCTCCCTAGGTGGTTTGGTACAAGCATACCGATGATGACCCATCTCCCCACAGTTGTAGCACTGCCGGTTATGCTGCCAGGGCTCTCCCTTAGATCCTGTGTTACCTGAGCTGGTGATCGCTAGTGCTGACTTTGCTTCGGGGGGACCACCTGTCCCGGCTTGCAGCCTGATGCGTGTCTCCTCTTGGATCATGGCTGAGATAGCCTCCTCAAGGCTAGGGATCTTTGGTTGGGCTAGAAGTAGGGCCGTCCTCTGTGCGAAAGCTGCAGTCAGCCCTTTGAGGAACTTCATCGTCCTCTCCTGCAGACACACCTGTCTCTCCTTACACTTAGGGTCCCCGCAGCTCGCCCGATCTGAGGAGTGATCATAATCCAACCACAGACGCTCCAACTTCGTGGCATACTCCTGCACCGTCTTCTCTCCCTGTACGGTGTCATCAATCTCCCCCTTTATCTGGAAGACCCGTAAGTTGTTCCCCACACCATCATAGGTCCTTCTCAACTTCTCCCACACATCTTTCACCATCTCAATACCGTCTACTGTGGCGGCAATAGACTGGACTAAGGAGTTGAGAAGCCAGATGCAAATCACCATATGAGTGGACTTCCACTCATCGCGTCCTGTCGAGCCCTCGTCCGGCTCTGTCGTCTCGCCCGTCAGGAACCCCTCCATGTTTTTTCCTGCGAGGGTTCTTCTCACCCGCCGTGACCAACTCAGATAGGTGGCTGGTCCATCTAATTTCAGATCGATGGAGGGAAGCTTCAACTCCGGCGACGTTCGTGTCGTGTTCTCACTAGCCGGCATCGTCAACAATTTCATCAACGTCGCCACCTCTGCAGAATCTAGCTTCTTGATGATCTCCTCCATCGATGCGTCGTCTATCCAATCACGTCACGTCCGCTCCACGACTCACGCTTGTCCTCGTCGTCCGCTCCTAGATCCGAACATGTCCCCCCTTTTTCAGATCTAGGCATCCCTATTAGGCGCTGTCCCGTGCTGATACGGAGGCGGCAGCACACATGTCACAGCCGCCGTCGCAGCAGCAGTCGCAGCAGCCGCAGCAGCAGTAGTAGCCGCAGCAGTCGCGGGACGGGGCAGCAACAGCGAAGGGCGGCCTGCGAATGACGGAAAAGAGAAGAGAAGGGAAGAAGGGGGGCGTGGAAGAGTTCGGTGGAGGAGATCTAGGAAATCCTCCTGTGGGTTTGTGGAAGCTTGGTGACGGCTAGGGTTTGTGGAAACTTGGCTCTGATACCATGTTGAAATTAGTTGATTTTTTTTATTGATTGTCTCATTGGCATTATATGGCCTTACAGTCATTAATACAATGATCTCAATCATTATGACAATAATCTCATAATGGAATATCCTGTGACATATTCTGACATCCCAAATATGTCCTCAGGATATTCCCATGTGCTTATACTATACTTAAATATGACACCCAACATACCATATCAACAAGATCGTATATATAGTGTGCATAGATATCTCTATGGTATAATTAAATAAACACAATATAACACACTGGAAGAGTCTGCAAGTGTCAGATCGGCAGGGGGCCAAGACACTGGGCATGGAATTGGGGTGTGTTTCTTCTGTGTATATAGTGTGCTTAATCTGTAGCTATACAAAATATAAGACCTTCGACTGCTAAAGATCCTAGCATTATATATCATCCTATTAAAAGGAAATTCTCATTCTGTAGAATAAATTCCATTTATTCTGAGGGTTTTTTTAGACTTTGTATCTCGAATAAGTTGCAAAACTTGCATTTTGGTCTCCATAATCGACCTAAATAGTATTTTGATCTTCGATCAACCTCCTTGTATCTACCTCATACCTACTATAATTTTATTTCTTCTGATGTACATAAATGACGAGTAACCGTTGGTCCAAGATTCAAATACTAACTAGCTCGATTATGGAGATCCAAATGCAAATTTCACAACTTTTTCGAGATCCAAAGTCTAAAATCCCCTCTTTTTTCTGACCCATTTTCAGCTTCAGCTCATGGTTTTCTTTCACTTTGCAATGTTACTCATCGTCGCTGTTAGATTTGAAGAGAAGTTGAATACAAGAAACTAAGAATTGAGAGTATTTTTTAAGTAAAATTTAAGTCTGTTACTTTTCCGAGGTAGTACAGTGCTCTCTCGGCGAGGAGAGAGATGGCGACGATCACTGTGCCGACAACAGCAACCACCCATGTCGGAGTGAACCTGAGTGCCTCCAACAACTCCTCAGCAGAAGACGATGACGAAGAAGAAGAAGAAGCTGCAGCAGCAGGTGCCATTCTCTCTATTGTCAACACACTAATCAGTGGACGAGAGCATTGAGTAGGGATATGTAGAAGCGATGGACAGCAGAAAAGTAAGAAAGACTTCCACTCGTTGTTAGTAGCAGTGGAATGCCAAATTAGGGGGATCATGACAGCTGAAAAAAAGTGTGTTGAATTTTTTTTTTTTCTTTCTGCTGGGGTTATGCATACACTGGCTATTTTGATTTGGAGCTTGTTTGATTAATTTGGAGCGTCTTTGGCCACTCGAAAGTGGCTGGAAAGTCACACGTTTTTGTGTGCAGTTCCGCTGTTTGGCAAACAGCGAAAGTGCCGACATAAAAATGTCCATATTTTCAACGGTGGTCTCAAACGGTCGGAGGCTCGCTGCAAAAATACTCATTTCACATTTTGACGTGGATGTGGATCGAAGGGTTTTTATTTTATTTTATTTATTTTATTTTTATTTCTTCGAATTACAACTAGATACTCTCAACTACACAAAATTTTCAATTTAATATCTTAAACTTTGATAAATATCAATTTGATATCCCAAAAAATAAAAAGGACAAATATTTCTCATTCTCTCCTCCTCCTCCTCCTCACATCCGGCTGCACCATCCTTGGCCCCACAGCCCCATCTTCCCCTCACGGCTCCACCCCCTCCCTAGACCGTCTGAGCGGCCATAATGAGTGTAGTTCACTATTTTCTATCCGATGTGGGACTAAATAATGAGAGTAGTTTTGGAGATGCAGCCGACAAGAACTGCTAGACCATAATGAGTGTAGTTCATGTTCCCACTTTCACAATGAACCAAACGGCAGAAGTGTGGAACTCATTTTCACTTGCAATCACTTTCACAATTTACTACCGACTTTCACCCAACTAAACATGTCCAAAACTTGTCGGCTGAAAGTGTGCAAGTGTCACTTGCACCCTCCTCATTTTCAGCCGACAAATTTTGGGCCTGTTTGGTTGCACCCTGTCACGCCCCAGTCCCAAAATACCGAGGGACTGGACACGTGGCAATGGCCAGCAGCACGCACCGATGGACAACCCAATTTAATGGTTCCATCAGGGCATGCTTAAGCTGTAGTCTAACAATAAATAGATCAAGTGTTACAAGTCACAGTCTATACTAATTTCATCCACAACAGATAATCACAGATTAAATGCCAGAATAATGCAAATAGAATAAACTAACAAATCTCAATAAAAAGTGTCTCGGTGAACAATCCGAGAACAGGTCTGATACATCAATGCAATAGACAAGAAATAAAGGAACTGGAAATAGAAACAGAAATAACTGACTATATAAAGGCAATGCTCAGGAGAAATCCTCTGGCACGATCTCGTTCTCAGGTTCTGGTACAGCTTCTGGAAGTGCTCCGGTATATCTCTGGATGGATCTCTTCGGCTATACCTGGGGACATAATCCGGATCCAGGTCCTCAGGGGACATAACAAGGTACAGATAATACAAGCCAAAATAAATGCAGTGCAGCAATAAACAAAACAATAGGGTAAATAAATAAACCAGCTAAGTGATATGCAAGTGAGAGTTTTATTCATACTCGGGCTGAGACTACTATAGGATCAGTGTCGAAGAAACCCATAGCAGTATTAGTATTACGACTCCAGGATATATGCCAAAGCAGGTAGTATCACGACTCCAGTATACGGGCCAAGCCCCTCCAGACAATAATATATGTAATATAATCAGCCTTTGATATGGTAATACTCTCCCCACCCAATGTAATCACACGTCTCATATCCATGACACGCAAGATCAAAACTAATGCAGCCAGTCATATAATGATCTAAGATTATAATGTCTATGTCATAAAACCTGTATCCTATACAGAATCACCTTGAATATTTCAGAAAGATTCTGTCTCATGAATAGTGTCAGGTGTCCTGGGTATAACGCACTTGATAAAGCAAGTACTATAATGTAAAGGGTCACGAATGTCCATCTCTAGATGACGTACACAATGCCGCGTACGGGGTTGGCACCCGACTATAATCGGACACTAAGTACGTCACACGGTTCCTAGGTTAAGCATGTACAAGATATAAATAAATCAAGGAAATATATAACAAGAACTACAATGTTGGCAAGGTACATTTGCCTGGTGTTTCGGCTCCAACTGTAGCCCTGGCAGCAGTGGGATTTGCAGGCAGTACTCCGGTTGCTGAAATAAACATCACCATCAGATCCAAAAAATATCAATCAGCTAGAAACGCCTGTTCTTGAGTCCAATTTGAAAACAAGGGCAAAAATGACAATTTTGGGTCAAAGCGGGGTCCACATGTGGCCCGCTTCGCACCAAAAATGTGTCAGGGACAAAGTTCTCCAAATTCGTCAAACTTAGTGTCAACAAGTCAGGAACGATGATACGAACCCAACGGAACTTCCAGAATTGGATTCCGATGAGCCGATCACAAAATTGCCCGTCAAGTGGAGCCTGTGGGGCCCACGATACGCGATTTTGTCAACGTTCTCAGAATCGAACCAAACTTGGGTCACAGGACCAGCGTATCGCTACGAGTCTGATGGCGCAAGTTTTGTTTCGATCCGACGTGTGTACACAAAGTTACGACACGTTCCAGAACTGACAGATACGGAATGGTGTCCGCGGATACGCGTTGATTTAGGTGTGCACGCACATCCAAATCAACTTCTGCGAAATCTCGCACGTCCGTATCAACGGCGCACACGTATCGGTGAAGACCGCACGCGACCAAGTCGTCCCGTTTGGCGGGGCGTACTCAGTTCCGGGGTGAATTAGGGCGTTATTTTTCATGTTTTTGGATCGCGGTTCACGATCGCCACAGGACGCGATGCACCGAACGGGTTGCACGGGCACCGAGAGGGTCACGCAGGGTTCGCGATGCAACAGACGAAATCGAAAACGGGTAAACGAACAGAGAGAAACGGGTACCTAAATAGGGCTCGAGAAACCGAAGTTTCTTGTGTCCGCGTCGTGTCCGGTGTCCGAGTCAGAGTCGTGTCTAGGTTTAGGGTTTGGCTGCTGGCCGGAGCTTGGCGGCCAGAGGGAGGCTGGGGGCGCGGAGACGGCACAGCGGCGTGTTGGGAGGCGGCGCAGGCGGCCGGCGGCGCAGGGCGGCCGGAGGCGTCGGCTTCTGCTGGGTCGGGGTTTGGCGGCTGCGGTTGACGGAGGAGGAAGGAGGAGGAGAGGGGCCGGGCGAGGCGCTGGCGAGGGCGGGGCACGGCGGGGAGGCGGCTGGGCAGCGAGGCGGAGCCAGGGGAGGAAGGAGGCGGAGGTCGACGGCTTGGGGGTGGTCGGAGTCGGGGGAGAGAGGGGATTATATAGGCTGGGAAGAGGGAGAGGGGAGGCCGAGCGAGGCGGGGGATGCGGCGGAGGTCGCGGGGCTCGCGGGGGCGCGTGGCCGGACGAGGCGGGCGGGGGGGCCGGGACGCGCGGCGGAGGAAGCGGGCGGCCGAGCGGAGCGCGGGTCGTGGGGGAAGGGGGCTGAGGAAACGGTTCGGGCGGATGCGGGTTTGCGGGTGCGGGTCGGGTCGGGCGGACCCGACCCGCTAGGGCGGTCCTGTTCAGTCGGATTCAGCTGGACCGGGTTCAGGCCGGTTCAGCCCGGTTTGAACCCGGTTCAGTCCGGTTTATTATTATTTTTTATTTTAAAAAATAGTTTTAGGGCCTTTAAAAATATTTTCGGGGTCCAATAAATTACCAGAAAATTATCCTAAGTCCAGTTTTTCATTTTACACCATAAAATATTATTTTCATAATATTTTAATATATTTTAAAAATATTTAATTTTATTTAATGCCAAAATACCTTGTTTTTAATCAGCAAAAATTCCCAAAAAAATCTCAGAAAATTCTGAAAAATTCAGTTTTGAAAATCTTGAAAAATCAGGGGGTTTACAATCTACCCCCCTTAAGAGGATTGCGTCCTCGCAATCAAAGAATAACCGGTCAACAGAGATGACACGGTTGCAAGCATTGTTCGAAACACATCACAAGATACTTAGGAAAATATCGTTTCCCTAAGAATAAAAGTTATGCACTTTCCAGAGTAAAGAAAATCTAGTTAAAGCAAGAGAACTACAACTTTTTAGAAAAATCAGGTTATTATTAACAAGTTTCAATTTACTAGGTTGGGGCTGAGGTCACGAACCAACAGGCACAAGCTAAAACAAGACTAGAAACGGTAGCTACGAATCACTTACGCGCATTAGCTACTCCAAGAGTCTGCGCGTTCTCCAAGGTCATCGTCAGGGCTTGTCCGCGTTCTTGAGGTGGTGCCCTCTGCTGTTGCTGGGCTTGCTGGTAGGGTGCTGCTTGAGGTGCCACGGGTGGCCTTGGTTGATACCCTCCTGGTGCTGGTTGGTTTGCCCTTGGTGCTCCCTCCCTACGCTCAGGGCAGTCTCTCACTGCATGTTGTCTGGATCCGCAACCTAAGCATAGTCCGAATTTACGTCTACACTCCTTCTCAACATGGCCTATCTTGCCGCAGTAGTGACAAGTAGTAAGAGTTAGGGATTTGGATGCAGCTCCCGGTGGTGTTTGATGCAGATTTGGTTTCTGGGCAGCTTCTCCATTCGGTGCTCTGGCTGGTGCTGATGTGGCTGGTTGATGAATCATCACTGCTTTCTCTCGACGTTCAGGGCAATCCCTTACCGAATGCTTTTTGGATCCGCAAGATAAATATCGTCCCAGTCTGAGTCGGCATTCTTTAGCGAGATGGCCTACCTTGCCACAGTAGTGACAAGTAAAAAGGACTAGTGCAAGTGGTGTAGATGCTCTCTGTGGTGGATTTATCTGTGGTCGCTTTGCAACTCTTTCTTGTTGTGCTTGGTCTGGTGCTGATGCATACGGCCGCTTCTGGCTGGACTCGATCCTTGTGGTGCCCTCCACGGGTCATGATGCAGCAAGAACGTCCTCGTCTATGGTAGTTGTATTTGAGCTGGTTAACGTCCGTAGCCCCGAGCTAAATCTGTCGATGAACTTCTCCGCTTGGTTTTGCTGAGCTTCTTGATGTACCTTCTGATGGGCTTGCATCATCGCGTAGAATATTTGAAACATTTGTCGTTCATCCATAGGCTGTCCCAGTGGAAAGGAAGGCATCGGTGGAGTAGACTGCGTCGATGGTGGAATGTCATCTTGATGGATTCTCGAGGCAGGCTGACTTGCTTGACTGCATTGTGATGATTGACCTTCACCAACTGGTGTCACATCGTCTTCGTGGGTAACCACAACGCCTTGTGGTGTTCCTACGTGAGCCTCGTTGCTGGCTTGTGGGTCCATTTCTCTGCATCCAAAATAAACAATAAGAGGCGCACAGGAATCAAGGCAGGATGCAAGTCAATAAATTAATTCGAATAGATATCAAGAACGATTCAAGCAAGTGGATGAGATCCTAGAAACATATTATATTCTTATTGCAGGCATGTTCGGTCCCTAAGTTGAGGCCGAACAATTTAGTCGTAGACCTGCATGGGCCACCACAAAAACTATGTCACGTCCCAGTCCCAAAATACCGAGGGACTGGACACGTGGCAATGGCCAGCAGCACGCACCGATGGACAACCCAATTTAATGGTTCCATCAGGGCATGCTTAAGCTGTAGTCTAACAATAAATAGATCAAGTGTTACAAGTCACAGTCTATACTAATCTCATCCACAACAGATAATCATAGATTAAATGCCAGAATAATGCAAATAGAATAAACTAACAAATCTCAATAAAAAGTGTCTCGGTGAACAATCCGAGAACAAGTCTGATACATCAACGCAATAGACAGGAAATAAAGGAACTGGAAATAGAAACAGAAATAACTGACTATATAAAGGCAATGCTCAGGAGAAATCCTCTGGCACGATCTCGTTCTCAGGTTCTGGTACAGCTCCTGGAAGTGCTCCTGTACGGTATATCTCTGGATGGATCTCTTCGGCTATACCTGGGGACATAATCCGGATCCAGGTCCTCAGGGGACATAACAAGGTACAGATAATACAAGCAAAAATAAATACAGTGCAGCAATAAACGAAATAATAGGGTAAATAAATAAACCAGCTAAGTGATATACAAGTGAGAGTTTTATTCATACTCGGGCTGAGACTACTATAGGATCAGTGTCGAAGAAACCCATAGCAGTATTAGTATTACGACTCCAGGATATATGCCAAAGCAGGTAGTATCATGACTCCAGTATACGGGCCAAGCCCCTCCAGACAATAATATATGTAATATAATCAACCTTTGATATGGTAATACTCTCCCCACCCAATGTAATCACACGTCTCATATCCATGACACGCAAGATCAAAACTAATGCAGCCAGTCATATAATGATCTAAGATTATAATGTCTATGTCATAAAACCTGTATCCTATACAGAATCACCTTGAATATTTCAGGAAGATTCTGTCTCATGAATAGTGTCAGGTGTCCTGGGTATAACGCACTTAATAAAGCAAGTACTATAATATAAAGGGTCACGAATGTCCATCTCTAGATGACGTACACAACGCCGCGTACGGGGTTGGCACCCGACTATAATCGGACACTAAGTATGTCACACGGTTCCTAGGTTAAGCATGTACAAGATATAAATAAATCAAGGAAATATATAACAAGAACTGCAATGTTGGCAAGGTACACTTGCCTGGTGTTTCGGCTCCAACTGTAGCCCTGACAGCAGTGGGATTTGCAGGCAGTACTCTGGTTGCTGAAATAAACATCACCATCAGATCCAGAAAATATCAATCAGCTAAAAACGCCTGTCCTTGAGTCCAATTTGAAAACAAGGGCAAAAATGACAATTTTGGGTCAAAGCGGGGTCCACATGTGGCCCGCTTCGCACCAAAAACGTGTCAGGGATAAAGTTCTCCAAATTCGTCAAACTTAGTGTCAATAAGTCAGGAACGATGATACGAACCCAACGAAACTTTCAGAATTGGATTCCGATGAGCCGATCACAAATTCGCCCGTCAAGTGGAGCCTGTGGAGCCCACGATACGCGATTTTGTCAACGTTCTCAGAATCGACCCAAACTTGGATCACAGGACCAGCGTATCGCTACGAGTTTGATGGCGCAAGTTTCGTTCCGATCCGACGTGTGTACACAAAGTTACGACGCGTTCCAGAACTGACGGATACGGGACGGTGTCCGCGGATACGCGTTAATTTCGGTGTGCACGCACATCCAAATCAACTTCTGTGAAATCGCGCACGTCCGTATCAACGGCGCGCACGTATCGGTGAAGACCGCATACGATCAAGTCGTCCCGTTTGGCGAGGCGTACTCAGTTCCGGGGTGAATCAGGGCATTATTTTTCCTGTTTTTGGATCGCGGTTCACGATCGCCACAGGACGCGATGCACCGAACGGGTTGCACGGGCACCGAGAGGGTCACGCAGGGTTCGCGATGCAACAGACGGAATCGAAAATGGGTAAACGAGCAGAGAGAAACGGGTACCTGAACAGTGCTCGAGAAACCAAAATTTCTCGTGTCCGCGTCGTGTCCGGTGTCCGAGTCGGAGTCGTGTCTAGGGTTAGGGTTTGGCTGCTGGCCGAAGCTTGGCGGCCGGAGGGAGGCTGGGGGCGCGGAGGCGGCGCAGCGGCGTGCTGGGAGGCGACGCAGGGCGGCCGGAGGCGTCGGCTTCTGCTGGGTCGGGGCTTGGCGGTTGCGGCTGACGGAGGAGGAAGGAGGAGAAGAGGGGCCGGGCGAGGCGCTGGCGAGGGCGGAGCACGGCGGGGAGGCGGCTGGGCAGCGAGGCAGAGCCAGGGGAGGAAGGAGGCGGAGGTCGACGGCTTGGGGGTGGTCGGAGTCGGGGGAGAGAGGGGATTATATAGGCTGGGGAGAGGGAGAGGGGAGGCCGAGCGAGGCGGGGGACGCGGCGGAGGTCCCAGGGCTCGCGGGGGCGCGTGGCCGGACGAGGCGGGCGGGGCGGCCGGGACGCGCGGCGGAGGAAGCGGGCGGCCGAGCGGAGCACGGGTCGTGGGGGAAGGGGGCTGAGGAAACTGTTTGGGCGGGTGCGGGTTTGCGTGTGCGGGTTCGGTCGGGCGGACCCAACCCGCTAGGGCGGTCCGGTTCAGTCGGGTTCAGCTGGACCGGGTTCAGGCCGGTTCAGCCCGGTTTGAACCCGGTTCAGTCCGGTTTATTATTATTTTTTATTTTAAAAAATAGTTTTAGGGCCTTTAAAAATGTTTTCGGGGTCCAATAAATTTTCAGAAAATTACCCTAAGTCCAGTTTTTTATTTTACACCATAAAATATTATTTTTATAATATTTTAATATATTTTAAAAACATTTAATTTTATTTAATGCCAAAATACCTTGTTTTTAATCAGCAAAAATTCCCGAAAAATCTCAGAAAATTCTGAAAAATCCAGTTTTGAAAATCTTAAAAAATCAGGGGGTTTACACACCCTCCTCACTTTCAATCCACTTGCAGCATTACTAGTCACGCCCCGATCTCCCGCAGGAATCAGCCGTCTCCACTAGGCACGAATCACAGCCCCAGCTCTCCCGCTGGACGATCGTTTCCATCGGAACGCGATGCCGCACGAGCCTGGAGTTGCGTCCGCACGAGACAATTACCGAAACGGTCGTTGATAACTAGTTTGCAGAGTCGTAATAGCGAAAACATAGAATAAACACAAGTATTGAATCAAAAACAAGCTCATTATTGATATAAAGTAAATATTACAAGCGACGGTAGGCCAAGATTACAAGTTGCTCCATGCTCTCTATCTCTCTCTCTCTAAAATGAATATGTCCTTAGGATTACAACTGAATCAAACACTCTGAATGATGATGTTCCCATACATTATGTCTCATATACGTGAGCTCCAGGTCCGTACGTCACGCTCCAAGACACCAAGTGCGGTCCGACGCATCATTGCGTTAAGCGATCTCCGAATCTGTACGAGTTTCTCCTGCACCCTGCATGCAATCTGGTTGGATATCAGTACATAGAATGCACTGGTAGAGGTGAAAGCCAACAATAATGGGGGACAAGACACTGTAGATGCTCATATATTCTTCACTTGCAGTCAATAGCTCCTGCCATCCAAACGGAGGAGAACGCTTTGGTCAATGCCTAGTTGCAACAAAATTACCCATTTGTTGCTCACATACCTCAAACCAAACAGCCCCTATATCACTAACATGATAAGAGGGGATGCCATCCAAATATTGAAAGCCATCATTCTTGTAATGCCCAGCTCCTAGCGGGTTACTTATGGAATACTTGTTACTTTGACTCGGTTGAGAATCGAGTCTCGAAAAAACTTTACCGCCAAATCAACACGGACGAAATGCAATGAACCCTTTAAATTGATGGAACGACTTCTATTGAAATAAGTCAAAGAATTTTTGTTGGTTGTTTTGCTGCTTGATTTTGTGTTGCTTTATGTTTTGTCTTGCTTTCGATGACTTGGTTTTCATGATTCGCTTTTCTCGCTTGCGCATTCTGTCATGCCCCAGTCCCAAAATACCGAGGGACTGGACACGTGGCAATGGCCAGCAGCATGCACCGATGGACCAACCCAATTTAATGGATCCATCAGGGCATGCTTAAGCTGTAGTCTAGCAATAAATAGAGCAAATGTTACAAGTCCCAGGTTATTCTAATCTCATCCACAACAGATAATCACAGATCAAAGCCAGAATAATGCAAATGAATATAAACTAGCATATCTCAACAAGAGTGTCTAGGGAAACAATCCGAGAATAAGTCTGTTACATTAAAGGAAAAAGACATGAAATAAAGTAACTGGAAATAGAAATAAATGAGTATCTCAAGTCAATACTCAGGAGAAGTCCTCTGGTACGATCTCGTTCTCAGGTTCTGGTACAGCACCTGGAAGTGCTCCTGCTAATGCTCCTGTCCTGTATACCTCGGGGTAGATCACATCATCAACTCCAGACAGGCTCCACAATGGCCTATGCTGCAAAACTGGCAGGGGACCAGGTCCTTAGAGGGGTTGGCACCCGACTATAATCGGACACTAAGTACGTCACACGGTTCCTAGATTAAGCATGTATAAGATATAAATAAATCAAGGAAATATATAACAAGAACTGCAATGTTGGCAAGGTACACTTGCCTGGTATTTCGGCTCCAATTGTAACTCTGGCAGCAGTGGGATTTGCAGGCAGTATTTTGGTTGCTGAAATAAACATCACCATCAGATCCAGAAAATATCAAATAGCTAGAAACGCCTATCCTTGAGTCCAATTTGGAGACAAGGGCAAAAATAATATTTCCGGGTCAAAACGGGGTCCACAGGTGGCCCACTTTGCACCGAAAAATGTGTCAGGATCAAAGGTCTCCAAATTCGTCAAACTTAGTGTCAACAAGTCAGGAACGATAATACGAACCCAACGGAACTTCCAGAATTGGATTCTGATGAGCCGATCTCAAAATCGCCCGTCGAGTGGAGCTTGTGGGGCCCACGACACGCGATTTTGCCAACGTTCTCATAATCGAATCAAACTTGGCTCACAGGACCAATGTATTGCTACGAGTCCGATGGCGTAAGTTTCGTCTCGATCCGACGTGTATACACTAAGTTACCGCGAGAACCAGAAAGGTCGGATACGGGGCGATGTCCGCGGATACGTATTAATTTCGGTGTGCACGCACATCCGAATCATCTTCTGCGAAATCCCGCACGTCCGTATCAACGACGCGCACGTATCGGTGAAGACCGCAGCGACCAAGATGTCCCGTTTGGCGGGGCGCACTCAGTTTCGAGGTGAATCAGGGCATTGTTTTTCCTGTTTTTGGATCGCGGTTCGCGATCGCCACAGGACGCGATGTCCCGAGCGGGTTGCACGGGCATCGAGAGGGTCACGCAGGGTTCGCGACGCAACAGACGGAATTGAAAACGGGTAAACGAGCAGAGAGATACGGGTACCTGAACAGGGCTCGAGAAACTGTGTTTCTCGTGTCCGACACGACTCGACGTGTCCGCGTCTTGAGTCGCCTAGGGTTAGGGTTTGGGGATCCTGTGACCGGAGCTCAGGCGGGGGAAGGCCTACCGGAGGGAGGCTGGGGGCGCGGAGGCGGCGCGGCGGTGTGCTGGGGCAGCACAGGCGGCCGGCGGCGCAGGGCGGCGGAGGCGGGCCGGAGTTGGGGCTCGGGGTCGGGTGCTGGTGAGGGAGGAAGGAGGAAGGAGGGGGATCGGAGTCGCCGGGGTGCTGAGGCGGAGGGTGGCGGCGGCGGAGTCTAGGATTTCGGCAGGGGGAGATGAGGGAGGAGATGAGGGAGGAGATGGGTTTTTATAGGGGGACGGTGCCGTGGGTGGCCGGGTGAGGCAGAGGGGAGGTCAGGGTCGTGGCGTGGGGCGCAGGCGGGTCTCCGGCGACGTGGCCGGAGCTGGCGGCGGATGAATCGGGGCTTTGGACGTGGGAGAGGAGAAGGAGTCTCCAGGTCGGGTCGGGCGGCGGGTTCGGGTCTGACAGATCCGACCCGACCCGTTAGCCGAAGCGGGTTGGGCTTTGCGGGTTCGGGTCGCGGGTTGGACCCGGATCCGACCCGCAGCTAATGGGTTCGGGTTGGGTTGGTTTGACTTAGGGTTTAAATAAAAATACTTTTTAGGTGTTTAAAAATATGTTCGGGGCCCAATAAATTTCAGAAAAATTACCCTAAGTCCAGTTTTTTATTTTACACCCAAAAATATTATTTTCATAATATTTTAATATATTTTAAAAATATTTAATTTTATTAAATACCAAAAACACCTTATTTTTAATCAGCAAAAATTCCCTAAAAATCCCAGAAAAATATGAAAAATCCAGTTTAAAAATCTTGAAAAATCAGGGGGTTTACAATCTACCCCCCTTAAGAGGATTGCGTCCTCGCAATCAAAGAATAACCGGTCAACAGAGATGACACGGTCACAAGTATTGTTCGAAACACATCACAAGACACTTAGGAAAAATATCGTTTCCCTAAGAATGAAAGTTATGCACTTTCCAGAGTAAAGAAATCTAGTTAAAGCAAGAGAACTACAACTTTTAGAAAACTAGGTTATTATTAACAAGTTCCAAATTACTAGGTTGGGGCTGAGGTCACGAACCAACAGGCACGAGCTAAACAAGACTAGAAACGGTAGCTACAAATCACTTACGCGCATTAGCTACTCCACGAGTCTGCGCGTCCTCCAAAGTCATCGCGTAAGCTTGTCCGCGTCCTTGCAGTCGATTCTTCTGCTACTGAGCCTGCTGGAAGAGTAGTGCCTGGGGTATCAAAGGTGGCCTCGGCTGATATCCTCCTGGGGCTGGTGGTCTGACTCCTTGAACTCCCGTTTGCGGTACTTCTAATGCTGGATAAGCTGGCCTCGGTACTGGTGACATTAGCGCTCTTTCTCGACGTTCAGGGTATTCCTTTAATAAATGCTGACTGGATCCGCAAGCTAAACATACTTTCCTTTTTCGTCTGCACTTGTTCTCTATATGACCTCGCCTGTGACAATATGGACAGACAGGTAGTGTCTGTGAAGATGCTTCTGGTGGCTGGTGCATGTGAGACTTCTTTGCAACTTCTTCCTGTGGTGCTCCGGCTGGTGCTGATATGGCTGGTTGATGAATCATCAATATTTTTTCTCGATGCTGAGAACAATCATTGGCTAAGTGTTGATTGGTTCCGCAAATCAAGCATAATCCTAACTTGCGTCTGCACTCCTTGTTAATATGGCCTATCTTGCCACAGTAGTAACAAGTAGGAAGAAATGAGGCTCTGGATGCTGCTCTCGGTGGATTCTTCTGGGGTCGCTTTGCAGCTCTTTCCTGCTGTGCTTGGTCTGGTGCCTGCGGCCGCTTCCGGCTGGACTCTATCCTGGTGATGCACTCCATGGCTCGTGCTGCAGTAACAACATCCGTTGCAACGGAGCTGATTAACTTTCGTAGCTCTGAGCTAAGTCTGCAAATGAACTCCTCTGTTTGGCTTTGCTGAGCCTTCTGATAAGCTTGCATCATCGGGTAGTACATTTGAAACATCTGTTGCACGTCCACAGCTTGCCCTTGTGGGACGGTAGGCATTTGTGGAGCAAACTGCGTCGATGGTGGAACGTTATCTTGCTGGATCCTTGAGGCAGGCTGACTTGCTTGACTGCATTGTGATGATTGACCTTCACCAACTGGTGTCACTTCATCTTCGTGGGTAACCACAACGCCTTGTGGTATTCCTGCATGAGCCTCATTGCTGGCTTGTGGGTCCATTTCCCTGTATCCAAAATAAATAATAAGAGGCGCACATGAATCAAGACAGGATGCAAGTCAATAAATTAATTCGAATAGATATCAAGAACGATTCAAGCAAGTAGATGAGATCCTAGAAACTTATCCTATTCTTATTGCAGGCCTGTTCGGTCCCTAAGATGAAACCGAACAATTTAGTCGTAGACCTGCATGGGCCACCACAAAAACTATGTCACGCCCCAGTTCCAAAATACCGAGGGACTGGATACGTGGCAATGGCCAGCAGCACGCACCGATGGACCAACCCAATTTAATGGATCCATCAGGGCATGCTTAAGCTGTAGTCTAGCAATAAATAGAGCAAATGTTACAAGTCCCAGGTTATTCTAATCTCATCCACAACAGATAATCACAGATCAAAGCCAGAATAATGCAAATGAATATAAACTAGCATATCTCAACAAGAGTGTCTCGGGAAACAATTCGAGAATAAGTCTGTTACATTAAAGAAAAAAGACATGAAATAAAGTAACTGGAAATAGAAATAAATGAGTATCTCAAGTCAATACTCAGGAGAAGTCCTCTGGTACGATCTCGTTCTCAGGTTCTGGTACAGCACCTGAAAGTGCTCCTGCTAATGCTCCTGTCCTGTATACCTCGGGGTGGATCTCACATCATCAACTCCAGACAGGCTCCACAATGGCCTATGCTGCAAAACTGGCAGGGGACCAGGTCCTCAGAGGGACGTAACAAGGTACAGAAATCGACATGCCATAATAAATACAGTATAATAGTAGAAGAAACAATAGGATAAACTATGTAACCAGCTAAGTGATATGCAAGTGAGAGTTTTAGTCATACTCAAGCTGAGATTGCTACAGGATCAGTGTCGGAGAAACCCATAGCAGTATTTTCTCGAAGGGCCAGAACTTGTACCAAAGCTCTGTATCAGAGACTAAGACACCTCCAGATAACATTATTTATAATATAATCAGCCTTGATATGGTAATACTCTCCCCACCCCATGTAATCTCACGTCACAGTTCCGTAATGTCTCAGGTACAAGTCACGCAAGATCAAACTAATGCAATAAGTCAAAATAATTTCTAAGCATGTAAACTGTATATGTCATGAATATGTATCCTATACGGAATCACCATGAATGTCTCAAGAAGATTCTGTCACATGAATAGTGTCAGGTGTCCTGGGTATAGTGTACTTGGTAAGACAAGTACGAGAATTATCGGGTCTCGGTATCCATGTCTAGATGATATTACACAACCCCGCGTATGGTGTTGGCACCCGACTGTTAATCGGACGCTAAGTAAGTCACACGGTCCTAGGTTAAGCATGTACAAGATATAAATAAATCAAGGAAATATATAACAAGAACTGCAATATTGGCAAGGTACACTTGCCTGGTGTTTCGGCTCCAATTGTAACTCTGGCAGCAGTGGGATTTGCAGGCAGTACTCCGGTTGCTGAAATAAACATCACCATCAGATCCAGAAAATATCAAATAGCTAGAAACGCCTATCCTTGAGTCCAATTTGGAGACAAAGACAAAAATGATATTTCCGGGTCAAAGCGGGGTCCATAGGTGGCCCACTTTGCACCAAAAAATGTGTCAGGATCAAAGGTCTCCAAATTCGTCAAACTTAGTGTCAACAAGTCAGGAACAATGATACGAACCCAACGGAACCCAACGGAACTTCCAGAATTGTATTCCGATGAGCCGATCTCAAAATCGCCCGTCGAGTAGAGCTTGTGGGGCCTACGACACGCGATTTTGCCAACGTTCTCAGAATTGAATCAAACTTGGCTCACAGGACCAGCGTATTGCTACGAGTCCGATGGCGCAAGTTTCGTCTCGATCCGACATGTATACACTAAGTTACCGCGAGGACCAGAAAGGTCGGATGCGGGGCGATGTTCGCGGATACGCATTGATTTTGGTGTGCACGCACATCCGAATCAGCTTCTGCGAAATCCCGTACGTCCGTATCAACGACGCGCACGTATCGGTGAAGACCGCACGCGACCAAGTCGTCCCGTTTGGCGGGGCGCACTCAGTTCCGGGGTGAATCAGGGCGTTATTTTTTCTGTTTTTGGATCGCGGTTCGCGATCGCCACAGGACGCGATGCCCAGAGCGGGTTGCACGGGCACCGAGAGGGTCATGCAGGGTTCGCGACGCAACAGACGGAATTGAAAACGGGTAAACGAGCAGAGAGATACGGGTACCTGAACAGGGCTTGAGAAACTGCGTTTCTCGTGTCCGACACGACTCGACGTGTCCGCGTCTTGAGTCGCCTAGGGTTAGGGTTTGGGGATCCTGTGACCGGAGCTCAGGCGGGGGAAGGCCGGCCGGAGGGAGGCTGGTGGCGCGGAGGCGGCACGGCGGCGTGCTGGGGCAGCGCAGGCTGCCGGCGGCGCAGGGCGGCGGAGGCGGGCCGGAGTCGGGGCTCGGGGTCGGGTGCTGGTGAGGGAGGAAGGAGGAAGGAGGGGGATCGGAGTTACCGGCGGCGGCTGGGCGTCCTCGCGGGGGTGGCGCCGGGGTGCTGAGGGTGCCGGCGGCGGAGTCTAGGGTTTCGGCAGGGGGAGATAAGGGAGGAGATGAGGGAGGAGATGGGTTTTTATAGGGGGGACGGTGCCGTGGGTGGCCGGGTGTAAACCCCCTAATTTTTCAAAATTTTTAAATTTGGATTTTTCTCAATTTTCTGGAATTTTCTAGGAATTTTCTGTAATTTAAAAATAGGATTTTATTTATTAAATAATTTTTAAATAATAATAAACAATATTAAAATATTATGAAAATAATATTTTTTGGTGTAAAATGAAAAACTGGACTTAGGGTAATTTTTCTGGAATTTATTGGGCCCCGGACCTATTTTTAAACACCTAAAAATAATTATTTATTTATTTAATTATTTACTGATTTAATTATTTGGTTATTATTATTTTTTTAAATATTTAAAACCCGGCCCAGCCCAGCCCAGTACCGGCCCACCGGCCCAAACCCAAGCCCGTGGCTACCGGGTCGGGTCGGGTCGGCCATACCCGCCCGCTAGCCCGACCCGCTAGCACCCCCACGACCCCGACTCTGCGTCCCGCTTCCCCCGCCGCTTCCGTCGCCTGCGCCGCCGCCGCTCCGTCCGCCGCTCCCCCACGACCCCGCACCGGCCGCCACGACCCCCGCCATTCCCGGCCTCGACCCCCCCCCCCCCCCCCGCGGCTCCGCCTATAAAACCCTAGCTCCCCCGGCCATCTCTCCTCTCCACCGCCTTAGCCGAGCTCCGCCACCAGCCTATCTTCTCCGGCGGCCCTCCGGAGACGCCGCCGCCCGCAGCGCCGCTGCCACCCTGCCCAGCACAGCCCCTCTCTCCTCTCCTCCACCGCAGGCCCTCCCAGCCGCCGTCCCCGAGCGTCCCCGCGTCCCCCAAGCCACCGCAGCTCCGGCGTGGCCGCCCTCCGCCGCAGCTCCGCCTCCCTGAGAGCCGCCCAGCCCCGACCGAGCTTTCCCCCGCTGCCCCCAGCCCTCTCCGGCGGTCCTCCGGCTGCCGGAAACCCAAACCCTAGCTCGTATCAGCCGAACACGGCTTGGACACAGGACACGTGTCATGTGCCGTGTCGGACACGGTTTTATCCTCGGTTTTTCAGCCCAGTTCAGGTACTCATATCTTCTTGCTCGTAGCTCTGATTTCGATTCCGTAAATTGCGTTGCAAAGCCTGTATGACCCTCTCGGTGTCCGGACAAACCGCTCGGGGCATCGCGTCCTGTGGTGATCGCACACCGCGATCCAAAAACAGGAAAAATAATACCCCGATTCACCCCGGAACCGGGTACGCCCCGCCAAACGGGATGACTTGGTCACGCGCGGTCTTCACAGATACGTGCGCGTCGTCGATACGTATGTGGAGGATTTCGCAGAAGTCGATTTGGGTGTGCGTGCACACCGGAATCAACGCGTATCCGCGGACATCGCCCCGTATTCGACTTTTCTGCAATTCACCCTAACTTTGTGTACACACGTCGGATTGAAACAAAACTTACGCCATAGGACTCGTAGCGTTACGCTGGTCCTGTGGGTCAAGTTGGTTCGATTCTGAGAACGTTGACGAAATCGCGTGTCGTGGGCCCCACAGGCCCCGCTCGACGGGCGATTTTGTGATCGGCTCATCGGAATCCAATTCTGGAAGTTCCGTTGGGTTCGTATCATCGTTCCTGACCTGTTGACACTAAGTTTGGTGAATTTGGAGATCTTTGATCCTGACACGTTTTTCGGTGCAAAGCGGGCCCACATGTGGACCCCGTTTTGACCCGAAACTGTCGTTTCTGCCCTTGTCTCCAAATTGGACTCAAGGACAGGCATTTTTAGCTGATTGATATTTTCTGGATCTGATGGTGATGTTTATTTCAACAACCGGAGTACCGCCTGCAAATCCAACTGAAGTCAGAGCCGAAATCAGAGCCGGAACCACATGCAAGTGTACCTTGCCAAACCCTGCAGTCTGCTATTCATTTTCTTGGCTTAATTATGCATTAGTGGGCAAATAAAGCTTGCCAATTCTCAAAAATTCTTGACATAGTATTTTACTTGATTTCTTGTGGTATTAAATGTAACTTGTTTAAACTGCTTAACCTAGGAAACGTGTGATGTACTTAGTTTCCGATCACAGTCGGGTGCCAACCCCGTACGCAGAGTTTGGTACGTCATTAGAGATGGACATTCGATACTCTTACTCTTGGTACTTGGCTTATCAAGTACTCCAGAACCCAGGACACTTGACACTATACATGAGACAGAGTCTTCTTGAGATATTCATGGTAATTTTGTATAGGATACAGGACTTGACAGAGATATTTTATTTATAGACATTATGACTTGTTGCATTAGTTATAATCCCGCTGACATGGACATGAGACGTTATGGTCATGATATGCGTGATTACATGGGGTGGGGAGAGACACACAGGCTACAGGTTGATTTTATATTATGCCGGCGTCGTAGTCTCCCATTGAGCTAGACAACTACATGATATCACTGCTACCGGCTCCCCAACACAGAGCTTGTAGTAGTTTCAGCCTGAGTTCTAGTGCTGCTCTTATCTTGCATTTCACTTAGCTGGTTACATAGTTTACCCTGCTATTTCATTTATTGCTGCACTGCATTTATTTTGGCTTGTATTTTCTGTACCTTGTTATGTCCCCTGAGGACCTGGAATGGACTATGTCCCCAGGTATAGCCGAAGAGATCCATCCAGAGATACACCGCACAGGAGCACTTCCAGGAGCTGTACCAGGACCTGAGGACGAGATCGCACCAGAGGACTTCTCCTGAGCATTGGCTGTATATAGTCAGTTATTTCTGTTTCTATTTCTAATTTCCAGTTCCTTTATTTCCTGTCTATTTGCTTTGATGTATCAGACATATTCTCGGATTGTTCCCCGAGACAATTATTGAGATTTGATAGTTAATTCTATTTGCATTATTTCTGGCATTTAATCTGTGATTATCTGTTGTGGGTGAGATTAGAATAACCTGAGACCTGTAACAATTGTTCTATTTACTGTTAGACTACAGCTTAAGCATGCCCTGATGGATCCATTAAATTGGGTTGTCCATCGGTGCGTGCTGCTGGCCATTGCCACGTGTCCAGTCCCTCGGCATTTTGGGACTGGGGCATGACATGGTTTTTGTGGTGGCCCATGCAGGTCAACGACTAATTTGTTCGGTTTCAACTCAGGGACCGAACATGCCTGCAATAAAAATAGGATAAGTTTAGGATCTCATCCACTTGCTTGAAACGTTCTTGATATCCATATCGACTTCGAATTAATTTCTTGACTTGCATCCTGCCTTGATTCCTGTGCGCCTCTTATTGTTTATTTTGGTTGCAGGGTTATGGACTCACGAGCAATCGACGAGACTCCCATAACGTCACCACGAGATGCTGAGGCAACCAACGAAGATGAAGTAACACTAGTGGATCGAGGACAATCAGCTCAACAACATGCCTCGAGAATCCAGCAAGATGACATTCCACCATCGACGCCATTTACTCCACCAATGCCCGTAATTCCACCAGGGCAGGCCATGGACGGGCAGCAGGTGTTTCAAATGATCTATGCAATAATGCAAGCTCAACAAGAGACTTTGAGTCGCAGCCTAGTACTTGTACTGGAGCAGGCGAATCTACCAGCACGAAGGCCAACGACGGGCTCTATTTCTGATTTTTGCCAGCTGAAGCCCCGCACATTCTCAGGCAAGGAAGAGCCAACCGAAGTTCTTGAGTGGCTCACCAACACTCAACATCAACTAGAAGCAGCTGAACTTCCAAAGGAACGTTGGATGACTGCCGTCAGAATGCAGTTAACGGACAATGCACATCACTGGTGGCTATCCGAGGAGACCCTGCTCGGACCAGACCGAGTCACCTGAGAAGAGTTCTCTAGACTCTTTCAGGAGATGTACATTCCAGCTATCGCTCGATCAGAACTTCGGGACAAGTTTAATCACCTCACTCAGGATACTAAGACGGTGGAGGAATACAACGCAGAATTTATTCGTCTGAGCCGATTCGCCCCCACATTGATCCCGACGGAAGAAGAGAAGGCCGAGAAATTCTTCGACGGACTAAACATTGAGCTACAAAAACTAATTGGATCCGTTGCACCTACTTCGTACTCGGACGTCCTTGTTGCAGCACGACGCATTGAGCGCGTCATCAGGAGAGAAACCAGTCTGAAGCGGCCATCCACGTCAGCACCAGCCGGAGCACCACAAGAAGAAGTTGCAAAAAGACCTCAAGTGCACCAGCCACCAGAAGCATCTCCACAGGCAATACATGTTTGCCCATATTGTCACAGGCGAGGTCATCTAGAGAACAAGTGCAGACGAAAAATGAGATTATGTTTGGCTTGCGGATCTAGTCAGCATTTACTGAGGGAATGCCCTGAGCGTCGAGAAGGAGCACCAAGGGTAAACCAACGAGCGTTACCAGTACCGAGGTCAGCCTCTCCAGCATTGGAAGTACCGCAAACGGAAGTTCAAGAAGTCCTACCACCAGCTCCAGGAGGGTACCAGCCGAGGCCACCCTTGATACCCCAGGAACTACTCTTCCAGCAGTCTCAGCAGCAGAAGAATCGACTGCAAGGACGCGAGCAAGCCCTGACAATGACCGTAGAGGACGCGCAGACCCGTGGAGTAGCCAATGCGCGTAAGTGATTTGTAGTTACCCGTTTCTAGTCTTGTTTAGCTCGTGCCTATTGGTTCGTGACCTCAGCACCAACCTAGTAATTTGCAACTTGTTAATAATAACCTGGTTTTCATAAAAGTTGTAGTTCTTCTGCTTTAACTAGATTTTCTCTGGAAGTGCATAACTTTCATTGTTAGGGAAACGGTATTTCCCTAAGTATCTTGTGATGTGTTTTCAAACGATGCTTGCAACCGTGTCATCTCGGCTGACCGGTTACTCTTTGATTGCGAGGACGCAATCCTCTTAAGGGGGGTAGATTGTAAACCCCCTGATTTTTCAAAATTTTTAAATTTGGATTTTTCTCAATTTTCTGGAATTTTCTGAGAATTTTCTGTAATTTAAAAACAGGGTTTTATTTATTAAATGATTTTTAAATGATAATAAATAATATTAAAATATTATGGAAATAATATTTTTGGATGTAAAATGAAAAACTGGACTTAGGATAATTTTTCTGGAATTTATTGGGCCCCGGACCTATTTTTAAACACCTAAAAATAATTATTTATTTATTTATTTAATTATTTACTGATTTAATTATTTAGTTATTATTTTTTTTTTAAATATTTAAAACCCGGCCCAGCCCAGCCCAGTACCGGCCCACCGGCCCAAACCCAAGCCCGTGGCTACCGGGTCGGGTCGGGTCGGCCATACCCGCCCGCTAGCCCGACCCGCTAGCACCCCCACGACCCCGACTCTGCGGCCCGCTTCCCCCGCCGCTTCCGCCGCCTGCGCCGCCGCCGCTCCGTCCGCCGCTCCCCCACGACCCCGCACCGGCCGCCACGACCCCCGCCATTCCCGGCCTCGACCCCCCCCCCCCCCCCCCCGCGGCTCCGCCTATAAAACCCTAGCTTCCCCGGCCATCTCTCCTCTCCACCGCCTTAGCCGAGCTCCGCCACCAGCCCATCTTCTCCGGCGGCCCTCCGGAGACGCCGCCGCCCGCAGCGCCGCTGCCACCCTGCCCAGCCCAGCCCCTCTCTCCTCTCCTCCACCGCAGGCCCTCCCAGCCGTCGTCCCCGAGCGTCCCCGAGCGTCCCCGCGTCCCCCATGCCACCGCAGCTCCGGCGTGGCCGCCCTCCGCCGCAGCTCCGCCTCCCCGAGAGCCGCCCAGCCCCGGCCGAGCTTTCCCCCGCTGCCCCCAGCCCTCTCCGGCGGTCCTCCGGCTGCCGGAAACCCAAACCCTAGCTCGTATCAGCCGGACACGGCTTGGACACAGGACACGTGTCATGTGCCGTGTCGGACACGGTTTTATCCTCGGTTTTTCAGCCCAGTTCAGGTACTCATATCTTCTTGCTCGTAGCTCTGATTTCAATTCTGTAAATTGCGTTGCGAAGCCTGTATGACCCTCTCGGTGCCCGGACAAACCGCTCGGGGCATCGCGTCCTGTGGTGATCGCACACCGCGATCCAAAAACAGGAAAAATAACACCCCGATTCACCCCAGAACCGGGTACACCCCGCCAAACGGGACGACTTGGTCGCGCGTGGTCTTCACAGATACGTGCGCGTCGTCGATACGGACGTGGGGGATTTCGCAGAAGTCGATTCGGGTGTGCGTGCACACCGGAATCAACGCGTATCCGCGGACATCGTTCCGTATCCGACTTTTCTGTAATTTACCCTAACTTTGTGTACACACGTCGGATTGAAACGAAACTTGTGCCATAGGAATCGTAGCATTACGTTGGTCCTGTGGGTCAAGTTTGGTTCGATTCTGAGAACGTTGACGAAATCGCGTGTCGTGGGCCCCACAGGCCCCGCTCGACGGGCGATTTTGTGATCGGCTCATCGGAATCCAATTCTGGAAGTTCCGTTGGGTTCGTATCATCGTTCCTGACCTGTTGACACTAAGTTTGGTGAATTTGGAGATCTTTGACCCTGACACATTTTTCGGTGCAAAGCGGGCCCACATGTGGACCCCGTTTTGACCCGAAACTGTCGTTTCTGCCCTTGTCTCCAAATTGGACTCAAGGACAGGCATTTTTAGCTGATTGATATTTTCTGGATCTGATGGTGATGTTTATTTCAACAACCGGAGTACCGCCTGCAAATCCAACTGAAGTCAGAGCCGAAATCAGAGCCGGAACCACATGCAAGTGCACCTTGCCAAACCCTGCAGTCTGCTATTCATTTTCTTGGCTTAATTATGCATTAGTGGGCAAGTAAAGCTTGCCAATTCTCAGAAATTCTTGACATAGTATTTTACTTGATTTCTTGTGGAATTAAATGTAACTTGTTTAAACTGCTTAACCTAGGAAACGTGTGATGTACTTAGTTTTCGATCACAGTCGGGTGCCAATCCCTTACGCGGAGTTGGGTACGTCATTAGAGATGGACATTCGATACCCTTTCTCTTGGTACTTGGCTTATCAAGTACTCCAGAACCCAGGACACTTGACACTATACATGAGACAGAGTCTTCTTGAGATATTCATGGTGATTCTGTATAGGATACAGGACTTGACAGAGATATTTTATTTATAGACATTATGACTTGTTGCATTAGTTATAATCCCGCTGACATGGACATGAGACGTTATGGTCATGATATGCGTGATTACATAGGGTGGGGAGAGACACACAGGCTACAGGTTGATTTTATATTATGCCGGCGTCGTAGTCTCCCATTGAGCTAGACAACTACATGATATCACTGCTACCGGCTCCCCGACACAGAGCTTGTAGTAGTTTCAGCCTGAGTTCTAGTGCTGCTCTTATCTTGCATTTCACTTAGCTGGTTACATAGTTTACCCTGCTGTTTCATTTATTGCTGCACTGCATTTATTTTGGCTTGTATTTTCTGTACCTTGTTATGTCCCCTGAGGACCTGGAATGGACTATGTCCCCAGGTATAGCCGAAGAGATCCATCCAGAGATACACCGCACAGGAGCACTTCCAGGAGCTGTACCAGGACCTGAGGACGAGATCGCACCAGAGGACTTCTCCTGAGCATTGGCTGTATATAGTCAGTTATTTCTGTTTCTATTTCTAATTTCCAGTTCCTTTATTTCCTGTCTATTTGCTTTGATGTATCAGACATATTCTCGGATTGTTCCCCGAGACAATTATTGAGATTTGATAGTTAATTCTATTTGCATTATTTCTGGCATTTAATCTGTGATTATCTGTTGTGGGTGAGATTAGAATAACCTGAGACCTGTAATAATTGTTCTATTTACTGTTAGACTACAGCTTAAGCATGCCCTGATGGATCCATTAAATTGGGTTGTCCATCGGTGCGTGCTGCTGGCCATTGCCACGTGTCCAGTCCCTCGGCATTTTGGGACTGGGGCATGACATGGTTTTTGTGGTGGCCCATGCAGGTCAACGACTAATTTGTTCGGTTTCAACTCAGGGACCGAACATGCCTGCAATAAAAATAGGATAAGTTTAGGATCTCATCCACTTGCTTGAAACGTTCTTGATATCCATATCGACTTCGAATTAATTTCTTGACTTGCATCCTGCCTTGATTCCTGTGCGCCTCTAATTGTTTATTTTGGTTGCAGGGTTATGGACTCACGAGCAATCGACGAGACTCCCATAACGTCACCACGAGATGCTGAGGCAACCAACGAAGATGAAGTAACACTAGTGGATGGAGGACAATCAGCTCAACAACATGCCTCGAGAATCCAGCAAGATAATATTCCACCATCGACGCCATTTACTCCACCAATGCCCGTAATTCCACCAGGGCAGGCCATGGACGGGCAGCAGGTGTTTCAAATGATCTATGCAATAATGCAAGCTCAACAAGAGACTTTGAGTCGCAGCCTAGCACTTGTACTGGAGCAGGCGAATCTACCAGCACGAAGGCCAACGACGGGCTCTATTTCTGATTTTCGCCAGCTGTAGTCTAACAATGAATAGAACAAATATTACAAGTCACAGACTATTCTAATCTTATCCACAACAGATAATCACAGATCAAAAGCCAGATTAAATACAAATAAATATAATCTAACATGTCTCAATAAAAGTGTCTCGGGGAACAATCCGAGAATAAGTCTGATACATCAAAGCAAATAGACATGAAATAAAGTAACTGGAAATAGAAATAACTGAGTATGTAAAGCCAATACTCAGGAGAAGTCCTCGGTCACGATCTCGTCCTCGGTTCCTGGTTCTGCTATGAGAAGTGCTCCTGCTAATGCTCCTGTCCTGTATACCTCGGGGTAGATCTCACATCATCAACTCCAGGCAGGCTTCACAATGGACTATGCTGCAAAACTGGCAGGGGACCAGGTCCTCAGAGGGACGTAACAAGGTACAGAAGATACAAGCCAAAATGAGTGTAATAGTAAATGAGATAAATAGGGTAAGCTATATAACCATCTATGTGAAATGCAAGATGAGAGCATCACCAAAACTCAGGCTGAGACCACTACAAGCTCTGTGTTGGGGAGCCGGGTAGCAGTAATATAACTAATAGAGTGCCTATCTCTGATATAGAGTCTGAGGCCTCACAATAAATATAACACTAATAGAGTGCCTAGCTCTAATATAGAGTCTAAGGCCTCGCCAGAATAAATATATATATATATCAGCCTGTAGCCTGTGTGTCTCTCCCCACCCAATGTAATCATACGTCTCATGTCCAAGACACGCAAGATCATAACTAATGCAGCAAGTCATATAATGTCTATGAATATAATGTCTATGTCATAAAACCTGTATCCTATACAGAATCACCATGAATATCTCAGAAAGATTATGTCTCATGAATAGTGTCAAGTGTCCTGGGTTGTGATGTACTTGATAAGACAAGTACGAGAATATAAAGGGTCACGATATCCATGTCTAGATGACAATACACAACGCCGCGTACGGTGTTGGCACCCGACTATGAATCGAACGCTAAGTAAAGTCACACGGTCCTAGGTCAAGCATGAACCACGATATATATATATATATATATATATATAAGCCAAGGAGATAAGTAACAAAGACTGCAAGTTTTGGCGAGGTACACTTGCATGTGGTTCTGGCTCCAACCGTAGCTCTGGTATTTGTAAAATCTCCAGGAACGTCTCCGGATGCTGAAACAAACATCACCATCAGATCCAAAAAATATCAATCAGCTAAAAACGCCTGTCCTTGAGTCCAATTTGGAGACAAGGGCAAAAATGATAATTTCGGGTCAGAACGGGATCCACATGTGGCCCGCTTCGCACCGAAAAATGTGTCAGGGTCAAAGGTCTCCAAATCTGTCCAACTTAGTGTCAACAGGTCAGGAACGATGATACGAACCCAACGAAACTTCCAGAATTGGATTCCGATGAGCCGTTCTCAAAATCGCCCGTCAAGTGGAGCCTGTGGGGCCCACGACACACGATTCTGTCAACGTTCACAGAATCGAACCAAACTTGGGTCACAGGACCAGCGTATCGCTACGAGTCCGATGGCGCAAGTTTTGTTTCGATCCGACGTGTGTACACGAAGTTACGACGCATTCCAGAAAGGGCGGATACGGGACGGTGTCCGCGGATACGCGTTGATTCCGGTGTGCACGCACATCCAAATCAACTTCTGCGAAATCTCACACGTCCGTATCAACGTCGCGCACGTATCGGTGAAGACCGCACGCGACCAAGTCGTCCCATTTAGCGGGGCGCGCTCAGTTCTGGGGTAAAACAGGGCGTTGGTTTTCCTGTTTTTGGATCTCGGTTCGCGATCGCCACAGGACGCGATGCACCGAGCGGGTTGCACGGGCACCGAGAGGGTCACACAGGGTTCGCGATGCAATTGACGGAATCGAAAACGGGTAAACGAGCAGGGAGATACGCGTACCTGAACAGGGTTCAAAAAACTAGACTATTCCGTGTCCGACACGACGCGAAGGCCGTGTCCGACCTAGGGTTAGGGTTTGCTGGCCGGAGCTGCGGCGGGGGAGGCCGGCCGGAGGGAGCTGGGGGGGCAGCGCTGCACGGCGGACGGCGGCGCGCGGGAGGCGGCGACGCAGGGCACGGCGACCGGAGCGGGCTGCTGCGGGGGCGTGGTCCGCTGTTGGGTCGGGGGGGCCGCCGGGGGAAAGGGGAGGCGACTGGGGACGGAGCTGGTGGCGGCGGCTGGAGGCGCTGGCAGCGGGCACGGCGTGGAGGCGGTGGCGGCGTGGTGGTCGTGGTGGTCGTGGTGGCGGAGGGAGAAGTCTGGGGCGGGGTTTAAATAGGGGGAAGAGGAGCGGGGCCGAGCAGAGGAGGCGCCGGGTGAGGCGGGCGTCGTGGCGGGGCGTGGGCCGAGCGGAGCGGGCGGGGCGGCCGGGAAGCGCGGGCGGCGCTGCGCGTGGCCGAGCGGGCGGCGGGGGAATCGGGCAGCGGGGGTCGTGGGGGGGGTGCGGGTTCGGGCACGGGCGGGTCGGGTTCGGCCGGACGGACCCGACCCGATAGCCCATGGGCTGGACTAGGGTTTTGGGCTTGGGTGGGCTGGGCTGGGCTGGATTATTTTTAAATAAATAAAAATAATAATAAAAATTAGGTAAATAATAATAAAAATAGTTTTGAGGTGATTAAAAATAGGTCCGGGGCCCAATAAATTCCAGAAAAATTATCCTATGTCCAATTTTTCATTTTACACCCAAAAATATTATTTTTATAATATTTTAATATATTTTAAAATTATTTAATTTTATTTAATGTCAAAAATACCTTGATTTTAATTAGTAAAAATTTCCGAAAATTTCCAGAAAATTCTGAAAAATTCAGTTTTAAAAATCTTGAAAAATTAGGGGGTTTACAGTTCGGGTTGGGTTGGTTTGACTTAGGGTTTAAATAAAAATACTTTTTAGGTGTTTAAAAATAGGTTCGGGGCCCAATAAATTACAGAAAAATTACCCTAAGTCCAGTTTTTTATTTTACACCCAAAAAATATTATTTTTATAATATTTTAATATATTTTAAAAACATTTAATTTTATTAAATACCAAAAATACCTTGCTTTTAATTAGCAAAAATTCCCGAAAAATTCCAGAAAATTCTGAAAAATCCAGTTTAAAAATCTTGAAAAATCAGGGGGTTTACACATTCTTTTCGAATCGTAAGAGAAAGAGATTGAAGGATGCTAACCAAGTGTTGTTACAATTTCAGGACGCATAACCAAGGAGTGATCGTTGCATAAGACTTCCCCATACTCTCGTTCGATTCAATCGGTGAGTGGCTTTGGCCCTTCGATGAATTCTTTAGTCTGCATGCCTTAATAAAAGAATCTCTAGTCCACTCAAAATACATGTCCCTATGCTCATTTGACACCCCAGTAATAAGATCAGTTAATGAATATGTTTCACTTGTTAACTTAGAATTTGCTACTACTTATTGCATGATATGGAAATCGTGATATTTGAATCATAGAATACACTACAAACCCTTCGAGTTATTGATGCACGTTACTTATCTTATGCTGCGCATTGAACCTATTGAAAACCTCTTATGGTTTGAATTGATCGATATTGAACTCATTGAAGAGCCTCGGCTCTATCGAAAAGAAGATAGTCCACATAGAAGCTTTTTCTTCAACTGTTGCAATAGAACTGATTAATTGATAGAACATATTCATTGTGTCACGTCCAAATCCCAAAATCTATGGGATCAGACACGTGGCAATGGCCAGCTGGTACGACTCCGTAGGGCTTTCTAATTTAATGGACCCGACGAAGTGCACTTACGCTGTCCACGGTCAAGTGATCCAGTTAATAAACTAATTCTAACATACAACAAGTAAACTAAATCTCAATCCATGGTAAATAATCTCAAGAAAGAACGATACGCATCATCAGTCTGCAGCCCAATAATACCTCCGTTCGAATAGACCAAAAGAATAAGACAGGTCTATAAAACACTAGGCTATAAAAGCAGAATAAAAATAGAAAGTGGTACATGACTGTAATAGCTGGAAATGTAAAGATACCTGCAACGATGTCCACACTCCACTATATCAAGCATCCTGCAAACTGCACAAATAATCTGGAAGGGAACCAGGTCCTCAGAGGGACGTAACAAGATACAAAAATACATGCCATAAAGTAAATACTGTGAAAACTCAAGGGTGAACTATCCAGCTAAGTGAAATGCAATTTGAGGACAACTTCGTGCGTATGGGATGTGTAGGCTAGACATATGCTGACGTAATTCACCAACCTTTGTGACTGGCTAGTATATGCCACATATGCCCTCATAACAAGGGCGCTCTGCAATATAATAACGTCCAGCTCCGAGGAGCGTGGTATCTGTAATAGTATAACGTCCAACGTTCTTTAGAGTGTGGTATCTGTAAAACCACAAGTAACGTCCAACACTCTAAAGAACGCGGTATCTGCAATATAATATATACGTCCGTATCGCTCCGAAGAACGCGGTATCTTTATTAAGGAGATGGGTGTCCCATACGCCTACTAGTCGTCCTCCCCGCCCAATGCCAATGTATATGCCACGAATACGACGTGGACATCTCGTACTATAATGCAAGTCAACAAAAAAAATATATAACTAAGCTAAATACCGACACACGTGTTGCTCATATCGATGGCCAGTCAAGCATGAAGCACGCGTCCCTACACGAACTCACTCTGTGACGTGAAATGATATGTGTTAAGGCCTGGGGAGTCATGTGATAACTCCACAACTTTAGGTGGGTCCACTAGACACTAGGTCAGACACAAGTCTTAACGTCAACGTCTTCGTTGACTGCACCCGAGTCTTCTAGGACGCGCACAGTTATATAATATTAAAATAATAAAATATGCAACTAAAAATAACTGAATTTAAACAGTACAACAAGGCAATATATACTTGCCTGGAAGCCAGGCGAAGATGCGAACACGAACTAGCCATGGAAGTAGCAGTACAACAATGAAAACTGGAGCTGATATCCCCGGATGATGTCATAAATATCACCAACAGTCCCGGAATGAGTGAGATTCTCAAAAAATATATACATATGTCCAATTTGGACACAGGGGCAAAAATATAGTTTCTGGTCAACACGGGGTCCACAATTGGGCCCGTCTTGTACCGAAAACGTGTCAGAGACAAGGTTCTCCAAATTCGTCAAACTTAGTGTCAACAAGTCCAGAACGATGATACGAACCCAACGGAATGTCCAAAACTGGATTCCGATGAGCCGATCACAAAATCGCCCGTCAAGTGGAGTCGCGGGGCCCACGATACGGGATTTTGTCAACGTTCTCAGAATCGAACCAAACTTGGGTCACAGGATCAGCGTATCGTTACGAGTCCGATGGCACAAGTTTCGTTTCGAAACGACGAGCACACACGATGTTACAACGAGTTCCAGAACATGGCCGATTCGGGGTGTCGTCGACGGATACGCGTTGATTCCGGTGTGCACGCACATCCAAATCAACTTCCGCAAAATCCCACACGTCCGTATTGACAGTGCGCACCTTTCGGTAAAATTGGTACACGACGTGGATGTCCGGATTGACGGGACCAACTCCGTACCGGAGAATTTTAATGTTTTAAAAAATGTTTTTCTTCGATTTGGAACTCAAATAATTTCCAATAGAAATCAAACAAAATTATTCTAATTAAACACGTAGCATGAAGGTCATGTAATGAACACATCTGCGGAGGGGGCTCATAAAACGATGGAGGGACAGAGGTAAAATCACGCCGTGAAGAGGGGTTAGTTGAGGCTCGCATACGCTGATTTGGAGAAGAAGAAGAAGAAGAACAGCAGCGACAGCAGCGTTCTCAATCGCCGCGACGGTGGCGGCCTGCTGGTGGCGGTGGCCCGGCCGTGGGTGAGGGTGGCTCGTCGGTGTCGGGGCTCCCCGGGGGTCGCCGGCGGCTCTGTGGCATCGGCCAGGATGGCAACGACAGCGGCTACAGCAGCAGTTGGAGCAACAACAGCAGCAGTGGTCGTGGAGGCGAGGTGGCAGTGGTCGTGGAGGCGAGGTGGAGGTGGTCGGGATGTCGGGGGGGGAAGTGGAGGAGAAGTCAGGGAAGAAGAAGAAGTCGTGGAAGAAGAAGAGGAGAGGGGGCTGCTGTGGCGGTCGGGCTCGGGCGGAGGAGGTCTTAGGGAAGTCGGGGTGCGGTGGCGAGGCTGCTCGGGGAGATGGCGGTGGTGACGGTGGTTGGCGGTGGAGGGAGGTGGTGTTGGCGGTGATGGGGATGGTGGGTTTTAGTCGGGTACAGTGGTTCAGGCGGTTGGCGGCGGGAGGATCCGGTAGAGGAGATGGCGAGGCGGTGACTCCGGTCTGCTCCGGCGGTCAGTGGCACCGGCGAGGGGTGGCTCCGCTGTTGGGAGAGGGAGGTGGAGAACAGGGAGAGGGGGTGGCGGCTAGGTCTAGGTTTGGGTTTTGGTGAATTTAATAAAAAGAAAAAGAAAAGTTGTATTATATAGGTGTATGTAGAATTTGGATTTGGGTGTTGACTTGGTCAACACCCTCTTAGGATTGGGCCTTGGCTTGACATATAGGTATTGGAGGGCTAGGATCGCATGGTTTGAATTGCATAGCTAGGATTTGATGAGAGGGGTGATATTTTTAGGATTTCTTTAGGTGTTGGCTGCTGGTGTAGGTGTTTGTAGAGAGAGGAAGATTGTAGTATGTAGGAGAAAGAGAGGGTGAACGCATTAAATAAATGACGGCTCGTAGTGTGAACGCACTAAATAAATGATGGCTCGTAGTGTGAACGCACTAAATAAATGACGGCTCGTAGTGTGAACACATTAAATAAATGACGACTCGTAGGATACGTAGGAAAGGGGTTTCTTCATGACTTGTCTCCAATGGAAAGGGGGGCACCTCGTTGTCTTTTTGCACAAAGGACCCTAATAATTAAGAAATTGCACAATGATGAAAATTGGACTAAATTAATTAACAATTAATGCAAATGGTATTCTTGAATTAATTGGAAGTACCTGGGGCTAAAATTAGGTGGGACACAATTGTCATGGACATAGAGGACTCAGAATAGAATATTATCATAAATTGTGTTGTACAAAATGTGTCAAGATTGTGTCTCCAATTTCGATTGGAACGCACAAGTAATGCAAAGTTAGATTTAATTAGATTTAAATATGGACATTTATAACGATTATTGTGCGACTAAAATGAAGCACAAGATAGAATATTTGTGAGTTACACAAGGGTCAGAATAGTAGGCTGGCATGTCTAGGAAAAGTGTATAAAATTTGTTTGCAGGTAATATCTAGTGTAGTGCTCTAAATATCGAAGCAACGGTAAGGTGCACAAGGTGTTACGAATATTGCACAATAATCTAAAATAATATGATTTAAATTCCAATTGGCTTCAAACTAACCCTACTCTCTCGATCTAAGTTAAGTAGACCTAAAATTTGGTCGAGGGGGTTTACACATTGTATCGGTCTTTGGACAACTTGTGCACAAGGTCTGTATCTCGAGCGGTTCCTGGGGTACTGGGGATCGTTCGGCCTGGGAGAGAGAATCGAAACACCCTGAGGCTTGTAGTCCTCGCGATTAGGGGGGGTGTCTTGTCTAATTGTTAGTTTGGGTTTGTAGTCCCAGCTGCTATTAATGGGTTTTCCCGTGGACCATCGTGTATTTAGGGTGCATGCTAGGTTTACTTTCTTGCATACCTAATACTTGATGCCAAGATTGATTCATATGTTTATTCATATATGCAAATTATGGCTAACTTGTGTGTTTGCTGCAGGGATAACCGTTCGACCGTGGGTAAGAATTACCATATGCATGGTTCAATTTATCGTTTATGTTTCTTTGCATGAATTGTTAAAAAGAAACTAGACAACCAGAAAGATCACCTAATAATGTCTGCTTCACATGCTTACTAGTGTGGATTTCTAGGTGAGTTTGGCCACGGTCGCTCACCAGTACATGTTGTAGTACTGACCCACGTTTGTGGACAAATCTCCAGGTTCTGGTAGCGAGAGCTTGGCGAGCATTTTGAACCAGTACTAGCGCATCCATCCAGCGGAACCGTTCTCGTGCTGATTCCTTAGCTTTCCTCTCCTGTGTGCAAACTTCTCTTCTGCTAGTTGTTTTAATTTTGGTCCTACTAAAAGGATATAATGTATGAACGTTGTGGCTAGTTTTGGGATTGTAAAAAAAGAGTTGTAAGCCATCTATGACATATTTTGTAACTCAGCCAAGCAAGTACTTTGTAATCTAATCTTCAAGTATTCGATAAAGAAAGTATTTTGTGTTCCTATCAAATGTGTTCAACTTTGGTTCTCTGCATTTTGAATCTTGTGTCTATATATATGTATATTTTTGTCTAATTTGTGTCTTGTACAGGTACTATATCTGGTGCAAGTGCAACTTAGACTTGCACCGCATCGCGTCCAAGCGAGGATGATTGGTTCCGTAGGGACCAAACGAGGACGATCGGTCCTTATGGGACCGGAACGTGACAATTCTCACTTGGAGAGACAAAAAGGACTATTCGAACACATTTTGAAAAATCATATATGTTACCAGTACATTGTAAGTCAATATGTTGCCATGCTACTTTCATGCTAGTGAGGAGAAACCGTAGCCCCTAAATCAAACAAGAGAGAGAAGAAACATAGCTTAATGATATATCATATTGGAGACGGAATATAGCAGGATATAAAGAGCACTACTAAAAAAATTCTTACGGAGTTTACACGAAAAAAAGGAGAGTTGGTTTGCAGTAAATCATTGTTGGTAGTTTCTAATATATTTTGAAGTGTGAAAAAATTGATTAACAAACAATGTCGTCAGCGTTGCGGAGACATGTGATACAAATGGTTCATGATACTGAATTTGTGTGTCCTTATACACACGTAAGAAATACTCGCATAGACCTAAAATTAGGGATTATTTGGTTCATAAATTTAGAGTATGAAAGCGATCAAAATTTGAATTTTGGATCACTTTACGTATTTTGTTCGAGAATTTACAGACATAATTTATTATGATTTAATATTAATAGTAAATTTTGTCTGTCACAAAATTAGAATTTTGACTTTAGAGTTTTTTTCCCCTCCAAAATGGAGCGAGGAAAAAAAAAAAAAATCCTCTTTTTCATCTTGTGTGTTTGATTGGAGGACCACTTTTTATCTATTTTACCAAAAATAAAAATTTACTATTTATTTTACTTCATCAAAAAGTTATACTTTTTTACTCACTTCAACAGCCAACCAAATACCAAATTTTAGATTTTTTTTTTCCACTTATAACTTCCATTTCTTCAAAGTACTAAAACAAATAATTTTTTTAGTTCATTCTACTTCGCTTCACTTTTACTGCAATACGTACAAAAAATGTCAATTTTTATATTTTCTATTTCGTTCTACTTTACCGAATCAAACTGCCCTTAGTGGGATATATTTGGTTAAAAAATGTTCAATTCAACTATAGTTGGTCGAGTCAAATAACTATCTAATGCAAATTTTACAACTTTTTCGAAGTCCAAGTCTAAGAAAGACTTCTCTCCTGAGTCCTCCCCTCTTATTCTGACCCATTTTCAGTTTACTTGAGTTCAGCTTCAGCTCATAGTTTTCTTTCACTTGCAATGTTACTCATAGTCTCTGTTAGAGCATCTCTAACGCTAATGTGAGTTTGGAAAAAAAGTAGTTGCCACACATGAATACCAAAATTTTATTGTAAAAGTTCTTTTTCAATACAGATGTGAAATAAATTGTTAAGCTGACATAACATAAAAAAGATATCTTGTTCTAGACAATACACTTCACAATAGCTTTATCTTAACATCATCAATTATGAATAAGAGCATCTACAACTATATTGTCTTGTTTTGTGTTGTGATTCCTATGTGGCACGAGACACACGACAATATCTTTTCTATGTGATAATATTATATTCACATAAGACAATGAAATATAAAAGCGTTATCCAATGCAAAAGTATTGAGAAGTCAAATATTTTTTTTTTTTCAACTTCCAAAACAACTTTTTCATTTTTCAAATTTTTTATAAATATTTTTATTCATCATTGATGATGTGGAAGTAAAGCATTGTGAAGTCCATTGTCTAGATATAGACAACCAACTTTATATTGTCTTTGACATATCATTGCTATGTCAACTTCACAATTTATTTCACATTTGTATTGGAGAATATTTTTTGAAATAAGAACTTGTGGTTCCTACGTGACAACCATTTTTCCATAACTCACAACTAGATGGGAGATGCTCTAAAAATATTTATAAAAAGTAAAGAAGATAAAAAGTTTTCCGAGGTAGTACAGTGCTCTCTCAGCGAGGAGAGAGATGGCGACGATCACTGTGCGACAACAGCAACCACCCATGTCGGAGTGAACCTGAGTGTCTCCCATAACTCCTCAGCAGAAGACGATGACGAAGAAGAAAGAAGAAGCTGCAGCAGCAGCAGCAGGTGCCATTCTCTCTAGTCTCTACTGTTAACAGTGGAAGAGAGCATTGAGTAGGGAGGGATATATAGAAGTGGCGGTGGGGGGAGCGGAAGAGTAAACACTCCCACTTGTTGTTGTAGTTTTTTTTTTTTTTTAATATCCGACGGTACGTACGGAACTTTGTACACGCTGTGTCATATGTTATTTGGGTCCATTGTCCCACACATCTCTCAGTTTGATATCGAGACCATACGTCTAGTCAGAAAGGTTATACCTCTTCTCACTGACCACAAGAGCCAGTTGAGTTCGGTAACTCTCACACTAGTTGCAGTGCAGTGCAGTGCCAAATTAGGATCATGGCAGCTGAAAGAGGGGGTTTGTTTCTTTTTCTTTCTGCTGACAACAGTTGAACAACCGGTTATGCATACACTGAATAATTTGGAGCTAGGGTGTTTGGTTCAAGATATTTCAGCTGAAAGTGGGGATCTTTCCACTCAGTGGCGATGCTAGCATCGTAAATTAGGGGGGGCTGAATTTTATGAATGGCTTGAGCGACACAAGGATACTAGAATCCTGCAATATAAAGTACCATAGAGAAACTAATTTAAATTGTTTTATCATTATCACCATTATCAAAATATGTAACATGTTTCTTTGTTGTGCATGCAAATGATTCATCTTGTTGCATTCGTTTTTGCATTGATGTTCTCCAAACGTTTGATATTCTAGTAAGAGTGCGTTTTGGCATACTTTTGTTGTCACTTATCGGTGAATAGTCAAAAGAATTAACATACACTGTGGCTCAGTTGTCACCATCTTACAGTATGCGATATGTATCTTGCAATATTGTATAGTAAAGTTGTAGAGGTTTTTTCCTTCTTGTTTAGTGTGGAAACATTTTTGTGACCATTTAGAATGTATACATTCTTTTGGTTCATATTCCTTCTCCTTCCCGTTTTTTGTGGAAACATTTCTGTGAGCATTTATAATGTATACATTTTTTTGGTTTCTCAAATTATTAACAAGCAACGTAGATTCCTATGAAGAAACATCCACACTTTGTATTCATAATGTCAGAAGCAGCTTGCAATAATAAAGCAATAAGACATTGAACTCAGCTCATAGAAATTTCGGGGCGGACTACAACCCACCCATTCCCAGCTGTAGCTCCATCCTGTTTCCGCTTGTATTGGGTTAGAACTAAATTTCGGTTTTTGACTTCCATGGTAACTACCGACATGAATTTAAACTGTGTCTGCAGTTCATGTCGGTTGCAACTGGCCTTAACTTTTTTTCGATTTTTTTTAGGGACACTACACTTCTTACTCGGGGGTTGTCAAAATTTTGTTAACAGGACTGTCAAAATATTTGACAGTCCTTTTGACAGTCCTAAAATAGACATTTTGACAGTACGTAGATAACATCATTTGGACTGTCAAAATATTTTAGAGTCCTACCTATTAGAATAGCTGTCAAAATTTTTTACAGTCCTGACAGTCCCGAGTAACTTTTGTAGTGCCCATAAAAGTTTTTTCTTTTCTTTTCTTTTCACATTCTCTTTTCAAATGTGGAAAAATAAAAATTTATTCGTAATTAAGTGAAGCACCACAACATTTTATTATTATTAGTTCTTAATTTCCTGGCTTTATTTTCGACTACTAATATTATTTAGACTATTTTTTGTGTGATAATATGCATAAATTAAAAATATTTTTTAAATTAAGATTATCAATAATTAGTTATTAGTAAATGTAAATCAATAAATTAATTAATTTTTTTGGTAATATTAATTATTAATATTTAAATTAAAAAAGTCAAACAATTATATTAATACATATTTATTAACTTTGTTAGCTAATTAATAAATTTATTATTGTTATAATACATTATTTTATTTTACTTTCTTTTATAGCCATCAAAAAATTGGATTATGAATTTAACCACTTTCAAGTTACAAAATATCACATATCCAAACATTACAATTCATTTTCAACAAACAAGAAATAACTTGAAACTCAAAAATATACACATTTTATTTTCATCAGACAAAAGATCACTTTCATACTTTCTTAAACTTTCAAACAACCAAACAGTCCCTTATGGAAGAGATTGGTTCATGAATGTGAGCTACATGTGTGTACTATGTGGTGTAACATAACTTGATTTTTGGAAAATTTTGGCAGATGTTAAAGGCTTTAACTTATTTTTGAGGTCTCAAACAGTGAATTTAAATTTTTCAAAGAAATTCTACGAATGATGAATTGCGTTCTTATAATGTGCAGTTTACATCACTTCCTTTCTTTTGTAAAATTCTTTTGGAGTTTCCATAAATCAAACAAGAGTGAAGAAAAATAGCTTAATGATATATCATATTAGAGATCGGAAATTTGCAGGATATAAATAGTACTACTAAAAAAATCTTTTGGAGTTTACAGGGAAAAAGGTTGGTTTGCAGTAAATGATTGTTGGTAGTTTCTAATGTATGTTTTAAAGTGTGAACAAATTGATTGGCGTTGCGATCCATGTGATACAAATGGTTCATGATACGAAATTGGTGTCCATGCATACATAATAAATACTCCCATAAACTTACAATTAAGGGATCTTTGGTTTGCGGTTGTGGAGCACGAAAGTGACTAAAATTTAAATTTTGAATCACTTTACGTATTTGATTTGAAAATTTGTAAAATTTTTTTATTATGATTTAACATGAACATTAAATTTTGTTTGCCACGAAATCAGAATTTTGATATCATAATTTTTTCTTCCGAAATAGAACGCGAAAGTTGAAATTTTTTATCCCTACTAAGTGTGTTTGATTGGAGGACCACTTCCTCTCTACTTTAAAAATAAATAAATCTAATATATAACTTCAACAAAAAAGGAACACTTATTTATCATTTCAATAACTGACCAAATATAAAACTTTAGAATTTTTTTACTTCTAACCTCCCGTCTTTAAAGCAAATTTTTTTTCACTTTGTTCTACTTCATCGCAATGCGTACGCAATATCGATTTTTTGAATTTTCTATTCCGTTCGACTTTGCCGAATCAAACAACACTTAGTGAGACATATTTGGTTAAAAATTGTTCAATTCAACTATAGTTGGTCAAGTCAAAGAACTATCAAATTTTGAAAAATAAAAATTTCAGGAATTATCAAGGATATCTTTCATAATATAATGAGGCTTCAAAATGGCTCAAAAGTGAACCGGTTAAGCCGTATGTATATCATCAATTAATTATTTAAAAAAATAATATTACGTAAAAAAAATTATTGAAAAAAAATAAAATTTGTTATAAATAACACTATAAAGATTTTAACTCAGCAAACCAAGAATAATAATACCTTACACCTTAACTACATGAGTTAGAATAGATGTTTGTTTATAATTAGATAATATTACGTAACTAATCGTTTTCAAGACTATTTATGAAAAACAAAAATATATCCATAACTAATTATAATTAAAATATAATCAAATACATAACAAATACTAATTAAAATATAAAAAATAAATTTTAATTCAAACATATTTAAATTTTAAAAAAAAAATTATATTGACATCAGAAAAAAAAATTATTTTAACTGCAACGCAGATAAATTAACTAGTTTACATAAACAAAATTCCTCCAAGACTGAAAATACAGTGTATGTATATCTAAGGCAGGTACAAGTACAACTCTAGAACCCCTCTTTTAACCTTCCCTCCCAAGTTATCAACAAAGAGAGGAAGAGACCCTAAATTCGATGGGCTGCAACGCCGCCATCCTCGCTCCCACCCACTCCGCCGACCTCCGCCGGAGGAAGCTAGCTCCGGCCAGGAACAAGACCCCGCCGCTCCACCGCCACCGTGCCTCCCTCGCGGTGGGCCCCTCCCCCTCCGACCAGAGGGCCTCCCTCGAGCGCTGCCTCGTGATCTCCGCTTCCCCGGCCCCTCCGGCGCCGGCCGCGCCGGTGATGAAGTCCGGCTACGGGTCTCTCGGCTCGGTGACGCTGGAGAAGTCCAAGCTCGACCTCTCTCAGAAGACCACTAGAACCAGCCCCGAGGTTCCCCTCCTCTCTTCCATCTAGAAATTATTTAGGGTTTTGCTATGTGCGACACGGACACGGTGTTGATTTCGGTGCCTCGTACTGTGTTTGGAGTGTCCGGGATTACTATGGGTATTGTATTTGTGTGATTAGGGGTTTAAATCTTAAAATTGAGAGATTGAACCCAAACGTATTCCATTCTTTTGTGACAAATAGGAATTTTTTTCCCTATTGCAATTGACTGTTAGAATGGAGAGTGTGATGCCCATTTTTTTGTTGGGAATTTTCTGTAATATTTCGTCGCGTAATTGTACTGTTAAAGACGAGTTTCTTCGATGTATGCATGCAAACACAATCATTAATAAATTACTTATATCGAGTATATGCATATCTAGAGTTTAAGAGATATTTTACTGTTCCAAAGTGCGATACCCTAATGTGGGTTTAGTCGTAGCCTGATTTGAGGCTGATCCACATGATGGTTTAAAAATCGGATTTTGGCCAGATTTCATTGTTTGTCTTGATTTCAACCTGATTTTCCTGATTTCACTCAGTCGCTGCTGATTTCACTCATGATTTTTGTCCTGATTTTATTTATATTTCAAAACTCAAATTTGGATGAATGATTTGAATCACGTTTGAATTCTCAAATTCTGATTTCTCGATAAGAACATTAAACAAAATAAAATCCAACAACCATGTCATCCTACTAATTCCCTAGTTAACACACCACTCAAAACTTTAGAATCATGAGCAGATTCCTCCCACACACTATTCACATAGATAAATTTCAGATGGAAGTTGCAAGCTGCCAATACATTCTGTGACGTAAATAGTCATGCCAGCTGAGATATCTTTCAGCATATTCTGTTGGCACCGTTGCAGGGATATGAGTTCCATCGACAACAACAATACAATCATGTATCATATAGTTCATTAGAATCATATATCGTTACGTATTTATGAAAAGTAAATTCTGAAATCACCGTTTTCCACATATTGTTTAATTGGGACTGTCGTATCACTCATAAGACAGAAGGTATCGGTACATTGCTAATACCAGCACGAGCAAAGTGATGCATCATCTATGCCATATGTACATGATCATCGGGTTTATTGCAATATTAAACATAGAAATCAATAGATTGGAGTCACAACAAGACAATATGGACATTGCGACAAAAATGACTCCATAGTTTGTAAATATAGGTGTTTGACATGGCACCACATTGGTTTTCAGAATGTCCTTCCTAGCTGCGGACCAAATAGGAGCTTTAAGTAAATAAAATAAACCTCGGCCATGTAAATAAAAATTCTAAATAAAAAGCGAAGAGTGAATTCTGAAATATGACAAGTTTTGCTTGATTTTGGTTGGCCAAAAAATATTTACATGGCCCCAAATCAGGCTCAAATCAACCAAAATTGAAATCAATTTGAAACCACTTGATTTCTCATTGCACCAAATTTTATCTAATTTGAAAATCATCATTCTTTACTACACACAATTTGAAAGATTTCAGTTGGATTTCGGTGATTCACAAATCCGGAAATCAAGATTTCGATTTGACTACACCCGATTTTTGTCAATTTCATTATCACGAAATTTGACTACATTCGATTAGTAAGTGATCTCACAATCGAACGGAATCAGGATGAACTCAAGCTACGACAACCCCCCTATTAATGTCTTCAAAATTTCAAATGTTGTGGTTTAGACATATATCAGACTTTGTCTCTAGCAAAGGTTTGTTTCGTGTAAGATTTTAAGATTGCCTTCTAAGATTTGATGGTCGAAAAGGGTAGTTACTATAATATGAGGTTCATTATTTGTGAATTGTCAACCGGTAGAAACACATTGAAATGATTCATACGTCGATACTACAACTCGCAAGTTCTTCCGTTGTTTTAGAGTCTAGAAGAAATGGAAGAATGACGGTACGACCACCCTCATGTATGGTTATCTGGTCAGGAGTTCACTTTGATGCGCTGTACGGATTTGGATACGCTACTTTTCCTGGTTCACAGCCAGTACAAGGGAGATCGGCTTAACCAATACATTGTGGTCCACTTGAGAGTGGTTCATTTGTGTGCGTACCATGGTTTTATGTATCAGACAAGTTTTATTCGTTTTGGATTGGAATTGGCAAGTCTTGAAATGTCGAAAGAGACTGATTCTGAATTCATGAAACTTCTTGAACTGCCAAAACCATAGTTATTAAAAGTGCGCCTAGGCTTGCACCTGGGCGAGAAGTTGCGCTTCAAGACAGGTTGCGCTTAACATGTACATTGTTTTGTTGTGAACAAGTGCGATCTTATGCAAGAACTTAATAGCGTCATCGACACTCCCCATCTATGTTTTAATCACCGTTGAATCTTTTTTATTTTGTTATGAGCAAGTGTTACCTAGACCATAAAAACACATTGTTAAGATAAGAAATTACATTGTGGAAGATGTTGTTATATTGCGCGTGCGCGTGAAAACACACACACACACACACACACACACACACACACACACATATATATATATATATATATATATATATATATATATATATATAAAGGCCCAAGCCTTTACTCCCTGGCGCTCGAGGACTCGACCTTTGCGCTCATATCCCGCAGCCTTACCACTAGGTTGCTCCCACCGGGATATATATATATATATATATATATATAATCAAACGAGTGAGTTGAGGCTAAAGAAAATGAGAATACAAGATAAGAAAATCATATTCTCTAATAAGTAGTAAATATATTCTCTTATACTCCCCTTCGAGCTAGAGCATAAAGAGTAGTAAAGTCTAGCTTATCCAGAAAAGAGAACATTTTTGTGACAATGCTTTTGTAAAGATATCAACCAAATGAGAACTTGAGGGAACATAAGAAAGAGAGACCACCTTCTTGCGAACCTCATAGCATATGAAGTAACAATTACTACATGAACCAAAAAGGAAGGAACTGATGAAGATGAGTCACCTATTGAGACGAATAAACGAAATGGTCAACAACCGAGATTTGAGCCAAGGAGTTGAAAGAGAGTCGAGAGAGAAATCCGAGGAGTCTAGAACCGAGTAGTCGAGATGTCGAGATCTCACTAAGATGAGATCTGAGCCGAGGAGTCGAAAGAGATCTGAAGGACAAAATCTGAGTACCGAAGAACCGAGTAGTTGATATCTTACTATGACGAACACGACGAACAACGAGATGGGATGACTAAGAGTTCACACGATTGGAAATGATACGAGGGCAACGAGAATAAACCTCTATGATACCATATTAAGACGAGATTACATTGTGGAAAATGTTATTATATTGTATTTATGATATCCGTAATATATATATATATATATATATATATATATATATATATATATAATCAAATGAGTGATTTGAGACTAAAGAAAAGGAGAATACAAGGAAAGAAAATCATCTACTCTGATAAGTATATTTTCTAATACACAACAATTTTGAGGTCGAGGACCACTACTTTTTTTTTTCCTACTTATACATGCGTCTTGTTTTGCTTAGGCGTATGCCTCGCTTTTGCGCTTTGCGCCTAGGCCATGAAGGACCTTGGTGCTTAAGTACAAGTTTCGCTTTCGATGGCTATGGCCAAATGCCCGAAACCTATACCAATAGAAAGGGCCCGAAGCATGGTGGGTCCGGTTCAACCTGTGGATTTTGTTTTAGTTTACTTTTTCATTAAAAACTATATATATATTTTAAATTCCTAATTTTATATGACTAAAAGAGAAAGAAATACAAGAATAGTAAATTGTAGCTAATTATGCTAATTGACTAGTAATTACTAATTAATTATCCTTATATGGACATAGATGTATCATTATAATTAAGTGTCACCATATTTGCTGCAAATTTGCAGTTAACTATCATTTTTATGGACATATTTGCAAGATGTAAATGAGTCAATACTTAAAATAGTAATGGGGTTATGTATAAGAGTAATTAACATGATATATTTGACCACAGTTATCGGATACACCTAGACTGCATTGAACCACATTTTGATAATTAGCGTCATGGTTCGTGGTACATGTCTTACTGGTTTGCTAAATTTGGCGATCAAAATCAATCGTTGTAAACTTGCTTTTGTAGGAGATTTTTTCAATTCACAATTTTTGGAGAAAAAACTTTGAGATTTCTTGTCAATTTAGAGCTCCTTAGCTACACTATTCTTATGAACTTTGATTTTGGAGTTCTTACCATTGTCGACTCATGACTCGTGAGATTCCACTATGCAAGTTGCTCATGCAAAGATATGAATGAGCTTATGAGGTTTTATTATGCTTTTGTTATTTTGTACGAAGGTTCTTAGTCCTTTGCCATTTTGTTTAATTTATTGGCTATTTACATGTCTTGCTTGCATTCGAGTTGATAAACTACCAACAAAAATCAAGTTCTACATCTTATTGAGTGAAAGTATTTAAGGTTTTGGCTAATTTGCAAGTAAATATCCTAAATATTTCTTGATTTGCAAGTTGCTATTCTAAACTATTGAAATTAGCGATTTACTACCATAACTATTATATTTGACAACTAAATATCCTGAACTCTCTAATTTGCAACTTGCTATCCTATGCTACCAACATAGGGCATCATTAACAAACATGAAAACAAGAAGGGTATCCTTGTTAATAATGTCATGGTAGAAAGTTGCAAATTAGAGTGTGTTCAAGGTATTTAGTTGTCAATTACAAAATTTAGGGTAGCAACTATTTAATTTAAATAGTTTATGGTAGCAACTTGCAAACTACAAAGAGTTTAGGATATTTACTTGCAAATTGGCCTAAGGTATTCCGTTTATGACACAATTATCAAGTCAAATTTGAACAAGTAAACAAGCAATTAGAATTGACCCAATTAGTATTTTAAAGTTTACTATGAACTGGATTGGCGAACCAACTCGCCCAACCCTAATCTACCGAAAATAAAGACAAATAGTGTGCCCCATTCCCATCCCTTACCATGACCTAAGACGAACTATGATACACAGCTGTGTTTGACATACATGTATAGTGTATTAGAATAACTAGCTATTATCAGTTACCTTATTATACTTCTCTACTCTAATCGTGGTCAGATTCTTCAAAAGCAAAGAAATGGAATAGGAAGTGAAAATTGATCAGATTCTTCAAAAGCAAAGAAATGGAATAGGAAGTGAAAATTGACATATAGCACGTGGGGCACTTTAATCCCAGGTTAGGACACAAGTTAGGACAGAGGCTCATGCGGGTTTGACCGGTTGCGTCCTGGCCTGACTGGTCCCCATGCGGGCTTGATAATGGATTGGGACTAGGTCAGGTTTATAGGTATAGGGTAAAAACCCAGCATACACCATGTTAGGGTTGGGTCCGTTCCAGTTTTCTATGGAGAAAACCCAGCCTGACCTGTATGTCAGGCTGTTTCAGGTTGGTTTAGACGAAAGGGGTCGGACTTTCTCTTTCAATACGTGCTTGGTGCAGTTTAGGTCGAACCCAGTTCCCTTTTTCCCAACCGACGCAATGGCCACAAAGCACCTATAATCATGGTGTCTATGTTAAGTAAGAATTTATGTGTACCAGGGAAGAATTCAAAGTTCAAACCGAATCCTATATCTTGTATTCTTCCTTTTGACAATTAAATTGATTTTATTGTCTTTTCTGCTATCATTTGATTGATATATTTGTTGGACTTCATCTTGTAAGATCCGGATAATCCGAGTTGCTACTTTTGGCTATCTAGATTGGAAACCCGCCACATCTGGGGTCGCGATATCTGAAACATGGTTGCTAGGAGTAGGGGAATCCCAACAAGTATGCTCATATAGTGAGGTCTAAAGTATCCACCCATCATATGGTTTTAAATTGGTCGAAGGAAGCAAATGTAGCTTCACTAATATTTAGTTGGGTTCATCTTGTGTCTAAGTTTTGAGTTTTCTACTAAATGCTATTTTAGGTTGGGGAATTCTCCCGCCAGAGGTTTTTAGGATAGTTGGTCAGGAAGAAATCATAGCTAAACATTTATTTAGTCTGGTTACATTTGCATCTTGTTTTGTAATATTTTACTAAATATTGTTACTATCATGGGTATCTTGGAGAAAATGTGGGTCTTGTCTTCTTAAATCGAAATGAAGATACTACAAGAATATTATCATGGCCTAAAAGGATATATTTTGTGTTAGTTTCCTGTAGTCACTTCTTGTTTACTTATCATAGCCTAAAAGGGCAGTGCATATTTGAATTCTTTTTTCTTTTCAAAAATTTCTTAGGCAATGAGACCAGATTTCTTGGAGTGATAGCCCTTATGTATAGGGGTAAATCCATCTGGGAACTTCTTCTGCCAAAACTTGAAATTTATGGCTGAAAAGTGAAAAAGCTTTAGAAGCGTCTTGAGATTTTCTTCTTTCTCCTTCGTAACTATCCTCCTCTTTTTCTCTAGTCACCTGCTATTCTTCATCATCCCCCGCATCAACAGAAGGTACCTAAGAGAACGGATCCACAAATGAAACTGGTGCTGCAAGCTTGCGAAAGCCAGTTGTCCATTTCATCTACTTATTTTCTCTTACTTTACTGAAATCCCTTCTACTCTTATGTACAGTGAGTCTGAAAATTTTATTGTACGAAAATATTGGCCTCTCTTAACTCATGTGCGAAATCAAGTCGTCCATTTCTTATGTATGGTCTGTTAGGTGGGTTCCAATATTTGCAAATCTACATTACGTTGAGGGGTTCTTTTCATTAACTTGAGAATATTTATTTTCTCCATAACTATCCTCTTCTTTATCTCCAGTCTCCTGCTATTCTTCATCGGCCTCTCTCTTAACTTACTCTTATGTATGGTGCATTGCTAACCTAGCAAACCTATATTACATTGGAGTGCTTTGCATTAGTCTATATATATTTTCTTATATTTTGTACTTTTACGCTTTAGTTCTGTTATATCATCTGTAAAGGGAGATGGAACTCCTTTCCTTTTATTTTTGGTTGTATTCACAAATAGGATATAGCTTGTCTCTTAAATGGATGCAATTTTGCTATTCTTCGTAAACATTTTCTTAATCACCATGAACACAAGAGCCAAACTTTTCTTGACTTTTATTTTTGAAACTAAAGCTAGCAACTGGTGGAGGAGGTGGAGATATTGGAAAGAGAAATGCTCATGGTGGGGGCGATGGAGGCGATGATGGTGGCGATGATGATGACTACTTTGGTGACTTCGATGAAGGTGATGAAGGAGATGAAGGTGGATTGTTTAGAAGAAGGCTTGTCCTTGAAGAGGTTGGTAGAAATTTTAATGTAATCTGTTAAGGGATTGACTTGAGAAGATACCCTCTTGTTAGTTTAGGAAAATGTGCTGATGTTTTTCTACTTTGTAAAGCTTTTTGACAGGAAGTTCGTAGATGCCGTATTGCAGGAGTGGTACAAGACCATGATGGAGTTACCTGCGGGGCTTCGCCAAGCTTATGAAATGGTGATACACTTTTCTTTGTTGTATTAGTTTATGAACATTGTATATGTTTAACACTGAATAATTAACCAACATTATAGGGCCTGGTGAGCTCGGCACAAATGGTACGCTTCCTGTCAATGTTTTCAAGGCCAACAATATGTAGGGCAATTTCTCGATGTCTTCCTCAATCTTTATCTCGTGCTTTTATTGGAAGGTAAATATGATATGAAAATCAGAACATGGTTCACATAAATGTTGTCACTAGAAAGAAATATTAGTTAGCCCACTTTTTAACGAATCTTTATAGACATCTAAAATCATTAAAAAAAATTGATATTAAAGGATCTAAATGAACACTTCTTTGAAGACAGTGTTTCTTTCAGCAGACAAATGTTCAATGATGTAATCCATGAAAATCCTTGCTTGTACTTGCTAGATTATAGGACTTAAGGATATTGTTTTGCGTGACGGTAAAGCTTGATGCTGTATTCTGGAGGGTGCAGATTCAAGTTGCTGAAACAGCTTCTCAATAGAATGGTGGTAAGGCTGAGTACATATTGACCTCGCTCTGACCCATACATTTCTAGGAGTCTTGTGACACAGATGCCCTTCTCATATTTTAGGTACTTAAATTTTCTCTAGAGAAGCAAAAAAGGACTGAATATGACATTGATTGATACAGAAACGGAAAGAGAAATGGTATGCAGTCACATCTAGTGGACAAAATCTTAGATTTATTTACGTTGTATACTAGCAATCACGTATCAGTTTGTATCCATTGTGCTTTATCATGCATGCAAGTTCATGTAACATATATATTTTTATTTACATGAATCGTGATTGACTAGTTTATTCAAATATAGATTGTAATCTAGTTTGTACTTAAGTCTTAAACAGCTTCTGCTGCATGAATATACTATATAGACTATATATTTTGAAACTGTGAACACTTAATTGTCAATTATTATATCTACTAAAATACTAAAGTTTTGCTGACAATATTATGCAAAGAAAGTATATTTTTCACATAAAATTGGATTGATGTTTGGTTGAGGAAAAGGTTTCAGTGTATCAGTTTGGCTGCTTTGATGATGTTCATATAAGTTGGCTTGTGATGTTCTTGTCTATCATTCTATTAATATTTGCATGATATTGCGTCTCTTGAAATTAATTGTTTCTTGAATGTTGTTTGGTGAATGTTAGAGTTTTCATCTTCTGATGATAACCAGACAGCCATAATGTAGCCTAGAACCTTTATTTTGCTCACCATTTGTTCTAATACTCTTTATTCCCTTCTCTAAATACTCTTTATTCCCGTTATAAAACTTCATACCATGTAGTTACCATTGAAGATAGTAGGGAATGAATGCTTGTCTTGGAATGGTAGAATGGTGAAGATGGGAATATAAAGTTCATATAAACTTATTACATAGCCCACGACAATGTAATACTTATGTCATTTAAAATTGATGAAACTGAAGAAGGCAGTCCTGATCACAGTTGACCCGATTGGTTAGGGCAAGTCCATTAGTTTCATCATGTACATTATTGGGTACATGGAGCATTTTCATATCAAATTAATCACTTCTTGATGCCATGCTCTGTTTCTTGAGTGCCCTGTAGCCTGTATCTGTTGATGGGTCTTTTGAACATTGTCAAAGTCGGCAGTGTTGTTAAAAAAATATTAGGAAATCCTGACTATTTGAAGGAAATGTGCAAATATGATCAATTTTTGTATTCAAAATTACTTGTAAAGTTGGTAATAAACAAGTAATGATACCTGAGAAAAGATTATCATCGCTTTAGTTACCAAATCTCTCTCCCACATTTCTTTTTTTAATATTGTTCTCTCCATAACAAATGGAGACCTTAGGTAGGTTAGCCCTGTTACACCTATAAAAATTAAAAACCTTTGCCTAGAGTGTGGTTCAGGATTTGGATATAGGATGTAATATGAACTTGGTTTTGGACTGGTATCTATAATTTATATAATATGATAAAGGATAAATGATCTGGAGTTGCTAGCTGTTATGGGAATTGCTAGCTGTTATGGGAAGAAAATACATTACTGGTCTAGTTTCACTATGTTTAAGTGTAGTATCCCTAGCGGGAAACCTGCTGTTTAACATGATGCTGTGGTATCTGGGTGGAGACGAATTAAATGGTGTGGTGAAGAGATAAAAACCCTGTAGTTTTATGATCTGAAGCATCAAGCCTTTGCAGATTGCTTTATGATTAGGTATTAAGGATCATAATTTGAACTGTTCTTGGATTTTATGGTGTTTAAGCATTTTTCTACTTGATTTTCTCTGACTGTAAGTTGTCCAGCTGTTAAAATTTAGATGTCCAACATATATCCCACACAAGAAATTTACTTGAGATTACTGTTCTTTGCTGCTAAAGTGAGTTATCTAATAGGCAAGAATTAGCTGAGAGAATACAAGTGAATGGGAGTTATTTGGTGGCCTGTTCCCTCTTGATCACATTCCTACATCTGAGACTCTTTGAAACAAGTATTCCTACATCCAAAGCTTTCAAGGCTGTCCTCTTCTCCCTCTGTTTCTCAGTTTTAGCACCCTCCAACCTGAACACTAGTATTCATGGTTTGTTATGTCATAGTTGCACTCATTTCATTTTCTTTTGTTAAGCAGGATGATTGCTGATCCATCTTTCCTATATAAATTACTCCTAGAACAGTTCACCACAATCAGTTATTCTCTCTGGTGGGAGCTGACAAACCGCAAAGAGAGGTATTGGTTTATCACAATAAGAACAAGAAGCATTGTGTATAACTACTCTAACGACAATGGGCTTTGTCTTGTGCAGGATTAAACAAGAATGGAATTTGGCACTCGTGAATATTCTGACGTTATCAGCTTGCAATGCTTTAATAGTTTGGTCACTTGCACCTTGTCGTTCCTATGGCAATACCTTCCGCTTTGACTTGCAAAACACAATACAGAAACTTCCAAACAATATTTTTGAAAAGAGCTATCCTATGAGAGAATTTGACCTGGAGAAAAGAGTTCAATCTTTCTTTTACAAGTCTGCAGAGTTTTGTATAATTGGATTGATTGGGGGATCTGTTCAAGGCACTTTGTCAAAATTCCTCTCTACCAAAAAGGAGGGAAGGTTAGTATTCACCAATATGTCCATAACTAATGCTATTTACTCTATTGTATTTTTTGTTTAAGATGTAACTAATATTTCCATAAGTGAACGCTATTTACTCTAGTTTATTTTTTTGTTCAAGATAACATTTATATTATACTCCATGAACACTCATCGCATTTAATGGCAGGTTATCAGTGACCATTCCATCTTTGGGTACCAATGCTCTTGGGTATGGGGCTTTCTTAGGACTTTATGCAAATTTGCGCTATCAGCTGTTATGTGGAATGGATCAAGCTTTCTTTTACCACTTTGATGTTCCAGGAGTGGTCATCTTTTTAAGCACAGCAATGAGGTAGATTCCTACCTCCTTATTTTAGTGTTAAGTGTTCATGTTAAACATGTCAATCTTCAGTATCAGGAAGTTCGTTAATTAACTTCCCTCTACTAGTGATGTTTCCTGTCTTATTAATGCTCTGTGTGAAGTAATATGGTTTGGATTAATAACTTGAATGCCACATCAGATGACATACTGTCAAGTCCGTTTTTCATATTTATAAGTTTGATCTTTGTCGGCAAATATTAAATTTGGATGAAATTGTGTGGCCTACATTCTTTCATCAATAAAATTCTGTACAAGTTTTGTCTCAAACAAAAATCTTGATAATTTTAAAGGGTCATTATTACAGTAAAATTTTTAATTCAGTGAAGTTTTTGTTAAGTGAACCAAAGCAAACAGCTAGCTGATCTAAGTATTGAGCCATTTATTTTTCTCTCTCTTGACGCTTTATTTATGAAATAAATTGTACAACTGTCTAGTCACCTATTATGGTTAGATTTATCATGGATGTATTCTTATCCTGCTTACATCATGGACAGTGTAGACAATATAGTTATCTCCGCACAATATTCTATCCAGGATTGTAATGAAAATGATATATATCCCAATTTCCTCTATCATCTTGGAGCTTTCAAATTAAAAGATGGGAAGGAAAAGAAATATTAGCTATACATGAACTCTATTATTTCAGGGTTATGCAGGATGATCATATAATGATAAAAAAGGATGTTAGCAAAAGGGTTCATGTTTAACCTTGAAATTGATATTTAATTATTTGATGCCCCTCTGGATTCTATTCAAAGATGTATAAATTTAGTAAAAGTTTATTGGACTTTCCCCTGAATTTAAAGGGGGTTCCTCCTCGTGCTTCTATGCGTAGTAATGAACTAATTTTATCGTATTCAAGATATATGTTCGAATAGGATTTAGGACCCTTAAGCCATTGCATGCAACTGTGGCGAGAAGCAACATATCTAGGCTCCACACAGACCTCTAGGCACAGTCCCTCTTCTAGCCGCCTATCCTCCAGTTCCATCTTTTGTGACCTTTTGTTGTTTGAAAGTAATTACTTCCGATATACCAGTCTTTGGTTGATATAACCTACGTGCCATATATGTAATCTCAATTCCTTTCAGGTGCATGCATTGCATTCTCAATATGTATTATACCTGTTGTAATTGTTGCATTATTGGCAATATAAGATGCCTGTCGTAGTTGTCACACGATAAGAAGAAATTTGTTTGTATGTACAATACTGGTTCTTATGTCTGACAAGAACTCTAATCTAATCCCATTCTTCATGTGAGGGATGAGTACAACCCATGGTTACATGAATTCACCATAGAGGATGCCCTCCGCAATCCATGAAAAGACGTTCCGGAACACAGAACACCGATGTACTGGAAATCCATGTTCAGAGTCTTCCCTACTTTAGGTGACAGACTTCCGACAACTTTTGTTCGTCGATGTCACCTCCTGTGTTGGTTATTTGGACTCAATAGGTACAAGACTGCAATGAGTCACTGTAAATACGGATGGTAAATCTAAATGCTAATAGTCATATCCACCCGTGCCCAATGTTTATTTAAGGGTCCAGATCTGTGTTTGTAAATTATAAAGTCAGTGTCTGCCTAAATCCCCTTAGTTCATACTTCATATGAAATACTTTTCATGCTAGTCATTGTTAGTGTTGATAACTCTTCTCAACCGGAAGTACTACACATCTGTGTTGTCGAATTGCAGGCTCTTCAGTACTGAGTATATTTGGTATCAAAATGTTAATTCCCTTATTTGCTAGATGTGATCAATTGTCTATTTCATTAACTACTTCACATATTCCCTTATTTGCTAGATGTGATCATTTTTTTTTATTTCATTAACTACTTCATATACATGTGCAGAATATTGAATGTTCATATTGGGGAGAGATCCAGGCTCGCATTGCTTGGCGTCGAAGTGGATCCTCTCCTTCAGTCAGATAATTTGCTGAAAGCTTATAACAGACCTTCTGAGCCTGCTACGGACCAGTCCTCTTCAAACTGGTTCATATCCAAGAATGCCATTGTCTCTGGACTCGAGTTACTTGGCATCAAACAGGGGAGTGGAGATTCCAATGCGCCAGCTAAACCGCGAAGAAAAAGAGTAGTTAGGAGAAAGGTTGGCACAAGTTCATAATAACGCTAGCGTGGTTGCTCACCATGAATTGAGTACATGTGAAGAATTTTTGCTTGCAACCGTGGCTCTGGTAAGATGGAAAGTGCTACTGGGTAGTGAATGAGGATTATCTTAGAGGCGATTGACAAATTTGTTCCTGCCAGCAATTTTGGAATGTACTTGGTTTATATTTTATAGGAGTAAAGATCAGAAGTATATACTGCTTAGTTTGCGGCTCTTGCAGCTAGCTGCCTAGCCAGACCAAAACGTTATCCGTGTTGAGGCAGTTAGTCTGACATGCAAGTACTGTAGATCTCAGAGCCGTGCTTCAAAACCATCATATGTTTGCACAATTGTCGCATTGCATTTCAGTATTCTTGGTTGATCATAATGTACTTTCTTTTCCATTCTCTGAAGTCTCTTCAAAGTGGATAATGTACTGTGAAGTGAATAGGTTATTTTTTGTAGAAACAGATGGTGAAACTACCATCTTCAGCTTGTCGTTCGGTTATAAAGTGTACTGCATCCATAATCGCGACCATAATAAGTCATAATATATGGTCATGAAACATATTTTCTTCATGGAATAATGTTGGTCATTGTTTTCTATAAATATCATTTGTATTTCTTGAAATTGAAAGGTGCAACTGCAGCTGATTCAGGTCTAGTCTGTTACACACCTTCCTGTTTAAATGTGCAAAAACCTGGAAACACAATTATATTTCCAGTAGGAAAATTGACTATAAAATTAACCAAACAACAGCTCTTGTACTGTATATAAAGCCTAGCTTTTCTGGGTTTGTTTTGATTCCAAATAGTCGGTCAAAATTCTATGTTTAGAAAGTGAAGGTCGATCAGATAGGTACAGAATAGTAGCTACGTGATCCCTTGGGCTTCTTTATTATCAGGACTAGCTTATTCTCATGTTGTAATGTGGGCCAGACCGGGCCCAGTTTTGACTGTGCTTGACCTGATTCAAGTTGGACCAAACTGGATTAACCAAGATAACTGGCTCGGGCTGGGCCGCAAACTAAAATCCCAAAAACAGTCTGACCCAGAATACGGGTAAGCCAGGTTCGGGCCAACCAACCCGTAAATAAATATGAAAAATGGTTCATGGGCCTTGTCCTTGGGATAAATTATTTTATAGAACAATAATAAAGCAAATTAGGGCCCTTGGATCTTATTATTATTCAAAAATAAAAATAGTGAAAATAGTATAGAAGAAAAATAAATTATGGGTATAATGAATTTTTGCCCTTGGTCTTGGTCTTGGTCTTGGTCTTGGTCTTGGGTGGGTAAATTTATAGAACAATAATAAAGAAAAACTAGGCCCTTCGCCTTATTATTATTAATTAAAAACAATGATAATAATGAAAAATAATGTAAAATACGAAATAATTGAAAATAGTGGAAAATAAAAAACAAGTCATTAAGAATATGAATAGGTTTTATTTATTATAATTTTTTTATAATTATTTATTTATTTTTATGACAAGAAGTCAAATTTTTTTTACCAGGATTCTTATAACAACACAACCCAGTATGTCAAGTCAACCGTTGGTCAAAGATCCAAAATACTAATTAGGTCGATTATGATAATCTAAATACAAATTTTATAACTTTTTCAAGATCCAAAGCCTTTTTTTTAATACTATATGTATAATAAATTTCGTGATGTTTGGTGATATGTTGGGACCGTGTATACGTATAATGTGGTATGTGATGATATAGCTTAATCGATCTATTTTAAGAATAAAATATGTATGTCATTTGTGTTGGGAAATTATATACATCATCATTCTTCATTGACAAAAAATAGATTGTACTGTAAATAAATTTATAGAAAGTTAAAAATCAATTTTACTGCCAACTTAACAACAATGTCCACCCCCACCAAGTATTTCGTCCAACACTTCCTCACCCAGATCGATCTACATCACCACCACTGAAGCCTCACCCACGCCCAGCTCCTCCACTCCTATGATTCAACACCAGTGACCATTGCCTTATTGGAGGCTAAGAATGAGATGTGACATGTGAGCTCTTTGAGGTTTAATTTGATTTTTTTGGTGGCAGTTCAAAGGATTTCTATTCAAATCCAATTTTACCAGAACTTTTCATTAAAGAAAAAAAAAGGGATCATTCACCATTTCCAATTTCCTGAACTCGCCTAATGCGTCATATTCAACATTTTGTCATGTCTGAAGTCCTACATCATAATTAAAGGGCCGTGAGGTTATGCAATGCTGCCTCTAGTATTGACTACATTATTGTGGCTAACTGTAATTTATACATCAAAAATACAATTTGTAGTTTCTTGATCCAGGGCAATAGTTTTCTTCATGGCAGAGCATACCAGAGAACATAGAAGACCAATTTGAAAAGAAGTATGTCTCCATTCCTAACTTTAATACTCTTGTCACTTCTATTGTATAAGTTGGTTTAACCCGTATTTTAAAAATCGGACCGGACGGGACGGTTCAACCGATTGACCCGTGAACCGTTAGTATTTTGGACCGGGTCAGGTCCACTGTTTTTTCAAATTTTTGTTATAAATGAATATTTTTTTAAAATTTAATGTCTAGAAAAAATTGAACTTGGACCACTTAGTTTATCCGAAAATACCGAAAAATGAAAAATAAAAAAAGATTGAACCGGTAGCTTACTTTTGTAAATGAAACAAAAATGAAAAAAGAAAGAAAAAGCTGAAAACACAATAAAAATCTAAAAGACATGAAAACATACCGAAAAAACCTAAAAATGACAAAAAGATATAAAAAAAAAAAACAAGAACAAATAATAATTAGAAAGTATAGAAAAATAAGAACAATTTTTTTTTTATCCGGACAAAAATATTCAAATATTCTTAAGAAATATAATTCAAATATTTTATGGACAAATAATTTATTCGAATATTCATATTTTTGAAAACAAAATTTTATAACATAAACCAAATATGATAGTAAGTTTCTCACTCCATAAAATATTCAAATATTCTTAAGAAATATAATTCAAATATTTTATGGACAAATAATTTATTCGAATATTCATAATTTTCGAAAATAAAATTTTATAACATAAACTAAACATGATAGTAAGTTTCTCACTCCGGAAAAATCACGTACCGGATGCCCCCGCCCCCTCAGTGACTTAGGAGTTGGGAGACGAGTTGCTACAGACGAAATGCTGTCTTGGGCCCATTCGAGCTTCTTTTCCATGGGCTTCACTTATTCCTCAAGAATTTATATTTATGGATAAAAGATGTCTAAAAAGTTATAATGGGTTCTATTCTATATGGAATCAATATGTAGTTTATATATTGGCTAAATTTCAACTTGATACCCTCAACTATTCAAGTTGTTCAATTTGATACCCTCAACTTTATAAAATAAAACTTGATACCAAAAAAAAAAAAAAATGGACGACCGCCGTTCCCTCCTCGGGGGGGGGGGGGGGTGGGAGTGCAGCTGGAGGCAGGGCGGCGGTGGGGGCAGCCGGGGGAAGGGGGGGAGGGGGGTGGGGGTTGGATGGGGAAGGATAGTTTTGTCCTATTTTTTAATTTTTGGTATCAAGTTAAAAATATTTAATAGTTGATGGTATTTAGTTGTTGAGTAAAAAAGTTTAGGGTAAGTTGAACAACTTGAATAGTTGAGGGTATCAAGTTGAAATAGTGGAAAGTTTTGAGACAAAAGACAACCTCGAAGTTGAATGAAAATAATTATATAAGACAATTATCACGATTTTATCGAATATAGTATTAAAAATGACATGTCCAACGACAAAAATATGAAGAACGAGGGATAAGCAACAACACTAGAAGGGTACAACAACGTTTGGTTCAAGTTTTGGAGGCTTGAAAATGAGTTTTAGATTTCTTGCCCTTATTTGATGTCTAGGATTGGGAAATTAGGAGGAAATACTTGTTTGATATATTTTCATGTTTGTGGGAAAGTAAAACTCAAAGACTACTTTTGGGAGTAGTTTTGCTTTCCTAGGAATGATGTTTGGACAATAATACTCTCATTTTACTTTCAAAATTTCAACTTCTATCATAAAGAATTTAGGTAATATCCAAATAAAATTCATTATGAAATTCAAGAAAGAATGGAAAACTAAATTAACTAAAATTTCTTTCCCATATTTTAAATATCACCTAACATGGGTATGAGAATGTTGAATTTCTTTCCCATGAAAAATAAATAAAAAATAAATTCCTAGAAATACAAAACCTTGATCCGCAGCCCTTAACTGAGTAGAATGGTAGAAAAGGATCCAAACGCAGCCCAGAAAATTGTTTTTTTAATTATCTCTTGTTTTATTTTTAATTGGAAGTGGAGTTCAAACAAATTTTCAGAATTCATGTGACAATCTTCAGAATTCATGTGACAATTTTCAGAAAAGGATCTCAAACATTTTCCAATTTGCAGCGAATTATAACTGGCTTTTGATATTGTACGTGCAATTTTAATTTGAAAAACTGCACCAAATAATAAATAGTTCGTGCTTTGCTGTTGTTAGGAAGAAGTTTCCTTTAACAGAGTAAGAAAGTAAAATTCAACTAGTAATTCTGCACACTACCATATTTTCTGCTTCTTTATTATAGCATGGGAGAAAAAGAATCAATGTCACACTAAAAAGGTATTTATCATTTCGGTGATCTCTCAACTATGTACGACGAAGAGCCTTGAACAAGATGTGTCGTAGCGAAACATCGATTCACTTTCCATTGCTCTGCTGCTTCGCTTGAATTAGTTGGCTTCTTAAGCTGCATTCTTTCATCTGGAAGTCATGAGCCACAGCCAACAGATTGCCACACTCTTCAATCATGGATTTCTCTACACTGACAACCTTTGCAAGTTCTGATGTCAAATTTTCTATACCTTCAGCCTGGGAAAGCAAAAACGTATTAATACAGTCACAAGGTATTTAACATGATGACACTGATTATTTTATTTACATGGTATTAACAATACTGACATGAATGACTTGAAAACTTTCATCTAGAAGTGTTGTTGGACCATGGAGAGACAAATATTCTCAATGTGTCTGTCGGTGAGATATCTAATCTATAGTTTTCTTGCAGTGGAAGAAAAGGTATCAATATCACATACCTTTGTCAAAAACTTGTCGACACAAGGAGATACGGCGTCCAGCATGTTAACGGCAGAATCCATGACATATTTAAGCTCACCGATATCTGCCTGCACATTTTCATGAAATCAATAACAAAGATGGAGAAAAATATTACAAATGGGAAAAGGATGATATATAATTGAAAAGAATTGGGAATCATACCTTCACACTCCCAGTGATTGGAATTTGGGACGAAGCATTCTGCAGAGCCGCAGTTGCACCAGAAAGAGAACTCGAATATTCTCCTTCAACGCACGTCCAGTCATCCAAATATGGCATCTATGAAAGAAAGAAAAAAGTTATTGTTGGAAGGAAGAAAACATCAAGTATTATATTTGCTATAAAGTTATGAAGATATGCCTGCATTTACTTCGCAACCAGCAGATTAATGCACATACAAGAGACAACAGTTACTGACTTAAAGTAACTACAGCTCCCACAGAACAATAACTGAGCCTATGGTTCAACCTTAGTTACGCCCATATCTGGCTACACTTGGATCAAATAAAAATCTACAGATTGTAACTTATGTCACTTCTTACCCATGGGAGAACTTATAGAGGCATCAACGCAAATGAGCAAACTGCACGTCTAGCTGCTCTTAACCTATTGTGATTAGTATATGAGAAGCAATATGGTGTTATTCCAATAACTAAACTACCACATATAATCAGCCAGCTATGTTGAGACACAGAAAATCATGTCTCCAAACCTATTGTGATACACTATTGCTACTTGATTGAATAAGGCCTTGGAATTTAGTCCTAGAGCCAATAACTTCCTAATGAAATGATCTAAATCATCATATCTTCAACTTCCTAATGAAATGATCTAAATCATCATATCTTCTAGAAAAAGACACTAATCATCATATCTTCTAGAAAAAGACACTTGTGAGTGAGCATTCGGGTTTCAGAAATAGCCAAAACCGAATAAACCAAAAATCCAAAAATCTAAAACCAAAACCGAACCGAAATGGACCGAAACCGAACCGAACCGAATAATCTATTCGGTTTGTCGGTTGGACTATTGCTATTGTTTAATGCATAGGGGCTCAAAGTTAGGATCTTGGTTAAATTATAGAGTTAATTATCGAAATGGTACACGAGGAATGTAGTGCTTGCCATTTTGATAATCGAACTTATTTTTTGGCCGAAATGGTGTACGCTTTGCATTTTGGCTCAATTAGTACTTGAAGTAAATTTCGTTGGTATTTTTGGATAAAAATCGATAAAAATAGACATGTGATAGTCACGTGCCTTATTTTTAATGGTTATTTTGTCAAGTTTTTTATTTTGGACTACTATTTTTAACGATTTCTAACTATTTTCATCCAAACAATTTTCTCCGAACACTAATATTGTTCTGAAATGATAGTCCCAAACTCAAAACTTGACAAAAGAATCATTAAAAATTGGGCACGTGACTATCACATGTCCATTTTTATTGATTTTTATCCAAAAAATCCAATAAAATTTACTTCATGCACTAATTGAGCCAAAATGCAAAGCTTATGCATCATTTCGGCCCCCAAAAAAGTTTGATCACCAAATTGGCAAACACTACATTCTTCATGTACCATTTTGGCAATTAAGTCTAAATTATATTAACAATTATAAATTTATACACACATTTATTGTGTTTCAAAGTTGTGTCCAAACTTGGATTTCAAAACATATACATAGAAATGTTATTTTCTCTCTCTCTCTCTCTCTCTCTCTCTCTATATATATATATATATATATATATATATATATATATATAATCACAAAATATGCATAGAATTATGGTATTTACATAATTGTATAAATCTTATTCGGTTTTCGGTTTTGGACCGAAACTAAAATCGAAACCGAAACCGAAATCCAAAACCGAAACCGAATAATAAAATTTTAGTATTTCCAAAACCGAAACCAACCAATTTTTTCTTCAAACCGAACCGAATCTCTTATTCGGTTCAGTTCGGTTTTCAGTCCATAACCGAAGAATGCTCACCCCTACTTGTGAATCTGTGACGACATAGAGGAGGCTTAAGTTCATATAACCAGAATGACCATAGGGAAACCACCTTGGTTACTAAAAATTTCTAGACTACTGTGACATTGGAGAGGATATTTTAGTTACTAGATATGTGCAACGTAAACTGTTGATCAACAAAAGCAAGCAAGATCTATGAGTTGTAATCTGCCTTGTGAAACATGCATCTTGAATGTCTATGCTACATGAAAGATAATTATATAGAACATAGAATAAATCACAAGTCAAAGCCCTAATGTAGTCCTGCTATCTTGAAATAAAAAAGGAAGAACTTATTAGTATCTATGATCTATTGGAATAACATGTCTTTAGTAGTGAAGCCTCACAGAAACAGTCACCAGAACTTGGAATGCTTATAAAAGCAAGGATCTAAAATACATATGCCTGGTACTGATTGCTGGTGATCTAGAAAAGATCAACTAGAAAGAACCTATAAAACCTATTTGGATATTTGCAATTGGAAAAAAATGTACAATATGATTACTGAGGCCACAAGTGCTTTAATCCAGCACATATCAGGGCATATAATCAGCCAGCTATGTTGAGACTGATGAAACCTATCATGTTGGGGAGGAATTTACAACATAGGGTGTGGAGAGCCTGCAAAAATATGAATTCAGGAAAGATTCATGGATCCCATACCATATAGAGCAGCTCGCGAGCTCGGCTTGACTCGGCTAGACAGTTTCCTTAACGAGCCTGAGCTTGAACAAAATCTTGAGCTCAATTCCCTTAAGGAGAGACAAGCTTGAATATGGGAAGCACGGCTCAAGAGCTCGTGAACAAGCTCTACTCTGTAAGCTAAAAGAGTACTTGGTTCGACTCGACTCGACTCGACTCGGTTACGACTCAATATGGCTCGACTTAGTTACAACTCGACACCCTTAATTTTTTTTTACCCATTCTTTCTCTCTTCCAAATCCATTCACTATTTCTTCTTGGTGAGTTCTAGGTCTCGTTAATCATTTCAATTCTTTTGTTTTTTCCCTTTTATTTCTCTACCTTTATCTTGTGTTTTTTTGAAATGAAACTCGCTGAGAAAAAAGGAAAAACTTATTAGTATCTATGATCTATTGGAATAACATGAAACCTATCATGTTGGGGAGGAATTTACAACATAGCCTGCAAAAATATGAATTCAGGAAAGATTCATGGATCCTATACCATATAGAGCAGCTCGCGAGCTCGACTTGACTCGGCTAGACAGTTTCCTTAACGAGCCTGAGCTTGAACAAAATCTTGAGCTCAATTCCCTTAAGGAGAGACAAACTTGAATATGGGAAGCACGGCTCAAGAGCTCGTGAACAAAGCTCTACTCTGTAAGCTCAAAGAGTACTTGGTTCGACTCGACTCGACTCGGTTACGACTCAATATGGCTCGACTTAGTTACAACTCGACACCCTTAATTTTTTTTACCCATTATTTCTCTCTTCCAAATCCATTCACTATTTCTTCTTGGTGAGTTCTAGGTCTCGTTAATCATTTCAATTCTTTTGTTTTTCCCCTTTTATTCCTCTACCTTTATCTTGTGTTTTTTTGAAATGAAACTCGCTGAAAAAAAGGAAGAACTTATTAGTATCTATGATCTATTGGAATAACATGTCTTTAGAGTGAAGCCTCACAGAAACAGTCACCAGAACTTGGAATGCTCAAGGATCTAATATACATATGCCTGGTACTGATTGCTGGTGATCTAGAAAAGATCAACTAGATTGAACCTATAAAACCTATTTGGATATTTGCAATTGGAAAACATGTACAATATGATTACTAAGGCCACAAGTGCTGTAATCCAGCACATATCAGGGCATATAATCAGCCAGCTATGTTGAGACTGATGAGAGACCTATCATGTTGGGGAGGAATTTACAACATAGGGTGTGGAGAGCCGGCAAAAATATGAATTCAGGAAAGATTCATGGATCCCATATAGAGCAGCTCACGAGCTCGGCTTGACTCGGCTAGACAGTTTCCTTACAAAATCTTGAGCTCAATTCCCTTAAGGAGACAAGCTTGAAATTGGGAAGCACGGCTCAAGAACTCTGTAAGCTCAAAGAGTACTTGGTTCGACTCGACTTGGTAACGACTCAATTGGCTTGACTTAGTTACAACTCGACACCCTTATTTTTTTTTACTCATTCTTTCTCTCTTCCAAATCCATTCACTATTTCTTCTTGGTGAGTTCTAGGTCTCGTTAATCATTTCAATTATTTTGTTTTTTCCATTTTATTGCTCTACATTTATCTTGTGTTTTTTGAAATGAAACTTGCTGAAAAAAATACGGAGTACTTGGTTCGACTCGACTTGGTTACGACTCAATTGGCTCGACTTACTCGACACCCTTATTTTTTTTTACTCATTCTTTCTCTCTTCCAAATCCATTCACTATTTCTTCTTGGTGAGTTCTAGGTCTCGTTAATCATTTCAATTCTTTTGTTTTTCCCATTTTATTTCTCTACATTTATCTTGTGTTTTTTGAAATGAAACTTGCTGAAAAAAATACTAGGACTCAAGCTTGACTCGAGCTCAAACAATTTGCACATTAGCAGCTCGATCTGGGCTTGAGAGAAAAAAGATCCGAGCTTGAACATCTTCTTACAAGCTCGGCTCGGTAAGTACCAACCTCAAACAAGTCGATCTTAAACATGCAAACCTCGACTTGGCTCGGCTAGGTTGGAGCCCTATATCTGTAGTGAAATACCACGATAAAAAAATACTAGGACTCAAGCTTGACTCGAGCTCAAACAATTTGCACGTTAGCAGCTCGTTCTCAGCTTGAGAGCAAAATGATCCGAGCTTGAACATCTTCTTACAAGCTCGGCGGTAAGTACCAACCTCAAACAAGTCGATCTTAAACATGCAAACCTCGACTTGGCTCGGCTAGGTTGCAGCCCTATTTGTTTTACTCATTCTTTCTCTCTTCCAAATCCATCCACTATTTCTTCTTGGTGAGTTCTAGGTCTCGTTAATCATTTCAATTCTTTTGTTTTTTTTCTTTTATTTCTTTACCTTTATCTTGTGTTTTTTGAAATGAAACTTGCTGAAAAAAATACTTGGACTCAAGCTTGACTCGAGCTCAAACAATTTGCACGTTAGCAGGTCGATCTCGGCTTGAGAGCAAAATGATCCGAGCTTGAACATCTTCTTACAAGCTCGGCGGTAAGTACCAACCTCAAACAAGTCGATCTTAAACATGCAAACCTCGACTTGGCTCGGCTAGGTTGCAGCCCTATTTTTTTTCTCTCATTCTTTCTCTTCCAAATCCATTCACTATTTCTTCTTGGTGAGTTCTAGGTCCCGTTAATCATTTCAATTCTTTTTTTTTCTTTACCTTTATCTTGTGTTTTTTTGAAATGAAACTTGCTGAAAAAAATACTAGGACTCAAGCTTGACTCGAGCTCAAACAATTTGCACGTTAGCAGCTCGTTCTCGACTTGAGAGCAAAATGATCCGAGCTTGAACATCTTCTTACAAGCTCGGCGGCAAGTACCAACCTCAAACAAGTCGATCTTAAACATGCAAACCTCGACTTGGCTCGGCTAGGTTGCAGCCCTATATCTGTAGTGAATAACCACGATGAAAAAATACTAGGACTCAAGCTTGACTCGAGCTCAAACAATTTGCACGTTAGCAGGTCGATCTCGGCTTGAGAGCAAAATGATCCGAGCTCAAACAATTTGCACGTTAGCAGGTCGATCTCGGCTTGAGAGCAAAATGATCCGAGCTTGAACATCTTCTTACAAGCTCGGCGGTAAGTACCAACCTCAAACAAGTCGATCTTAAACATGCAAACCTCGACTTGGCTCGGCTAGGTTGCAGCCCTATATCTGTAGTGAATAACCATGATGAAGTGACCCAAGAAATTTCAATTCAGAAACAAAGAAAAAAAATGACATGCCAAGAACTTCAAGCACTAGCAAGGTGAATAGAAAATGATGACGATCCTATATATTAATATATACTCTAACCTAGAGCAATGACCCAATATTTTGGTTATTTAGGGGCTTCCCTAGCAGGAATCATCATATCCATGCAAACATAAGATAGATCAATTGAAAACTTATATATAACCTAAGAATATGGTCACGTAATCAGGATTCCCTACGGATAAATAAAAATTCTATGGATAACTGAGATACTCTAGTCTCTAGATACTGATAGAGAACTTTAGTTGGAGACTGGCTTACCCTCAAGATAACCTACTTCCCTTCCCCACTTCAGACATTGTTAACTACCAGAAAGTAAAATCAATTTATTGACACTCACATCAAAAATACATCTTAAGATGACAATGTGGACTTACTTGAGCTTCTATAATGGTATGTAAGCTCTCTAGTCTTTTCAGCTGCTCGAGTTCCATCCTCTTCGCCATGACAGAATCTCGCAATTCTTGCAGTTTACATGAGACGTTGTAAACCGTTTTCTGCAGAACGCACACAAAAGTCAATCAATCGAACACATTTCATCCATCCAAGAAAGAAAAGCAAATTAGAACACACCAACCAACCAACCTCGGCCGCCTTCGTCCGGGCGCAGTCCACGGCCCGGGCCCTGGCGTTGGCGAACCGCCACTGCTGGTACCTGCACTCGAGCATCCGCACCGAGTGCACATCCTCCTCCCTCCTCAACCCACCCTTCCTCTCCTTCCTCGCCTCCGCACCCGCCTTCCCGTTCGGAGGCTTTTGAGCCGCCGCCGCCGCCTTCAGCGGCGGGAACGTCCTCCCCCCTCCGCCGCCGCCCTCCTTGTTGGAGTCGAACGAGTGCCTCTGTCCGTCCGACCTCATCGAGGAGGTCCGGCAGAGGGACGGGGTCTCCGACCCCTCCTTCCTCTCCCTCCCCCAGTCGACCGAGCGTGTCGCCGCCACGGACAAGCCAATGTCGTCGTTGGCGCGGAGAGGGTTCTCTCGGAAGAGGACGAGGGCGTCGAGCCGGCGGTCGGTGGATCGGTGTGGGGTCTGCGAGGCGTTGTCGGAGAAGAGGCGCATCTTGCGTCGGGCTAGGGTTTCCGAGAGCGCGTTCTCGTCGGGGTAGCGATCGGAGCGAGGGACGGTGGAGGAGGAGGAATTATTGTTGGTGTGGTGGAACATGGGGGAGGTCGTCATCGGCGGGCATCGGGTGATGGTGGAGGTGGAAGGGGTGGAGAGGTATCTGGAGCTGACCTCCTTGGTCTTCGGCCGGGGCTTCTTGGTGGTCGTGGTTGGGATCTGGGAGGGTTTTGGGTTGGAGGAGGACTCCATTGCCATTGGAGAGAGAGAGAGAGAGAGTGAGAAAGAAAGGTGGGTTTTTTTCCCCTCTGGAATGAATCAATAATAATAATAAGAGAGAGAGAGAGAGAGAGAGAGAGAGAGAGAGGTGGGTTCTTTGGAATGAATCAAGAAGAAGAAGGGATGCTTGCAGAGAGAAACGGGAGAAAAACTAGCCGTTGGAATTTATTTTCCGGAAGGGGATCAATTCTGGAACTTGAAGTGGGGTCCACTTCGGTAACGGTCAGAAAGAAAGGAGTGGATATCTGGATCGGATCTAAGTTGAGAGCCGACCCGAAGTTGGCCTATGATGTGATGGAGTGGAGTGGAGTGGTTTGGGTTCGAGTGGAAACCCGGAGGTAGATCCGTTAAACTGAGTGTCACGCTACATGATTTATGTAGACTAGTTTAGATTTTTTTCCCTCTAGAGTAGTTCTACTCGAACCGAGGGGGGAAGATTGCTACGCTGACGTGGCTCTCCTATCGGCTCCACTCCTTTCCTTCCTGCTAGCAAGCCCACCGAGTCAATGGAGGGCTGCCATGTCATCGCGTGGTTCTACGTACGGTCCTCCCATCGGTTCGAGTAGAACTGCTCTAAATAAATTTGTGTCCAAGAGAAAGAAAAATAAGAATGATAATTCTTCCACTCAGCTCATGGATTTACTATTCCACCCACGATTATTCACTTTTTTTCTCAATCTTTTAGACTTTTTCAAACACTGAAAGAAAAAATAATAAAAATTATAATTTCTTAAAGGAAAGAAAACAAGAACTGCTTTTCTTTCTGTGAACCAAACGAGACATTATATCCTACACTAAAATTGTCCCATAAACATTAGATTCCGGGTTGGACAATATAATATTATTAGCATTACGTTTCAATTCTAATTCGGATACATTTTTTTTTCTAGATGTGATACAATCGCAGATTCACAATTACAAACATGATTACATTACATCAATTTCTATTTAAATCAATTTCATCATAAAAACCAATGTAATCCAAATTATATTACATCCTCAAACTTTTAAATTACAAATTTTCCCACACAAAATATCAAACCTCCAATTCCAAAATTCTAAAACCATATTTATAACAAATTCTAATTAAAATATATTCAAATTATTTTTCAAACCAATCTAATTTTTTATAATATAATTTAAATTTTTTATCTAATTTTTATAATTTAATATAATTTATATAGACTGCGTTAGATATGTAGGGATAATCATTAATCTGTAAAGATAATGTAACGTGATTCAATAAATAAATTTGGGTCTGGGCAGAATTATAGCTGGTCAGGATCAGGCGTTGGTAGCACAATGACCATTTATTATTTATTTTCAAATTCCAGATTAATGGTCCATCCTCACATTTATATCTGAGCACTAGAAATGCCCCAGAAGCATTAGATATGAGTTGTTGAGATTAAAAAAACATCATCCACATCCTCATTATGTAAAATCACAGCATAATTATCCCTTAATTATCTCCTGATGTTTATGAAGGTGATCATAGATGAGCAGTAATGAATTTATTATTCACAATATATTTGTCTCCAAAAAAGCTTCACAATAAGAATCATAATATTTACAGCACGGGGAATGTGTTTGTCAGAATTGGTGTCATAAAGCACTTCTCAGAGGGGTGCTTCTCTGCAGAACAGAGATGTATATACATATATGATCAACTAATCTGAATAGTTTTGGCTCCTGTAGAGACCATTTATGGTGTTCAGCTAGATTTTTTCATCCGTATCGCATTGGCCCTGTATGATAAGAGATTATGTGTATGACTAATTACTATGTGCGTCAGCTTGTTATTTCGCCCATCTTGTAGCACTAGAGGTACCTCCCTCAGTAGTAAAAGAGTCTGGGTAAGCATTCCTTGACTCTAGGTCAGTCGATTGCCACCAATTCACAGATGTCCTCGGAATCCTCCTCCTCCTCCTCTTCTAGGATTTGGGGGCAACTCATCTATTTGTAAGTAAAAACGGAAATCAGACACAAGAACAGAGACTAAACAGAAAATAAAGGGATTAAATAAACACATTATGATTATCTAGACTCAAGCTCGGTTCTCAACAATATTAGATTGAGCTTGCGAGCCACTCTCTTAAATTAGAAACAGGACCGGCCCTGAGCTCATGGGGCCCGATAAAAACTTTCAAAATGAGATCCCATACATAATGTAAAAAAGAATGAAACAAAAGCAAAATAAAAATAAATGTCTCCACCAAGATTTGAACTTGAAACCTCTTGTGTACAAGTCTAACATAATAACCACTACAGCACAATTTCTTTGTGATAAGAAGGGCCCATGGTACATACTAGTTATATTTTCAGTACAAAATTATTTATATATTTAAACTGAATTTATTTTTTGGCCCTCCTGGTTCCATGGGGCCGTGGACGGTTGTCCTAGCTGCCCTGGGTCAGGGTCGGCCCTGATTAGAAACATCGATGAGCTTGAATGCTAAACAAACTTAAGCATAAATTGAACTTGTTTATGATCTTTTTCCATACGAAAAATATAGCTCAATAAGTTTAGTATCAAATTGGAAGTGTTTATATCAACTTCATAACTAATTGAAATTATCAATTGAAATATATTTCTTGTAGAAATCTATATATAAAAAAAAACGAGCCTACTCGCAAGCCGAATACCTCTTAGCTCATGTTTGGGCTTGTTTATCTGACGATCCTATTCCCAGGCTCGAATTAGTGCTCTCGAGCTAAAAAATTTCAGCTCACGAGCTTTTCAGCGAGCCGAGCTTAAGCCAGCTCGGAAATAGCTTCATTTGTTAACACTCCTATTGGTGGTGGTGAGTAACATATCATTGTCAACATCCAAGACTTCTCCCAAATGGCTTGACTATAGAGCACGAGAAAGCTCAAAACAGAGTCAAGGGTTTCTATAACCAGCTGTCAATGTGAGGTCAGCCCTCCATATATATATATATATATATATATATATATATATATATATGAAATTGGCTCATATTCCTACATAAGCCAATACACATGTGGACCAATAGGAATGTAGTGTACTAGTGCATATGGGATATAGGAATCCATTCCTATTGGTCCACATGTGCATGGCTCATGTAGGAATATGAGCCTATGGCTCATATCCCGTTTACCCATATATATATTAGGGTACATGGGTCCACATGGGATGTAGGATAAACGGGATATGAGCCATAGGCTTATATTCCTACATGAGCCATGCACATGTGGACCAATAGGAATGGATACACTCCATTCCCATTGGTCCACATGTACAAATGCTTATGTAGTAATATGAGCCTATGACTCATATCATGTTTACCTATATATATATATATATATATATATATATATATATATATATATATATCCCTCACTACAATTCTACAGTTTTAGTGCAGTGAATTTTACATGGTAACAGAGCAATCAAAGTTTGAATCTCCTCTAGCACAATTTAAGCGGGTTTTATAAAAAGAATTATACCAGTGCTCGAATTCAGCAGTCTGTCAAAAAATGGGCTATAGAGGGTCTTCCCATAATCAGACGGTAGGGAAACCTACCTATAAGGCCAATCAGTCGGTAGGGAAACCTACTTTGCAGTCCTGCAGTTTAAGCTTCATGCAACCATGAAGTGCCCTCTAGGTTCCCCTAGATTAGGACTGTATAGGCAAAGGAGTAAGATCAGAGTCTTTTACTATAGGGAACAACATTCATCTCTGTGAATATTAAGCAAAATACTTTTAAGTTTTTCCTCGCATTCCTCATATCACAAGTTCAGTTGAACATAGTGAGGTTGTTTGGAAGAAAAACTCCAACAAAAAAAAGGCGGACTGGTTGAAGTCTAACCTAATGGTACCCTCAAGTATATCATTAAGCTCTCATGCCATGAAAGACATATAACAAAGTAATGCAGACAGAACGTTACCTGGATCATCTTCATCATCATTTTGTGTTGTAAAAAAAGGAGTGAGATAATTTCTATCTAATGCGGTGAAAGTTGCAGTGCTGCAGAGGAAAAAAGCAAAACAGATTGGTTTATGTGAACATAAAATCTAAACAAGTACATAAAATGACGTAACCACAAAACTGGTAAGAGTACCTTTTATGGAACTCCTTGAGTTTCATCTTCAACCTGCTCCCTGATGAAGTTCCCTCGTCATATGATGGGACAATGTAGCCATTGTTCCCTTCAAAACTCTGCTAACAGTTTAATCAGAATCATCAAATTGGGAAAGGCAAAAAGATGGATTACAATATTATATTGCTACCATATCTTGTTGTAAGAGAAACATGCAAAACGCCAAATATTATTCCAAAATCTCATGATAATGCATGCAAGCTTTACCTTTGTAGAATCTTTCATCCGTATCAGATAATGAAGAGATGATACAAGAGGACACCCATAAAATTTATGAGCTCTATCAATTATCAGAAATTACATGCAAGGTAGAAATAAACATTGTGAAATCAAAACATTTAGCATAAAGAGATACAACAGAAGCATTCCCTATAACAAATTCACTTATTAGCAATGTCAGTCCATATTGCTATCATAGAGATGAACAAAATTCCTAGCAAATTGTATCATCTTACCTCTTCAACTAGATTTTTTTTTCCTAGTGAAGAACATGGAGGGTGCTCCTATCAACCACTTCCACACAAAAAAAAGGAACTATGAACATATAAGTTGATTTAGAGAAGTTTATTTCTAAAAACTTATTACCGCGTTCACTAGGAGAGGAGATAGAGAAACAATAGCAACAAAATGTTACTTAGTTATCATCATTAATCATCAAGTCCAAAAAATGGGTTATTTCATGTTCATGTCTTATATATGCCCATTGTTATAGCTCTAGTGAATTTCACAGTCAATCACTGAACAGTTTGTTTAAGCAAAGCCTTAGAGAAGTTATGTGGTAAGCAGTTTACACGTAACCAGGACAAAGCTCATGCAAAATTTGAAAAAAAAAGGGGCTAGTCAAAAGCAAAGAACTTACTTCTCCTAGTGGAACATCATGACCATCCCCTACAACTTCTAGTGCTTCCAGCATTGTACCTGTTGAGCCTCCAATCAATAAGACCTGCACCATTGTTCTTATAAGATTAAAGATTCTCCAAACTGCATTTAAATTTCAGGCATCATATGACTGTATGAATATATTCAAAGATAAAAATATTCTAGCAAATACTGAATCATATACATCAGGAACTCATCACCATCATCACCATCCAAGCCTTCTCCCATCATAATGGGGTCGGCTATGGAGCTTAAGAAAGCTCCATACAAGATAAAAATATTCTGGCAAATACTGAATGCATATACATCAGCAACTAATTCGTATAAATCATTGTAAGTGAGAAACTAATATTTAGTTTAAGGAGTAATTTATGTCTTATGTTTGCAGCTAAGAAACAAACCACCAATGAGAACACTTACTGTCAAAACAACTATTGCAGTGGTAGCTGTGAAGATTGTTTGCCCATGCCCCTCAGGAAGGTCATGTATAGACTGGAGAGCAAGTGCAAAAGCCATTGCACCCCTGAGACCTGTTTGTAAATTAAGAACATCAAATAAGTTTAAAAAACATATAATAATGACAATACAAACAATGATAAAAAGAAGTTAAAATTAACATGATACTATAACTCACCACTGTACCAAAGTGCCTTCTGATGTTTCACAGGTATTTTACGATTTGCTGGCCTAACCAAGTTGACCAAGTATGAACAAGAAAAAACATTCGCCGCCCTTCATATTTGCGTCAAACAAACGTGATCCTTTAGCTCTTTGGTTAGAGACGAGCTATTAAAATCCTAAAGTTTTAACCAGAGTAGGTGGTCCATACCTTGCAACTCCTATAAACAGCTGTTACTCAACAAGGTTAAGGAACGAGCAATTAAACATATTTCAGAAAATTTTGACAGCAGATGCAGATGAATGAATCTAATAGGATACAATCGAGAAGAAGATACATCCAATATGTGACCAGCTATGTTGTTCCAATGCAATATCGAAACCCATGTATATAAATCTGCCAAGTAACAAACTTAATTAGGGGAGAAATCATAATAGGAATTACGTAAGCATATAAAGAAAGCATTAGTGTCTACATTCACTTACACAAAAGTTTCTGCCAATGAAGAAATAAGATGGAAAAATGCTGAAGCAAATCGTTGGGAATTTTCTGACAAATTTGAGAACGTGTAGTGCTTCATAACCTAGCAAACAACAAAGGAAGTATAAACTTGTAATGGGAGCATATTAGGTCTTTGTAAAATAGACAAAAAAAACAAAGGTAATATTTCCTTACTATTCCAGTGAACAATATGGAAACAATTCCAGACAGGCCAAGACCTTCAGCTAGCATATATCTAAAGAGTTTAATCAATTATTAGCTAAGATTTAAGTTCCGGCTATAACCAAATATAGAAGGAAAAAAGATTGGTTCAACATTGACTTACGAAAAGTAAGGGAAAAGGACAAATAGACAGCACTCCAGATTTTGAAGGCTGATAACAAGTTTTTGTTAAATTATTATTACTATTTGGATCTAAGCTTATATCACACTGAAAGAGTTGAAAAAAAAAGGGAGTCTGAAGATAGCAACACTTACTTGTCCACATCCAAACCCGCATATTTGAACAGGTATCAAGTAGTTAAGGGTTCTCCAAGCATTTAAAGGGAAAAAAATGAAGTTATATTTATCTATCTTCATGAGAACTTTTACAAGACAAAACATGCTGTTTTAGCACTTAATGAATCCCTGATATAAACTTCAATATACGTTAGTAATGAGCTAGACTGTCATTACACAATTATAGGGGAACATATAGTTCTTAGGCTTAAAGTAGCCTGCTCTTTTAAGCAAGGAAGCAATCATTTGCCGGCGCCTTTCGAAGCACTTTCACGTGTGAACCTTGACTTCCCTATCGGTCACCTCATTGTCGCTCGCCCTTTTTATATGGAAATCATTTGCATTTTTTTTATGATAATACTATTTTATTTCAAATCATAGTTTAAAGTATCACCCGATACCGATCCGATACGGCCGATACCGATACAGTTTGGCATGTCCCGATCCGATACCGACCGATACCCGATACTGACCGATACCGACATTAGAGGTCTCTTTTCCAGTCAATTCGGCAAAAAAAATTGAATTAAAAAGACCAATTAGAAACGATGTAACAGCATAGTAAGGTTGTAAAAACATATAAAAGAGGAAAACTTATCTTTCGCATATAAATCAATCGACAAGGATGACTACTATTTCATTTAATATCAAAAATACTAAGAAACAATACTGAAAATACTTTAAATTATGCATAAATGTATAAAATATATTCTCTAAAATGTTAATAATTTACTGATAGTTGTTTGCTTTCTGATACCAAAAAATCCGATACTCCGATCTGAAACTGCCGATACTACCGATATCGCCGATCCCGATACTCATAGGAATGGTCCGATACCGATTCCGATACCGATACTTTGAACCTTGTTTCAAATTTGAAATTATGATTAGAAAAAAATGGAATTATTTCTGAGAGCATTTCTAGCAAATCAAATTCTGTTAAGTTATGGCCAATACCAGGTGTATAAGCAGTGATTTCAAATCCAGAGGTTAATCATACTCTGGCAACTTTACGTAAGGCAGAGTTTGGTTTTTTGGGGGTGTAGCGGGCTGACTTCCATGCCAACACGAGTAGTTTAACTCATCACTACCTCGTAAGGGCGTTGAGAATGGTTTTTGCTTTCCAAATCCAAGGGAGCGTTCCGCCTTGATGTTTAGTTGACCTATGCATGTTTGAACAGCTTCAGTTAACCCTGAAAAACACCATCAGATTTCAAAGTAGCCCGGTCTAATTCAAAATTTTCACCTAATTGGTGAGGTGAGATATATGAAAATAAGGGCTTCCTTTCGTAAAATTTGTGAAAAATGTCGACTGGACCAAAAACTAATCCCAGTTGACACAGTTTCAACCCTCCTGTAGTAATTGTACTAAACATGTCTTTGTTGTAATAAAGTATACGACTGTGATGGCAGTCCATTGTACCTTCAAATAACTATTCACCATTAAATCGTACCAGCAGACTTCAAAAGTTTGGGATAAAGGCTTTGTTGTTGTACCAATAAATCATAGCAATAAAGTTGATTTTACCCAGGGATGAAAAAAGGATACCCGTTCCAGTCTCCAATTTGGCTGTTAGGTGTTACTGTTAGTTCTTGAGTTCTTGAGCCTCGTGTTCAATGATTCCTATAATACAACACTAAAGTGTTTTAGCATAAAACCCTATGTTATGCTCTGCTAATGCCAATATGCATGTCTTATGTCCTGACGGCACTTGCAAATGCCTCCACCCGTCACCAGTAGATAGAAGTATGATATGCTTGAATATTCCTTTCACAAGCTGACAATCAATTTAAATGACAAAACTGTCATCCATAAACGTTTGCTGACATGTCCCAATCCTTATCATCGAACCAATGACTGATAGTTTCTTTCTCAATTGTAAAAATTCCACACATCCTCACTTTACGCGCAGTCTTCCTCTTGGGAGAAGATGGTTCATATATTATATCCAATCAGTTTTCATATCCATAACTAAAAGGATATGGATATGAATTATATTTGGGCATATTTCTTCCAGGACATACTTGGATGAAAGCCGTAGCAAAGGATAGAAAAATACTTTTCTCACATGCTTCAAACTGACACACTCTTGGACGTGTGCATACTATAGGTACCCAAATTTTATCAGCCAAGAAAAACTTACAATTTTCTTTTGTGTCCAAGAGTGTGTCCTCTGTTATGCGCGTAAGAAGAGTATCTCCCCAAAGAATATGGATTTTGTTAATGTTGTAGCAGACCTGGATGTTAACAGAGCTGAATGGAGGAATTCAAAGCCGACCCAAAAAGTTCGAGATAAAGGCTTTTGTTTTTTTCTTCCATGATATATATATATATATATATATATATATATATATATATATATATATATATAGTCACGAAATAAGCTACTTACCAACTCTCACTGCACTCACTGGGTTAGCATATTAAAACCTTGTTTATCATAAGAATCAGATGTCCTACTATAGCAATGACTAACAGTTTCTTCCTCGAATGCAAATATTTACTTATCCTCTTTTGACGCAAAGACTTTCCCTATGGCGAACATGGTTCACACATTGCCCAACGCAATATGTTTTCATATACATAATTAATAGGATATGGATAAACAAACATACATCTTAATAATATTTTGGTACACTTCAGGGACGTGTAGATCCAGATTTAAATCTAAATATCCTTGTTACCGAATAACCTAATTACCCGTTAGCAACTCTCACTACACCCATGCATTAGCATATGAAGACTTTTTCTTTTTATCATAAAAAACCAAATGTTCTACTAGTAACTACTGACAGTTTCTTCCTCAACAGTAAAATTCACTCACTCGTCCTCTCGTTTTATAAATGCTTCCCCTTGGGAGAATATGGTTCACATATCATCCAGTCCAATATGTTTTTATATCCAAACTACCAGGATATGGATATAAAACATATATCTAATAAACAAACATATATCTTAATTTATATTTGGTACACTTCCAGGACGTGTGTAGTAGATCCAGATACAATAGGAATATCCTTGTTACCAAATAACCTAATTACCAGATAGCAATGCTCACAACATCCACGCATTAGCATATGAAGACTTTTCTTTTAATCGTAACTCGTAAGACACCAAATATTCTACTAGTAACTACTGACAGTTTCTTCCTCAAAAGTAAAATTCACTTGCTCATCCTCTCGTCACGTAAAGCCTCCTTGGGTGAACATGGTTCACATATCATCCATTACAATATGTTCTCATATCCAAACTAGCAGGATATGGATACACAAGCATATATCTAAATTATATTTGGGTGTACCTCTTCAGAGACAGATGCAGATAAATATATCCTTAGTGTAAATAACCATACCTATCAATTCTCACTATATTCATGCATTTGCATATGAACACCTTTACTTTTATCATAAGAAACCAGATGAACTAATTCATATTTTGCATCTGATGATCACTCCAAATTAGTACAGTATACATAAGCGGAACATTTTCAGCAAAGGCATAAATAGACAGGCGAGAACTTTTTACCAATACCCAAAGTAGATATGTATTCAATATAATACAAGAATCCATACCCGACTAATATCCACTATTTAACGATTTCTATTGCTAAATAGACCCCAAAATTTTGGTATAAAAGCTTTCTTCTTGTTGTATTGCTAAACGTAAGAGAGTGGAGTGCCATAACCTAGATTGAGAGAGTCCCACTAAGTCACAAACATCTCTTAATTCCGTCTTGAACAGCATGGAGAGCGGGAATACCGTGTGAATCAGCAAGAACCACTTGCAAAGCTAGATACTCCTCGATCACCAACAAAGAAGAATAACAATATATACATTCCATCATCTAGAGATTGATCCATACAAGGTAGTGGGTTTTTTTAAATGATAGCAAAATAGATATGTTTTTCAGCCTACCTGCCATTCCTTCCTATACTGAACATTTTTGAATAACTGTCTTTCAAAGCCGCTAGTGCAATATTTTTTTTGTTATTTTCCTAGTATCCTTTGAAAGAGGGTTGTGAGGACAGTAGTGTATATAAACGAAACCGGTGCTTTATTGCAGATTCCATCCAATAGAAGAAGAAAACAATTCATGTACACTACTATCTTGTGCAGACATACTCTGTCCCAATCTTGGAGGCTGAACAAAGCTCTGGTTCCGTTCATATACGCTCTATTCTTCAGCTTTGAATCAGTTGTTTGTGCACACACGATCCAACCCTAAACTGGTCCATGACAATGAAATTCAAAACTGACGTTTCAGTGATTTAATAGGTCCAATTAATACACATTGCATGCCCCGGACCCAAATAACTATTTATTATTTCCATCCCAAGCTAATCCACTTCCCCCACGCCACCCACCCCAAATATACACACAACACATGCTTTCCCCTCCCAGAAGAAAACCCAAAAAAAACTTTTTCCTATTTAAAGATTTAGGGAAAATGAAGAAGTAATGCATGCAGGGAGTAAGCAGTAAGAGAGATTCCAGCTATGCTGACAATGAAAAGAATGGGGGAATACATACTATCATGTAAGCTAGTAGATCAGACCTATACAAATTTGCTAATAACCAAATAAAAAGAACATGAAAAGGATATAAGAGCAGAGATGAACCCTACACCAACACCTGTACAAACACAAAAAGTTACAATATTGAGAATAATGAAGTCCAACTAACCATATTAATAAAAGAAATACAGATTATTAATAGAATTACATTGCATCAACAACCTACTTTTCTAGCATAAAGCATGAACCAGAAAAGGGAGGAACATGTTTTTCATACAGATACTTAAGCGGGCCCTAGTACATATGATGGTCGCGGTCATCAATTTGTACATAATTTACAAAATTGTTAGCTTATTTTGAAGTCGAGCAGACACTTAATTTATTATTGCAGCACCATCCCTTTAATAAAGATTTATTATGCATGTTTTCCAATGGTATAGTTTTCATCCATTTAATAAAGATTCAGTTTTATTTAAATACATAACAAAAACATCTCATAAAATAAAAAATAGAATTAATTACTATTACCCCCCACCCCCACATTTCCTAAGTCTAACTCCACTACACCCCCCCCCCCCAAATTTTTTTAATTACTACTACCCCCCATGCATTCATAGTTTGTTAATGGTAATTATACTTAACTCCCCCACCCAAAAAAAAAAAAAATTTGCCTAACTGTGGTGGAGTGGGAGAGGGAGGGGGGGGGGGGGGGGGGGGGGGGGGGTTGTTAACAAAAAATGCCCCAAAATAGAATTAATTACTATTCATAAGCGGGGGAAATATAGACATTATCATTATATGTGTACTCATGTGATTGTGTGTTTATCTAATACCATAGTATTATCCACCACTTCAAAAAGTAGGTCAAAAGCAAGATACTGAGAGTCTCAAACCCACTTAAGGAACATATAACCATATACACACATGTATATAATATATACGATGTTTGTTGACGATAGATACTGTGTTGATGGATGAGAGTAAATAATGGTTAGATGCTAAAATAGAAGCGTAAAGAATAACTTTGAAATTTAAGGACTCTTAACATTAGTAAGACGAAAACGGAGTATATGAATATAACTTTAACAAGAAGTCAAAGAGAAATGAATAATGATGAACAAGGACATATAGATGGGAAAAAGATACATGAGAGTGATACTTTTCAGTATTTAGGATCAACCATTGATCATGTGAGTGATTGAAGTAAAACGAGATGGTTGAAATGGAGGAATGTTATTGGAGGTACTTTGTTATCGCATGATACCTTTGAGATTTAAAGAAAAATTCTACAATACTGCTATAAGATCAATCATGCTTATGGATTATAATGTGGCACAATTAAGAAACAACATGCCTAAAAAATTAGTGTAGTCGAAATGATAATGCTAAGATGGATGAGTGGCAATATATTAAATGATGTATAATGGATGAGCGTATTCGCATGAAGTTAAAGGTGGCACCTAACGATGACAAGATGAGAGGAAAGTGTCTTAGGTGGTTTGGGTAAGTGCAACTCAAACCAATAGATGCGCCAATTAGGAGATATAAGATAGTAGTAAAGAAGTCACTAGGAGTAGAGGTAGGGCTAAAGAAGTCGCTAGGATTAGGGGTAGGGCTAAACGAATAGATGCTCCAATTAGGTGGTTTGGACAAGTGCAACTCAAACCAATAGATGTTCCAATTAGGAGATATACGATAGCAGTAAAGAAGTCACTAGGAGTAGAGGTAGGGCTAAACGAATACAGGTTGAAGTTTAAAGAAGGATGTGGTTTTTGTTAGTGTTACAAATGACACAGCCCTTAGCCGAGCTGAATGGAAGAAAAGGATCCAAATAGTTGACCCCAAAGTTTTGGGTTTAAGGCTTTGTTGTTGTACTCGTCGTCGTCGTTATATAAAAACCTCGAAAGTGTCGATTTCAAATAAGTTAATTCTCTTCTTGCATATAAATCATTAACTATCCTGTACTATTTGAGGGTAATCATCATACTTCGATGGCCGGGGGACATATATGGCTCTATCAAACATTATTTAAGTTTTTGAACATGAGAGGTTAATTTTTTTTTACAAGCTATACATGACTTAAATCCTTTCTAATGCAAGTATGAGATGCAACTTCCTTAGTTCTCAGAAGGCTGAAAATATTAAAGACGCAGGTAAGAACTGTTTATACTAACCTGAAGACAATGAACCAACAAATGTCTCAAGAAACCTCAAGACAATCAAAAAGAAGTTCTGTCCTGAAGAATCGTTACTTCGTACTGATGACATGGTCCTGAGATAAAATCATGTTTGTAGAAACTTAAACAATATAAGTTAGAATGGTATTCAAGGTTTTCAGACAAACCTGTACAAGGAAATCGCCATCTTCAAAATTGCAAACATGACAAGGAATGAAGTCAAAGCAAAACACACAATCAGTGATATCATATGGCAATGGAGTAATATGACTGTAAGTATATACATACAGCATCATTTAGGACAGATTCTCCAAAAACCAAGGCATATAGATTTGTATCAGTGCCAAGTTCCTGCAAAAAGCAAAAAGATAAAATCAGTCATCCAGAGAAACACCCTTTAGAAAAGGTGATAAAATTGATAATTATTGTTGTTGTCTTTTAAAAAACTAATAATCCATCATTGAGTGTAGCTTTTAAAAATTATCTACAATATAATATATAGTCTATTTATTAACCATAGCATCAATCAATCTATTAGTGAACCGCTAGTATCTTTTTGGAAAATTAATAATTACAACATTAACATTATATCATCAAAATATCGAGAGACTTCTCTATATATCTTTATAAAGTTAATGATCTATGAAATATTTAGAATTTTAGTCATCAATTATAGTTTATTAATCATTGTTGCATTAATTAGTCATTATTATGTATTAAAATTATCAATTGATTACAAAATTCTACGTGCATAGATAGTCTTCCATATGTCATTAAGAAAATTGATGGTCTAACTATCATATAGAATTGTATGGTTTTAGTAAAATAAAATGTCTCTTTATAGTGCATGTCATTAGAAATGAAAAGATGATTGCATAAACAGCTACATCCAACCGAATGCAAAAATTGGAACTCTTGAAATACCACTTCCTTCCAGCCAATCAAATGCAGGAAGTGGAATCCTTGATCACATTTATCTCAACCAACACGCATGATTTGGACATGCATTTCCAAGATTGCCAATGTAAATTTCTCACTGTAGTGGCACTTCTATATTTGAATTTCGAATCTAGAAAAATTGAACTTTGCGAAACTAACAAACATTTGAGGTAAATCAGTTTGAGATATATAGATTGTGATATACTCTAAAAGTTGGAAGTGAAACCCACAACCAGCTACCCAGCTTAAAGTAGTGCCTTAAACATTATCTGACCTTCAGCGAAGCTTACACTTGTTCACTTATTATGATGGTTCAAATTGGATTTATATAAAAAGGAAAAAACCCAATTTACCCACTTTGTTTTTCCATCTCAACCTCTATAAAGGGGAGCACTGATAATCCAGTCCTTCCCCCGATTGGTATCTCTCTCTATTTAAATTGAATTATTTTGTATATATGAATTATTATGAAGTAATATTTATGCTTGATATATCTGAATATCAACAAAATGCAATTGCTGCCAACAAACTCGTGTGCACCCACAAATCTAAGGAGTATCAATTCTAGGGAATATATTCATATATTTTTACCTTAAAATTTGAGTTATACATGTAGTTTGTAAATGTGTAGCGGTTTTTTTTGTAACAAGTCAAAGATAAGTGCGGTTTTTAGAGCTTATAAGAGAAATTGAAACAAAAATGTATTACCCCATAGGACCTTAGGCAGCATATTTGTTGGAAATGTATTACTAATAATGTCACCCATAGGCATATTTGTTGTTGTAAACTTTCATATAAAATATGCTTAAATTAACTAGGGGTAAAACATGTAAATTACACACATCCCCAGTAACATAATTACTAACCACTAAAAATTACACGCTTCCAACTACAATAAATGTTCATCATCTCAAAAATAAATTTACTTCAAAATATTTGATACTACTTTAAAATGGATTTGTCATGCAAGTATGCATTTAAAAAAGTAAGTGTACGTACGCGACTTCTAGTATATATAAAGGTAGGAATGAAGGTTGAAGCATGTTAACCCCTTCTCTTCTTAGCAAGTGCAAGTAAAGATTTGAAAATTAGTTTGTATTAGTACACATGATACACCCATTGATATAATGTGAGAAAATTTCTGGAGAAGCGATCATCTCATGAGAATTCAAAGTCAATTATACAAATGAGCTTAGTTAATTGTATAGTTTCATGTCATGCTCCATACTCACATGTACTTCAGAAAATAAATCAATTGGACAACAAAACGAATTAAGCTGTGAATGACCAGCAAATTCTTCAATAGCTCAGGTTGATTGTAGATGTAGATTGAAGCAACAATATCCATTTCTATTTTAGAGGAACTTCATGAAAAAAAACTTCGAGTGCAAATTTAACTTCAGAGTATAATTTCGATTTTATCCACCCATACATTCTGAAAGAATTAGTGAACTCTATTCTCTTGCATAATTTTTTTTATATAATCAACAATTTCTTGAGGAAAGGTTTCTTCAATTTTTCAAAGAAGACTCTTTCGTTTTTCTTTAATCAAAACAGGTCTGAATATTTTCAACTCTTCGCACATGATGTACAAGTCATCAGTATCATACTAGTGATGTCCATATTCAGCTGGTATGTTTAACTATTTTTTTGTCATAAGTCGTGGCAAATTCTTCAAAAGAACACATCTTACAAAGTCTCGTTCCGTGAAGATCTTTGAGAGTGTCTTGAACTATCTATGGTTTGTTGATCAATTATGTCTGCCAAGATAGATTAACAAACAATTTCTGCTTTAGACTCAGAAGTATAAATTTTTGTTCTGATACTTTGGTAAGCTTGTTCTTCTTAGAACAAGAGTAACCAATTTTGCAGTACACCCTGAAGGAGGGTAGCACAAAATTCTATATATTCTTTAACAGTACAATTATGATATTTATTCTCATGTCCTAATATAGCTTGTGTCCAATTGTTAATCACGTAGTAACATTTAACTAAGGGAGCATTATCAATGTTAAGGAAGTAACCATGTGAGGTAGAAGGTTCTCCTATACCTAACTGATAATCTCAATAACCCGAGTCATTCTCATCCATTATGTATCTTTTTACAAAATTGATACTAGTAGTAGTCATTTGAATATGTATTAGCTGTAATAAATCTTCTTCTCCAGAAGACTCTTCAATATTTTCTATGATTAATTGTTCTTCAATAATCATAGGTAGAGAATAATTCTCTCTTAAAAGAGTTCTCTATGTTTTTCATAGAGCTCTTGAATTGCAAGAAGCAATTCACCATTTGTTTTTTTTTTCCAGATACGTTATTTGAAGATATTCTATAACTGATTTACTTATTTCAAATAAATTAAGATAAAATTGTTTAGATTGCTCTATGACATTAACTAAATATTTCACAATTGTCGTGTTAGTATACTTTTGTGTTTCATACTTTCATTCTTTGAAGAAAACTTCAAAGCATTTGACCAGTGTAAAAAAAAATGTATCACATTTTGATGTTCTCCCTCTCTCTCTCTCTTTTCCTTTTGAGGAATTGAGATCGTAAGAAGAGGTTTAAGTAATCATAATGTTCTTACTAAACCGCTCATCAACTAAAGCATTATTAACTTTAATTTGTTCATATATAAACTTTTTGCCTTTTTTTGTATATGATAGTTGGTTAAAAATATTGTTTAACATTCCTGCAAGATATTCATTGAACCTAGCTGATTTTACTTCAGCATTCAAAGTGAGTGCGATGATAGTAAGTCTCATATGCATCATTGTAGATATATATTTATGCAAAAATAATGATTCATCTATCATGCTTAAAGATGTTTGTGCATTTCATATATGAGAAGGATAAATAAAATGTTCTTCAAGTAAGACTAGTTCTGCCACCTAAAGGCCACCTATCTTTCAATTCAGGATAAGGGCACCTAAGACCGGTGTTCAGACATGTTCTAATAAAACGCATGCCCAATAAGAATTTGGTGCATCAGTTTCTATAAAAAAATGTTTTCACTCTTGGGCAGATAAAGCTTAGAAAATTATGTCAATCATTTTTAATGTCTTGAATTCCCTTTCTTCTTCTCCAGAAAGGAAAATTTGCATTCTATCAGTCTCTATCTAGAGATAAACCTTTTGGTTGTTTATGAATCTTATTAATTTGATTTACCTTGTGTTGCAAATATAAGCTATGCAAACTTTGTTTTGCACTGATACATATTTTTATTTCATATGATTGTCCGACCAAGATGATTGTCTTTCAGACTATGAGAAAAAACCGAAATATTTATGCCATCTATTTTGGAGTTAGGGTCATATGCTTGTCAATTATGTTCCGTGTTAAGTATTAGTATTAGTAATGGACTTTAGTCCCACATCGGGCAGAATAATATAGAAAGGGGACAACATCTCATATATATATGTAGTCTCCTGATTAATAAAGTAAATCACATTATTCCAGTTCTACATGGTATCAAAGACATAACCCATCTACCCCTCTTTCTCTCTCTCCACAAAAAAAATCCTAACCCTAGATCAACCCCCCCCCCTTCGCCTCCCTAGCCCCCCTGTCAGCCTCCCTCGGCCATGCCTTCCGCTGCTCTGCCTCCTTCGCCCCCCTACCCTCGCCCCCCGCCTCCCTCGGCCTCCCCTCCCGTCAGTGCCCCCTGTCAGTGCCAGCCCCCCCCCCCCGTCAGCCCCCCCCCCCCCTCCCCTGTCAGCCCCCCTTCTGCCGGCAAACCCTCCCTCCACAAAACCCTAATCCTAACCATAGTCGCCAACATGTCCATTAACCCAAACCCTAACCAAGCCGCCTACCACAAACCGTAGCTGTCTTTTCCCACCTTCCAAAACAAAAAAACAAAAAACCATGTTGGAATTCTGAGAGGGCAGGCATTGGTTTGTTTGCTAGAACATCTAGATTCCCAACATCGATTTCCAGAATCTAACAAAGAGCAGACAAGTGATTTGTTTTGCGTGAATTTTTGTTTCTTTCCTTCCTTGATCTTCACATCGGGATCTAACAGAGAATAACTTGAGTTTTCTCTCTGTCCTGACGTGTGTGATCCATATTCATTATCTGCTTCCTATGCGCGTGTTGATGCTGGCCATGTTTTTAGCGCATTGAAAGAGTTGATGCGATTATCAAGTTGGAAAGATCACACTGACAGTCGAATCCGGAATACTGTATGATGACAGATACTGAGGCGAATAGCAGTGCTACAGACACTAGTGTCGAAAACGCAATGGCAGGACCAACGGACATTAGCATGACGATTTTCTCGATTCGACTTGTCGATCGAAAGGTTGGATGGACCAGAGGGCTACTCGACATAGCGAAAGAAGGTCGAGAAGACGCTTAGGAGAATGTGGTTGTCCAAACATCTTACTGACAACCCTCCAACAGAGACCGATCCCATAAGCGGGACAGGAGGGCCGAGAGTGGGGGGGCAGCTGGACATGTGGCTGGAGGCTTGTACCTGTTTGACGCACCTTCCCATGTTGCTTGTGCCGGCGTGAATCTCGATCCTTTCGAACTACACTGTCGGTTAGACCATCCATTTATCCAAGTTCTCCAAAATTTGTACCCATCTTTAGATATTTTTGTTTTTTTTTTCATTGTAAGTCGTATAGTTTGGCTAAACATTATCGAATTTCCTATTCGGTGAGTCAAAATAAATTTGTATCTGCTACTTTTTGGAGTTGGTGCATTCTGATATATGGGATCATATTCGGTTGACTCGATGATGAGTTTCAAGTACTTTGTTACATTTGTTGATGATTACTCACGTGTCACTTTTGTCTATATGATGAAAAATCATTCCGAACTATTTAAAATTTAGTGTAATTTTTATGCGAAAATCAAAACACAATTTGGTGTTCCGATTAAATGCCTTCGAAGTGACAATGGTTGTGAATATATGTCTAGTGAATTCAATTCACATATGTCTCGACATGGCATCATCCACCAACTTCATGTCCTTATACATCACAACAGAATGGTGTGGCCGAACACAAGAATCGCCATCTCTTAGAAACAACGCGTGCTCTTATGTTTCAAGCATGTACTCCCAGAAGATTTTGGTCGGATGTGGTACTTACAGCATGCTATCTTATTAATCGCATGCCATCGTCGGCTTTCAATGGTGCTACTCAATTTTCTCGGCTATATCTCAAACGAGAGCCATTTTCCCTACTTCTAAATTTTTTGGTTGTTTGTGTTATGTTTGGAATACCCGACCAACCCTTTCTAAACTATCCTAAGACAATCCAATATGTTTTTCTTGGGTATCCTAAAGATCATAAAAGCTACCTTGAAGAGATTTTTTTTCTCTCGGGATGTTACCTTCTTTGAAATCGAGTTTCCTCCATTCCTACAAATTACAGGTCCAGTGCCCCAAGTTTACCAAGAAGATGATTTCTTGTTGTTTTCTGTTCAAACACAACAGGCCCCCGTAAGGGTGCCCTCCCCTACCGAGCCAGTATCCCGGGTCCGACGATCCGCAGACAACGGTTCAGACAGTACCGTCGTCGTCCGAACGAGTGTCGCAGATGGTGCCTCCGTCTACGGTCAGAGAGCCATCATCCTCATCTAGCTCCACTGATTCGCCTCCGCCTGTTCCTCCAGCTTGACCTCGTCGTGCCTGTCGTGATCATCCCTTGTATGTTAAAAACTACAAAGGGCTTGTGAGCCACACTCAGTCCTTGATAGCTACTATTGATGGGATTCAGATTCTCAATTCTGCAGAGGAGGGTCTCAAACATCCCGGTTGGCGTGCTGCTATGAAAGAGCAGATGAAAGCGTTTTGGGAGAAACATACTTGGGACTTGGTAGATTTGTCGCCTGGTAAACAGGCAGTAGGTTGCAAATGGGTGTTTACGATCAAAGTAAAACCGGATGGCACTCTTAATCGACTAAAGGCTCGTCTGGTGGCTAAAGAATATTCTCAGACTTATGGTGGAGATTATTTTGAGATATTCTCCCCAGATGTCAGGATGACCTTTATACGCGTACTCTTGGCCTTAGTTGTTCGCTACGACTGGCCATTACTTCAGCTGGATATCAAGAATGTCTTTCTCCACGGGGATCTTGAAGAAGAAGTGTATGTGGTGCAACCTCCCGGGTTCGTTGCAAGGAAGGATAAAGTGTGTCATCTGAGGAATGCCTTCTATGGTCTTGAACAATCACCTCGTGCATAGTTTGGTCGATTTACACATGTTACTCAGTTTGGCATGTGTCAATCAAAGAAGGATCATTCAGTATTTTACCGACAGACATCGGCTGGAAGGATACTACTTAGTATCTATGTTGATGACATTGTGATCACAGGAGACGACAGTCAGGGCATTGCAGGACTGAAGAAGTTTCTGGGAGAACAATTTCAGACCAAGGATATGTGATCGTTGAACTACTTCTTGGATGTAGAAGTCGTACGAAAAAAGAGGCACATTGTGAGGAAGTATGTTCTAGACATACTAAATGATGCAGGAATGATGCAAGCTAAGGGGGGCAACATCACCAATGGACCCAGGAGAAAAGTTACTCCCCGACGAGGGGTACTTATGACTAATCCGGAACAATATCGTCGAGTAGTTGAAAAATTCAACTACTTTGCAGTTATGACTCGTCCAAATATTTTCTTTGTCGTCAGTGTCGCGAGTAGATTTATGTCTTCTCCACGAGTTCCACATTGGCAGGCAATTCTCAGAATTTTGCGCTTTCTAGTCCAGAATCCTGGAAAAGAAATTTGCATGAAAAATCAGGAACATACAAATGTTGAGTGTTTTACCGATGCTGATTGGGATGCAAGCCTGACGGATAGACGATCTACATATGGTTACTCGGTATTTATTGGCGGAAACTTGGTATCGTGGAAGAGCAAGAAGCAGAGTGTGATCGCACGATCAAGTTCCGAAGCAGAATATCATATGTGCTATATCTGAAGCATCTGCTACAAGAACTGGAAAAATAAGCAGGATCTAAAGCAGCAAATATGTTGTGTGATAATCAGTATGCTATCCATATTGCTACCAACCATGTGTTCCATGAAAAGACGAAGCATATTGAAATTGGCATCCACTTCGTCATGAGTATCAAAAGAGGATAATAAAGTTTCATCATGTGATGACCAGTGATCAGATAGCTGATATCTTCACGAAGTCTCTTTTGGGTCCTCGGATTCAATTTCTGTGTAACAAGCTGGACATAATTGACATATATGCTCCAGCTTGAGGGAGGGTGTTAAGTATTAGTATTAGTAATGGCTTTAGTCCCACATCGGGTAGAATTATAGAGAGAGGAGATAGCCTCTCCTATATATATGTAGTCTCATGATCAATAAAGTAAATCTCATTATTCCAATTCTACACTCTGTATCAGCTTTCATCAAACGATACTTGTTATCACGGAAAAGCATGATTCAAGGCGCTCCTATAGAAATACCTACTGGATATTGTAGCCCCTCATATCTACAGTGTTGCATGTCCTCATGCAAAGAGGTCCTCCAATTTCTGAAATACAGTGAGCATATTCTAGCATTTCATCAAACACAAATCTCTCATGTTTTCATCTGAATGCTGAACTAAAGTTTGGTCTAGAAGTTAAATTGGCTTTGCAGTGTGATATTCCCTACATTTAACTTCCTAGTGAAATTATATGCAGTCACAATCTTCAGACTTTTACAACAACAAAAAAAGGAACGAGTTTAGTTTGTTTAACATACAAAGAAGACTGAAGACACTTTTTATTCACTTATTTGTTTGATACAGTTTAATTAACTATATTTGAAATTTCATGATTTCATTCATGATTTTACAAATTGTATGTCTGTGGCAAGAATTTATTTCTAATATTCAAGTAAATATTTTGAATCTTTATCAAATAAGACAAAAACATCAGGTTACCTACACCCACACAAAAACTTAAGAGATCTGAGCATATACACCATTTTCTTCAAACTTCTGCTGTATTCACTGAATTTTTTCACCAAATTCTTAAGTTACCATCAACAACAAAGCTTTTATCCCAAATTGTTGGGGTCAGCTACATGATTCCTCATCTTCCATTCAACTTTGTTAAGTGCCATCTCCTTATCACATTAGGCAAATTCATATCTATTTTCACTGCCCCAATCCAAGTTCTCTTAGGTCTACTCCCTAGACCTAGCAGCAGCTCCCTTAACCAATTATATGTTACTCCTAAATTCTAAACTTTACTCAATACTGAATTTATGACTGATCACATGTTCAAACTTTGTGAAAGATTGCAGTAAAATGTTCGCTGAAAGAATAACTTGGTTGAACTTATGCAAAAAAATGCAAACTTTGGACTTCAGCATGTTAGATTAGATTGGTAAAACCCTCGGGACCCTATATGAAATTTTTATATAGGTGATTTCATGCCAAAAATTAGAAAAGGGGAGCAAGATTACTAAGTTTGTTACAACAGCTAAGGCTGTGTTTGATTGGACTTTTTTTCCATGGAAAATATTTCCATCACAAATTTTCCACCAATTGTAGTGTTTGATAGCTTATATTTTCCATGGAATCATTTTCCAAAAAACTACCATTTTCTATATTTTTCTCCAAAATGGTGGAAAATGAAACTTGTCCAACCCATAGGAAAATATCATTTTCCATGGAAAATGATATTTTCCGTAGAAAATAATGGCAATCAAACACCAAATCAAATTTTCCATAAAAAATTTTCAAAATTCCATAGAAATTTTTTTCGAGGAAAATAACTCCGTGGAATTAATTTTTTTTTCCACATATTTTCCACCTTGCAATCAAACGCACCCTAAGTGATTCTATGAAGGCTGGACTTTCCAACAAGACCGAAGACAAGTAGCATTCTGCTCTCAAATATCATATTTAACAACAAACTCATTAACTTAGTTGTCAATTTTTAAAACCCAAAAAATAATAAGACATTTAAATACCTGAAAAATGGAAAGCACGGTGACAGGATCCGTTGCTGATATAAGAGCACCAAACATAAGGCACTCAACCAGTGGCAATTTATACATGAGAAACATTAACCCACCAAGGTACCTGCGAAAGAAAGAATGACACCATATCACAAAGTACTCCAAGGAAACCCATTTCACATGATAGACATGATTAAAGATATGCTTACACTAATACCCCTGTAACAACTGAAGCAATAAAAGTCCCAAAGATAGCAAATGTAATAATAGCTCCAAAGTTTGAGAAGAACGGTTTCTGTCAAATAAATTGCCGAGGTCCATCAGGGAAGTCAAGCATGTCAACTACAAGACACGCCCGGAACCCAAATTAACAATAGATAACTTACCGGTGCCAAGCTGAAACCTGACTGAGTAAAATCGGGTCAAGTGAAACAATACGTAATTTAAGGAATCATTTACATTCTCAAAGTTAATCCAAAAATAAAGTTCATAACTTTAGGGACTAGGAAGAGAAATTCAGGATATAATATAATTGGAGGTAGCAAGAAGAGGAAGAAGAACTCCTCATGAAAATTGAACCATCCCCTGCAAAAGGAGATAATTAATATAGTGAAGAAAAATAAAGCATAATGTCAGATTATTTCGGAAATCCATCAAAAGAGAAACTAATTAAATACAAACCTAATGTTGTTCTCGGTATGTGATACGTTGGCAAGTCCACCAACAATTAAACCTGCAAGGAAAAATAATGATGATCCTTTTTTCCCAAACAAATTATTGTTGCTATGAGCTTTTCTTACAAAAATATTTAGAGCAATTGATATGGATGTTACTATGGCGCGCCATGCAATCAGACAGCTTTTCATGCATAAAATTGTATATTTAAGCTAAAGATCTCACATTTATTCTAAGGATGAAAAGAAATTATATGAAGTTTTGATGGCTTACATGAGAATCTTAATTTTCACTAAAATGTCACTTGCTGATAATAAATTTACATGGTAGATTATAAGAGTGGAAGTAGAATGAAATGGTCCATAATAAATAGAATTAGACCAAGTTGGATGAATCTCTGAATTGGTCTTCAGTGGAAACTGCCGCTAAGGTTGCGCATAAACATCCATAAAAATAAATTGTAGCACATGAGGGACAAGGGGTTAGTTTAGGCATCAAAATGTACCCCAGGTTTGTGTAGATATGGATAACATATACCCAAAATTAAGCAACATACTACAGAAAAGAGGGTTATAAGTGTTACAATCTACCAGGTACCAACAAGATTATGCATAATTTTGAGCTCAAATAAAATAGGGTATTTAAAAACTAGGAATGGAACCCCCATATAAGGTCGGAAAAAATCCCAGTGATGTAGAGGCTTGTTCACACACCTCTGCCAGCTCCTCATTCGAGAGGAGAGGTAAGGAGAGTATGTGATTGTTAGATGATAAAATTTATGCATCTTTTCACATTTGATGCATCGTGAACCTTGGGTATTATTGTTTATCAAGTTAAATACTTAGAGATAAATCAAACTGTTTTTATTTTAACTGGGTACAGAAAAACTTAGAAGATGTAGCAGACTGCTTCTTTAACTGGGTTTTATTGTATTTCATTTATTGAACGCAACAGTAAGGATTGTTGTTGCATGCATCCTGGAGTAATATTTCATTTTACCTAGATCTATATAGTGTGTGTGTGTGTGTCAATAAGCACTAGGACATGTGGTTAGACATAAGACCAAGAAACCAAGTCGGTGGTCTGAAATCTGAATCCCCCTGAGTGCGATATGCCCTTAAATATTAAAAAGATCAACCGATATATTTAGGTAGCAATTGATTGACACTCGGAGCAGTCAACCCAAATAGAGGATTGTGGTACTGACGCTCAACCAGAGTTGAGCATGCAATGAAGATCCTTCCGAGCGGTTGATCAAGAAAAGATGCACCATACGCAGAAATCAAAGATCAGCACGCAAAGAACCAGATATGGACAGTGTCCGGGGAGGCTTGTGTAATAAAAACCAAAACTTGAGTCGGGTAGTAGGATGTAGACTGACCATTTGATATATATATATATATATATATATATATATATATATATATATATAGTAGTGCTCTATAACCACCCTGATGGTTTCATATACTGACCCTATCTTACATAGGTTGGATTGAGATTGAATGGTTGAGATTAAAAAGTGGTGGGACCTACACATTTTAATCTCAACCACTCAATCTCAATCCAACCCATGATACACCGGGTGGTTCCATAATACGAAACCACCCGGATGGTTCTAGAACATTTTTGTATATATATATATATAAAGCAGGGTTGTCTTTTGCAACAAAAGACAAGGATAAAGGATGGTCGGGATTAATCGATGGAGTATTCCGAACAGACTAGGAAATATCGCGATTAAAACGGAGTGGTCTTTCCCTACACGTGTATGTCATCTAAAGAAGTGTCAGGGTTGGTCAATAATTTTAAAGATATTATTATCAATATGAATGGTAAAGCCGAATTATCAAGGAGTGCCGGAGGCACGGGTCGATTTATCATGAAGTGCTAGAGGCAAGAGGGTTTCCGGTATCTATATATATATATATGAGAGTAAGGTTGTATATCTTGACTCTCCCAAACCTTGCAAAGCAGGACCCTCATGGCACTTGGACACCCTATATTGTTATTCACTATTCTCACCTTGGTTTCTCTTGCATTTTTCGTGTGGCTTTTCAGATACCAAACTACCTGTTCTGTTCAAAGAAAACATATTAACATCTAAAACTCCAAACCAATATTTTACACCTTGACACTACGATGTCCAGAACTTTTAGGGTAAGGAACTATAGTATCAAAGTAACAGCAGCAAAACAAGCCACAATGTTCGGAACTATTTTTATGCATGACATGAAACCACAAGGACTTTATACCAGATTTTTGGGGTTGGTCACATGAATATTTATCTTCCATTGAGCTCTCTTAAGGGCCACAAATCTACCATTATAAAATTTCACTACTTTTCATAACCACAATTTAAGTGTGTCTAGGTTTATCATTATCCCTAGTTCTTGGCTTCTTGCATCTCCTTTAACTAATAAGTGTCACTCTTGACCAGTGCATCTATTGTTCTTCTTTGACATGCCAAAACACATGTCAAAACTATGTATTGTCATTTGTCACTCCTTGTTCTCATTTCAGGTACGCTCTTATACAGGTTATAAATATCCATTTGGCAGTAAAATTACACGATCTCTTGGGGGCATATTACCCTCCTTTGCATTGAAAATTTCGATAAAATAAGAATCAAGGATTGTCTACAACAAGCTCATACATATCAGCAACCAACTTGCATTCTTAGTTGTATGACAAAGGCCCATCTTGCCCATAACTACCTTAGCCGAATATGGTAATTGACCTTCCCAACTAATGCAAACAACCTATCTTGCACATAACTATCTTACCATGTCAAAGAGAGTTGGTGTCAAGTTGCTAGCCAGTCAGAATTTTTGCCGCAACTCTATCACCTTCAATTAATACTCCATTGCAAGTTCATTGTGAAGAGAGGCGAGTCGAATAGGGGAAATCATGACGATGAACCAGATGACAGGAGGAACCATATGAGCAAATAAACTGCTGGAACACTGACAAAGCAGAACTGACGCTGCATATAGCCAGCTTCTGGTTAGCATATCGTTATATGAATCCAAGCTCAGACAGCGGAAATTATTGGGTTTAACTTTGAAAATGGAACGATTTCAATACAAGTTTTATAATTAGAAAAGCAATTGCCTAACCATGAAGGTGATGGATTCTAACTTGGAACAAGGAAGGTAGGCTACCAAGCTACTGAATTGAGTTCCTGGTCATTTCGAAATGGGGCGTTAGGAGATATTTATGTATAGACTTGAATTTGGAAAACAATGAGCATGTTTCTTAGGCTTGTGAATGGAAGAGTGGCCATTTATTGAACAAGATGAAAGAGAAATCAGCCCGGAAAGATGTCAATTTGTGCCTTTTCTCCAACTTTCCGTCTTGTAAGTTTTAACCTTTCTTTCTTTCTCCTTTCTTCATGTCTTTCTTCTACTCCTCATCCATCTTTCTATTTCACTATATTCAAACTGAACATTACCTTCTATTCTTCATCTTGTATACTTATTAGAACATATTGAAACCAATTCGCAACCTCATTAAAAAGACCCTTATCCGTAAACTCTCTTTCTCTTCCCCTTGCATCAAACCCATGTTTTTGTCCGTCTTTCATGCCTGACAACCAATCACATAAAATAGAAGAAGAAAAAGAGGTTGATAGTAATAGCCAGTGGACAATCAGAGTTGCCAAATATCTCAAAAAAATGAAGCATAGAATGGGCTGACAAAACTAATAATGAAGTGAGGTCGATGAACAATAAACTCGGGTAGGTGGTCGTATTGGTAGATAAGTTGTATGAGCTGCAAAAGTTTCACCTAAATGGGCTGCATAGTGCGTAAGTGATTGACAGCATACAAACGTTTAGCTAATAATGTATTCACCCACCGTTGGGTCTCAATTGGAAACATAGTTTAGAAAGAAAAGAAAAATTAGTGCGTTAGGCTTAACCTCCCAATAACTTAATGTTAAGCATTTTGGTGAGTTTCTAGAATTATATTAAACTCCTTCCTAAACCTAAGCCAGAGTTGGTGAAACTCTAATCTGATTGGATTTTGAACTCCATTTCCTTCTCCTTTTACATAACTCAAATACTACTTCCGTACTCCCAAATGTCTCATAACTTCAATATGACTCCATAGTTCCCAACCTCTTTTTCAAAATTCCAAAACTCCAAAATAAACCTAACTCCATTTAGTAAACTTAGTTCCCAAACTAGGCCTTAAAGACTAATAAGGTCATTAGTCGTGTCCTTCTAATGCCTAATTCAATAAAATCCAAATTCAACAACATCAGACCTCCAATGTTTGTGAACTAAGGTTTCAGCTACTTGGATCCTCAAAACAGGTATGCGAGTCCACTCGGGGCTATGTCGCATATACATGAATACGACAAGACACGAACATGGCACTGTTTTTGGCATGTCCTCCATGTCATCTCCAACATGCGTCCAGCATTAGCACAACATACACAACCGGTTTTGCAGTATCCATGCTTCCTAGAGTCACAAACGTATAGGAAGCAAACTTGTGGCTTTGATTCAGTCACATTTTTTTTTCCTCCTATTTTTGTTTTTATTCTTTCCTCTTCTAGTTCGTTAAACCATCATTTCTTACTAATCAGCACAACAAAAAATTTCATTAAAAAAATAAATAAAACTTCACCAATCACTAACCATCAAAAATTAGGGCTTTGAAACAACAGTAAAGAATCAAGAGTCGCAAATGAGAATTGGGCGGTGACGTTACCGACCGATCAAGAGGGAGGCGCTGGCCTCGGGGAGGTAGTAGAACTTGTGGCGGCGGAGGACGTGACCGAGGATGAAGGAAAGCACCAGCATGGAGATCTGCAGGAGGATCCCCACCCCCGCCGCCTGCTGCTCCTTCCCCGGCGGCGGGCTCACCGCCGGCAATCCGGTCCCGTTACTCTCCATAGTTCGAGAGGGGATTTTTGTGCAGAGCCCCCTCGATTTCTAGGAAAGTCGCTCTTGATTTTCGTTCGTTCGTTCGTTCGTTCTTCTTGACTCTTCTTCTTCTACTGCTGAGGAGGAGGAGGAATCGTGCGGGTTATAGAGAGGGTTGCGGGTTCCAAACCCGACCCGTAAGATGCGGTTATTGGGAGTATTTTTTAGGTGTCTATCGGGCCAGGCCAGCCCGGGTCAGCATTGACTGGATTTGACCTGTTCTGTGCTAGGCCAGGTCAGCCCGGAGATGAAGACGGGCTGGACTGGAAAACCTTAACTCAAATCCAGTCCCACCTAGAGTCCGAAATTAACGGGTCGGGCTTGGCCGGGGTGGACCCAGTTCGCATTGGCCCGTGGAAAATATAAAAAAAATGGCCTTTCAAAAAAATAGCTTCAGAAAAAAAAAATCTTATTTTTAAAAAATTATTAAATTTATTCATTTCTGAAATTTAATATAACAAAAAAAAAATTGTAAACAGAAAAAATGAAACTATAGATCTTAGTCTTCGGTTTTCTGCCCAGTTCAGCTCTTTCTATTGGAACGCGGTGTGACCCGAATCGGAGTTGGCCCATGAGGTGCGATATTAAATTGGTCTCATATGCCTTAAAAAAATTATAATGTAAGGCCTGAACAATTCTCAATTATCTACATCTCATGATCTCACCTCATATCCGATGTGGGACTAAATTACCAACTTCATTGTCATCCTCCTTTGAGCGCTCAACCGGAAACGAGATACAAATCCAACATTTTCTCCTCAAGTAGTACCGTCTGTAGTAAGAGACTCAAAGTTCAATTCATTAATGTAAGCACATTCATCTCTTAAGTGTTGAGTTTTTTTTTTTTTTGCATGAACCTAATCTCGAACGCAAAGCAGACTTACAAAATATCTAGCATCATTTTACTTCTCTTCTTGCTTAGTATTTTTGAACATGCACTAAAATAAGATTCTGATGATATTGTGTACATCGGGACCATTAGAAGTTCACATGCCAAAGAATAAAGTATATGATAAAAAAATTTAGTCTTTTTCACTATTCTAAAATTAAAAAATATGATAAAAATTTATCATCATAAGAATTTAAATATAAGGATAAGTCTTGAGTTGGTAGAAAATATTATTTTTGTTTCTTCGTTTATAGTATACTCTTAGCATGAGATAACTTACACATTAAACCATAGCTACCACTATTTTCTTGAACAATTGTACTGGGTAAGCTTGATATAATTTTTTATTCATATAAACTAATTAGAATATTTATAGGTTTAATTCTTAATTTTAAGCTACTTATCTCAACGTCCATATTGTCATAAAATCGTCTAACAATATAAATACACCATATCATTTAATTTTAGAATCTAAAACCGCAACAAAACAATATAAAAGAGGTATTTCGTGACAATATTTTAGCAATTTTATTTCCATTTTAGTAACGTTGTGTAACACCCTATTTTTTAAAAAATTTAAAAATTGAATTTCTGAATTTTTCGGTGATTTTTAATTAATTATTAAAAATGTCATTCAGGGATTAATATTTTTATGTATTAAAATAATTATTAAAATATTAAAAAATATATTTTTTGGTGTATTATTAATTATTGGATGTTGTGTAATTTTTCTGAAATTTATTGGGCTCAAAAACTATTTTTAAATTGCTAAAAACTCCCGTTTTAATTGAACTGGGTTGAACCGGACTGAACCCGGTCCAACTGAACCGGACCGGACCAACTAAACCCAACCCTGAACCTAACGGGTCGAATCGGATCCGGACCCGACCCGAACCCGACCCGCCCCCAAACCCTACACCCCTCAGGCACGATCCCCCGCCCCGCCCGCGTTTTCCAGCCGACGCCCTGCCCCGCCCGCGGCCAACCGCCACGACCCCGGCCACGTCCCCCCCCCCCCTCCGGCCTCCCCGCTCTCCGCCTCTCCCTCTCCCATTCCCTGTATAAACCATCCCCGAGCCAAACCACCGCCGCCACCATCACCGCCGGCCCACCCCGACGTCCCCGCCGCCTCCGCGAGCCCCCGGCGACCCTTCCCCGGCGACGGCGACGAGCCCCCGACGGCCCCAGCAGCCGCAACCGCAGCATCGCCGCCGCCATGCCCCGCCGTCGTGCCCGCCGCGCCTCCTAGTTCACGAACAACGAGGTACATGTCTTCCCAGTCTTGTATCTTTCTGTACATTGACCCGTTTTTCGTTCTGTCGAATCCTGCGCGTAGACCATGTGACCCTCACCCTCGATCTTTCATGATTCCTAACTCCTTGTGTCGTGCTTCAACATACATGTTTTACAACCGCGTTATCTCTGCTGCCGGTTATGTTTTGTTTTCTTAATTGCGAGGACACAATTCTTTAAAGGAGGGTAGATTGTAACAACCTATTTTTTAAAAATAATTTTTTTTATTTTTCTGTGTTTTTAATTAATTAAAATCAAGGTCCTTCAGGGATTAATATTTTTATGTATTAAATTAATTATTAAAATATTACAAAAATTATATTTTTGGGTGTATAATTAATTATTGGTTGTTGTGTAATTTTTCTGTAATTTATTGAGCTCAAAAACTATTTTTAAATGACGAAAAACACTATTTTTTAATTAAACCGGATTAAACCGGATTAAACCCAACCAAACCGAACCGAACCCAACCGACCGGACCCAACTGAACCCAAACCCTAACCTAAAGGGTCGGGTCCTAAAAAACCCGACCCGCGGACCCGCGGACCAGCCTACCCGACCCGACCCTTACACAGTAACATCACCCCACGATTCCCCCGCCCCCGACTCGATCGCCACGACCCCAACTCCTCCGCCGACCGCACGACCCTGCCCTCCACGGCCGACCACCCCACGACCCCCGACTCCGCCGGCCCTCAACCCCCCGCTCCGCCTCGCCCTCCCCTATTTAAACCCCACACCACCGCCACCACCATCATCCGCCTCCACCTTTACCCCTCCGGTCACCGCCTCCCTGACGACGACGTAGACGACGGCGACGACTCCGACCCCCGCCGACCAGCACCGCCGAGCAGCACAGCAGCCGCCGCAGCCACAGGAACCGTCGCTGTCGTGCCCCGCCGCCGACACGCCCCTCCACGAGCAACGAGGTATACCCCTTCCCGCTCGCGTAACTCCCTGTACGTAGATCCAATTTTCGTTCTGTCGAATCGTACGCATAGACCTCGTGACCCTCTCGAACCCCGTGCAATTCGTTCGAGGTATCGCGTCCTGTGTCGTTCGCAAACCGCGACGCAAAAACAGAAAAAATAATTCCTATTTCTGAAAATCAGAAATCGTCCTGAACTCACAAGTTCACGGCCATTTTACTCCCAACCTGTTTAATATTTTTGAATTCTGTTTGAACAGTTAATTAGATAACATAACTGAGATTAAGATCCTGTAATTAGTTTATTTTATTGTGCTGTAATTTGTGTTTTATTTGCGGGTAAAATGACCAAAAGACTTGGTATTTAAAACCCTAATTTTCCTAGAACTGGGTGCGCTCCGCTAAACGAGGCGACTTGGTTGTGTGCAAATTTTACCGAAAGGTGCGCACCATCGATACGGACGTATGAGATTTCGCGAAAGTTGATTTGGATGTGCGTGCACACCGGAATCAACGCGTATCCGTCGACAACACCCCGTATCGACCCTGTTCTGAAACTCGTTGTAACTTCGTGTGTGCTCGTCGTTTCGAAACAAAACTTGTTCCATCAGACTCGTAGCGATAGTAGGTCATGTGACCCAAGTTTGGTTCGATTCAGAGAACGTTGACGAAATCCCGTATCGTGGGCCCCACGGCTCCACTTGACGGGCGATTTTGTGATCGGCTCATCGGAATCCATTTCTGGATATTCCATTGGGTTCGTATCATCGTTCTGGACTTATAGACACTAAGTTTGACAATTTAAAAAACTGTCTCTGGCACGTTTTTTGGTGCGAAGTGGGCCACATGTGGACCCCGCTTTGACCAGAAACTGTCAATTTTGTCCATGTGTCCAAATTTGACTTATGAATAGGTAATTCTAGTTATTTCATATCTTCTGAGAATGATAGTAATGTTTATTTCAGCAATCGGAGGAGTACTTGAAGATCCCGCTGATAGAGGAGCAACAGTTGGAAACCAAATCCCAAGCAAGTGTACCTTGCCAATCTTGCAGTACTTGATTTTATATTATTCATCTGATTTATTTATATGATGTATCTGTTCAACCGAGGACCGCGTGACATTGCTTAGCGTCCGAATAATATTCGGGTGTCGACGCCGTACGTGGAGTCGTGTAACGTCACTAGAGATTGATATCGCGATCATATATATCTTCGTGCTTGCATTATCAAGTACGTCATACCATAGGACACTTGACACTGTTCATGAGACAGAATCTTCCTGAGATATTCATGCTAATTTTGTATAGGTTACAGGATTCGTAACATAGATATTACATATGCTTAGCTATCATTATGACTCGCTGCATCAGTTAGAGGTCATGATCTTGCGTGACATGGACATGAGACGTCGTGGACATGAGACGTGTGATTACATTGGATGGGGAGAGACACACAGGCTACAGGTTGATTATATTATTACGGTGTCGTAGCCACGCCGAGCTAGGCTCCTACATGATATCACTGTTACCGGCTCCACGACACAGAGCTTGTAGTAGTCTCAGCCTGAGTTCTAGCAATGCTCTCATTTTGCATATCACATAGCTGGTTATATAGTTTGCCATCTTGATTCATTTCATATACTGCATTTATTTTGGCTTGAGTTATTCTTATACCTTGCTATGTCCCCTGAGGACCTGGAATCCAGATTATGTCCCCAGGTTTAGCAGAGGAGATCTACCCCGAGGTGTACAGGACAGGAGCAGACATTGGAGCAGTACCAGAACCCGAGGACGAGGTGATCGCCGAGGATTTCTCCTGCGTATCTGGCGTATTATACCAGTTATTTATATTGTTGACTCTTACTTCCTGTTTATTGAACTGCTGTATCAAACTCATTATCGGGTTGTTCCCCGAGACTTTTTATTGAGATTTGTTGGATATATTTGATCTTGATTATTCTGACATTTATTTTTTGATTATCTGTTGTGGATGAGATTAGTATCATAGACCTTTATAGTTGTTTTACAGCTTAAGTACACCATGATGGGTCCATTAAATTGGGTTTGTCCATCGGTGTGTGCTGCTGGCCATTACCACGTGTCTAGTCCTCGATATTTTGGGACTGGGACGTGACGGTGTGTTGCATGGAGAACACCCCTCTTGCTGGATTATGAAATACTTGTCCTAATGTCTCTTGTTTGGAGGGTGGAGCGGGAGAGGAGAGCGGTCTCAAAATATTTGGGGACCCAAACAAATTAAGAAAATAAGATAATTGTTAAATACAAATACTTAAATACAAATTAGCCCTTTAGAATTGTATAAGATTATTGTTAAAAAAAATACTAATTAGTGCTAATAGACAAAATTTAGAATATTTAATTAGAAATTATCCATAAGAATATTTGATATTATCGAAAATGCTAAATTGTAATTAAATACAAGAATTTGGATTCCTAATGATTCGTAAAACACACGCAAACATGTCAGATGTTATATAAGATATTGACCAAGATAATTGTGGATATCTTCTGTAGTCCCCCTCTATTTGCATGGACATTATGAGATATTGGCATTAGGAGACCAAATTTCTAAATACGACATTTTAACACTCTTAACTCATTTTTTATATGTTTTGGAACCCTAAATTTTGTTTTCTTACTTAAATACCATGGAACTTACCAGCCATGGGTAAACAATTGGTCTTACTTCTCATTTTTCTAGTTTAGAATCTTTGTACTCCGAATGAAAGTTGGACAAAGATCTAAGACCTGATCGTCCCAAGTTAAAATAAACATAGACCCTACTTGGTGTATGCTGCAAGGATATTTTTTCCTGACTAATTGAGTAATAGTTCTAACTACACCACCCAATGAATTGTACTTTGCCTGCACCTATAGTACACCTGTAGTAAGGTGGTCTCAGAGCTTAAAGGGTACCGTCTTTTTTGCTACCTGCTCTTTGATGCTACTCTGATACGCGGCCATGCACCGCACCTGTGTACTACTGGGTCAGGGATATTTTTGTAGTAGCTAAGGTGAACTTCATCTGTGAAGGAAGCCTAAACTTATTTTATGTTGAGTTTAGCATAGGAATAAGTAACTTGACATAACAAAATCATGATAATCATAGAAATGGCTGATTGCCTACTTACCTCATGAGAGGTTAGAACTTTAATCTTTATGAAGTTAGTTTTGTAGGTTTATAATATTCGGTTAAGGTATGTTAATAGTAGTTAATCTGAACTTCTTAAGCCTAAGCAAATTTCATGTTGTCTAACATAACTTAGCAACTTGAAACAAGAAAACTATCAGATAATCCTAAAAGTAGGTCATTACCTACTAAACTTATGAAACGGCAGGTTTAATTTTGGCCACTACTAGCTCAAACCCTTCAGCAATGAACATTTTCATAGCATACATCAGTTATCATTACAAAGTGTTTCAGCCAAAAGTGTATTGTCCTTTAAAACTATTTAATTCAAAATTTCCTAGTGTCTCGAATGTCAATACTGAAGATCCTGTTATAAAATGCCTCAGTTGATTAGTTGGGTATTCTCTGAACCTTGATATTAGTTCCGCAACCTAGTTCTTATCTTGAATGCTGATTTTTGGCAATTGGCTGGTACATTTTTTTGTAAATTCCGGTAGGGCCTAATTGTGGTAGGAATGAAATGTTTTCCTTTGCGGTCTGTTCCCTTGTGCTTTGTGCTCAATTCATCTAAGCATCTTATGATTTAGCCTGGTAAAAAAATGTATTTTTCTTGTTTTGTGTTGATTGTGTTTGAACTAAAGAAATACAAATATTTACTGGAGGACTCAGTTCTAGGTAATCAATTACAATCTTTGCAGTTTTCCTTCTTTTTTTGTTTTTTTGTTTTTTTGTTAAGAGTTATGTGACTTTGCAAGGGTTATGTTCTTGACTCGAATTCGGTGTAGTATTTAGGGCAGTCAGAGAATGATTTTGCTATCTCACATGTTCTGTGACTGCTTAGCTTCTTGATTTCCTCGTCTTGGAACATGGTTTAAATAGTGCAATTGTTATACATCACCTCATAATACAATCTATAGTTATCTGTGACTGGCAGTGACAGTGATTAGAAGAAGAAATGTAGACTTGTTGAAAACAGAGACTGCTCAGAACCCATGGAAGTAAATCTTCATCCCAAATCAAATACAAACTAATGATACAAACTTATGGTTATAAAATTAAAATTCATCAAAAAGTGGGAGAATTTGGTGTATCCTTTGTTTATACCGGAATATGTAATAGCAATCTCGTGTGTAGTGAGACTGGTCATGTTCTTGATATACAAATCAAATCAAAGAAATCAAAGGTTTAGACCTTTTGACAGATGGCCCATCTTTGAGAAAATTGGTAGAATCGCATATGAGAGGAAAATTTGAGCTCTGCACAAAAAGATCATGGAATAATTTACTTCTAATAATTATTTCATAGCTACATAATTGAAACTGTTTGAAACAGAACACGATAATTAAAAATAATAATAGAGAGCAAGAAGAGAGATTTCAATATCTAGATAGTACTTTCAGCATGTTCTTTCTCCTTCGGTACTTAGAGCCGCCTTGGCAAAAGGCAAACATTTTAGGTACTCAAAGCTTTCCACATAAAAACAGATTCTGCAGTTACCATATTCACCCTCCAGAATAACTTGAAAGTCTTTGCGCCCATCAGAGTTACACAGCAGTAGCTTGCAATTGCCAGTACTTCCAACTTTCCGCATATTTATCAAGACTCTGCCATCATTGTCGATCGCAAGGGGAGAGAAGGACTGACAAGGGTGAGGAAGATCCGGGAAGGGAATTCGAACTCTGCATTCCTTCATCCATACGCCCTTGTCGCGGTCCTTGAGTGACCACAAGTCCAAGTCGATATCCCTCTCCCCAAACAGGCTCTCCTCCCTCCACTCCGCTACCCATAGTTGCTCTCCCGTTCCTCTTAAAATGCGCGAGGTTAGTCCCCCATGGAAACTGGGACCCGAAAGGGTTGGAACTACGGACCACTTCTCTCGCTCAAGGTCAAACCGAACCATCCCCTTGACGTATGGGTCACTATCGAATTCGGGCATCATATAGATAGCTTCGTCTACATGTACTCCAAAGTATGTCGATACTGCAGGGATCGGAGGGTTGCTCACAGTCCTCCAGCAGTCATCGCCAATGGTGATCACTTCATATTCGAAGCCTTGGTAATAGTTGAGCCCAATTGCGAACAACTTGTATTCTTTGGTGGAAGGGACATGGGCAAGGACGTATCTATTTACTTTAGAATATTTTCTTCTGGTTGGCATTTTGATAACGTCCCTGCTGATGGTATTACATAGGTAGAGGTTGTTGCATTCATCCACGACCACTAGATCCGGACATGTGAACACCGAAATCGTCGAATTGCGGGATGTCTTGATTGTAGATTTTTCGACTAGGTTACCATTCGAGTCCAACATCGAGATGTGGATATCGCCCCGTGGAGAAGGGTGACATGGAATACTATTTGCGACAATGATCAAAGGGTTTTCTTTTGCGCGACGGTCGTGTGATGATCGAAAGACAGGATCGGAGATGAGTGCGTACCATGATTTGGAGACGCAAAGGAACTTGCAAAGAGTCTTCACTCGGAGACGTACCAGGATTTCATGGATGGTGTCCATGGGAAGACGACGGCAACAATATCTACTACTCGCCATGTTTTTTGCTTGTTTGTGATTTTTGTCCTTGCTATATCTATTTCTATTTCTATTTCTATTTTTTTTATATTGATATACCCAAATCTTCTTGTTGCCTCGCAATCAAATAAATTGTGCCGAGATGTATAAATTATATATTTCCACTAATGACAACACCATACTTTATATGGACCAGACGGCTCGTAAAACAGTCCGGAAACCAAGTTGGTCAAGCTCATGATGGCTCAGCCGAAGTTTGGTCAAAGTCCAAAATCTAATTTTTATTTTTATTTTAACCCGAAACACTGATATAATTGCTCTTATGCTTAAATTATAGAGTCCTAGGTCAACTAAATAATTAAAGAAAAAGAATACAATTGTTGTCTTCCTTAATCATGGGCCCATAGGTCAAGTAAATAACTAAGAAGACAATTTATTTTATTTTTTTCTCCATATACATATAAATAACTCGACACCCACTGAGTATCAGTGCATTGTCCGAGGACATGCCAGTTGGAGTCATGTTTTGACTCCATGTGTTCGATTCCAGAACTGCTTTCGTGTAATTCTTTGTTGACATAGATTGACACCTAGTAGTAGTGTATCAAGACCCCCATATGGTGTGTTGATGTTAGCAGCATCTACTGTTGATATGGTATTTTGGGTGTCATATTTAAGTATAGTATAAGCACATGGGAATATCCTGAGGACATATTTGGGATGCCAGAATATGTCACAGGATATTTCATTATGAGATTATTGTCATAATGATTGAGATCATTGTATTAATGACTGTATATAATGCCAATGAGACAATCAATAAAATAATCAACTAATTTCAATATCTACTCATGGTGTATTGATGTTAGCAGCATCTACTCAAGAACCTTTCCATGTTCCGTTATCGTGCAATTCAAGGTTTTCCATCATACTACGTCCTTACTAAATTTACAACACGGATAAGGTCGTGTCAGATTTTTCCTACTGTGTCTTAATCGTGTTTGTTAAGGCTCGTGTGTATCGAGTATGACTCCTTGTCTTACTGTCTTAATCGTGTTTGTTAATACATGAGTTAATGCTCATGTGTACCGAGTATGACTCGTCTAGTCACTCACCACCTTGCACAAAAATTTGTTGAGGATGGCTAATAACCATAAACCAACCACATAAAGTCTCTGACATTCCATTAGTTCATGCAATTGTAAATAACTTTCTTTCTTAAAAAAGGCATTCATAGGGCGACCAATACCAGATTGTTATTTGTACAACAGAAGGAAGATTACAGGAAGATGCAAACCAAAACTAGAAGTCCATCTGACCAGCATCAATGTCGCAACTTTCACCTCCTAATATTACAATCTAACCCCAAAAAACAGAAGAAAAAAAAAAGGGTTACGGCTTAAGAACTGTCCATAGAGTCACCGAAACTGCTATTCTGCTCTTCGGTCTTCCGAGCTCCAAAAACGAAGTTATCTGGTGCTACGCCTGGGCTCATGTGTTCAAAGATGGACATCGTACCGAGCTGATTAAATAGAGGAACTGGAGAAGCATCGGTTGGCTTCGGAAACCCAAACCCGGTGCTTGCCAGTGAGTCCATCTGGGGCAAGGGTTGGACTGTTGCAACCTCGTTGGATCCAAATATTTTCTGCTCAAACTCTACCAATTGATTCTGAACATCTGTGCCTCGTAAACAGCGAATTAATTTGATGACGAGAGTGCGTAAGAAAGTTTACGATGATGATACTACGCACTCCAGAAAATCAGAAGTTTATAAACTTCCAAGGAAATTCTCATATTAATTACTTTGCTTCAGAATATCCTTACAGTTACCAAGAAATACAACCAAAAAGAATAATAAAAGCTGACTTCATTCAGTCAGGTCCATTCGGCCTTTTATTTGGATTGATGGATGGATCAATGAAGTTGAACTATTTGATTTAACTATCCAATCATTTTCAAGGGATTAAGGGAGAAAAAATAGCTGAGAACTGAACTATGAACTCATCCACTCTTCAATATGCACCAGTTCTATAACTCATTCACAAGTGGAAAATTTATGGACCTAGTGTCCTTAGTAATAGACTTCCAAATTGAAGGGGTGTTATTTGGCAATTAAGATTAGTTATAATTGGACCTGTACTGCATTTTGATCATGAACCTCCTTAGAAGACAGTATGCTTTTGAGGGTTTGATGAGTGCATGTTCGATTAAAGGCTATTTAAGTTATGTTGACACCAAACTTGTATACCTTAACAAGGAAGAGCAAAATTGGCTTATTAATGTAACAATTACAAACTGTGCATGAAGGAATGCTTTATAAGAAATTGAGATATCGATCGAGTAAACTGTACTTTTGAGCCTATCTCAAAATCCAAATTTTTACTACGATGGATACGTCAGAAACAAACCTGCGGACAACTCCACTTGAGGTCTGCGTTCTTTCACCCACTGGAAACTCTGTGCAAGTCGCCATCCTTTGCATTTCATCAAGTAAGCGATTACAACAGCTGGTGATCTGTCAAAAGAAAAGGAAACAGCATAATCTCAATGTCAACAATGCAACTATGTCATAATGGCAGCATGTCTATCAGTGAAGAAAAAAAGAGACCTGCTTTTCCCTGACATGCAATGCACTAGTACACGGGCCTTATCCTTATCGCATTGCTCTGCATGATATGGTTGATGATTATACAGAGAGTCCAAGCAAGAGAAGGAAAAATGGCATGAGTTAGTTGATATATTATCATGTCAACCAAAAGTATAAATTTCCTTGTTATATGTAAAAAAGTGGGTGTAGCACCATATAAGCAAAAAAGACAATGGGATACCACTAATCTCAGCCAATATGGTTTCCGTGTGGTTGGTTGGGGTGTCCAGCAACAAGAAGTCAGTCATGGCTTTGGAAAGAAATTACACCCATGAAATTTCATTGTACCAAACTTGGTACACAGAGTCATCTCTATGGTTCAACCTCTTGGCCTTGGTACCATATTCAAACATCTATAACATGTACGAGACTATTGAGAAAAACGAGCAGTAAGGACTCTAGTAATCAAAGGAACGATCATACATAGAACAAAGAGTTCTGAGAAAAGGCAGGTGCAACCCCACATATTCAGAATTTTTTGTGGAAGCTATGTCTCGGTACCCAACCATCAAGAGAGGCTGAGACAGACATACTCCAGTATGAAATTGTTCTCTTCATAGTGACTTTGAAGAATTGGGCAAGTGTATCTTTTATCAGTGTACGAGAACACATCATGTTCTGCACCAATTAAGACAAAAACTCCGTTGGGATAAAGGCTTTGTGGTTGTTAAAAGATTAAAAAAAAAAACTTGCTACAACATGATTGCCGGAATATGAATCACCTATCATGTTGGCTATTCATTCACAAACAAATGTGCATTCAACTTGTTTAAGTTTTGGCATGCCCTGTAGCAAGGAAAAGAACACCCCCTTTCATAAGATGGTATATTCCATCATACCTATCTTTGTGGCAGTCTGTGTGATTCTACAAAATGCAAATACACAAACTAAGTGTTTCTCTTAACACTTCTAAAGTAAAGAATCAAAGCCTACTAGCTATGCCTCCTATATAACAAATTTATCCCAAAAGTAACGACCCGCTACTGTGCTACATGATCCTTTTCTTTATTCGGCCCTATTAAGGCCTATCAACAGAAAATGGCATTCTTTGTTACGCCTTCATCCAATTTCATTTAGGTACCTAGTTCTAGCAACTCCTTTAACTAAGATCCTACAACTCATCCTATACAGTGCATCTAGTAATCTATGTTGTACGTCTCCAAACCATCTCAAATGACTCTCTCATCTTATTCTCAATTGGCAGTACTTCCAACGTCTTATGCACTTATATTTATCATACTTTTGATGTATCGGCAATCATCGAACTTAACATTACTCAATTTACCATGTACTTAAAAGTACATAATTGCCCAAAATTTTATCCATTAAGTATGCCTAGTAAAGTAGTCATATCAGTCTTGTACTAATACTCTTTCAACTTGAAAGGTATCTCGGTGCCACAACTACTACTACTCTAGAAGCACTCTATTCCACTTTAGTTATTCGATCATTGTCACTCTTGTCATCACAAATGCGCAATACTTAGTAAATTTACCTCTTAATAATCTCTTGGCCATAAATATGGACTACTTATCTTGTGTTTTTGCTAAAGATATGTTTCATATAGATCATTTCGTCCTACTAATCATAAATTCTCTAGATTGCAAAGCTTTACTCCATGTAAAGTGAAGGGAGCTCTTCTAGTCATTAACTAATACACTCCATGGAGCCTCATCCAAATATACGAAGTAACTACATCAATAACTAGTTCAAAGAGAAAGAAGAACTTAATACTAGTCTTTGATGTAAACTTATCATAGTTGGGAATTTGATTTGTACCTCCTTTAGTTGTCTCCATACTAGCTCTTAATAACATACTCTTTAATAATGTTGATGCATTAGGACTTGTTTTTTCTCTATAATTATATTGTACATATTCTCAATAACTTCAATCCATTAGGACTTGTTCCTCCTCAACCACCTACCGTATAATCTCCTAGGAACACCTTAAAGTCTTGAAAACCATAAGTAAATTCTCTCTTCTTTCCTGTTTTCTAACTCACATCTGTGATTCAAACTTTCCCAACTAATTTATCTAAGGGAGGCTTATGGTTATGTCCAGTTCAAATGACTTTAGAGAAATTTTGCTGATTCCTAGTCAAGGTGACGTAAGTTGTACGCCAACACTTGGAAAGGCTTGATCATTAGGTTGACAAAATAAATTATTTGCAACTATATACAAAGGAACTATAAGCCTTTCAAATCATTAATACAAGAAAAGATGAAATTATAAATAACCAACCAGACACTAATAATGATATTAATAATGATATGCACGGTAAAAATGTTAACAAGAAATTTGTTTGTACATAAGAATAATGCAAAAACGGTTACCTATAAATTCAATTGCATCATCAAACTGCAAAACTTTGTCACCTTGGAGGCAATGATAAGTGAAAGAATTCTTGTATAGATTTTGGCATGCAGGTACTGTCTGTAGACAAAGCCAAAATTTTGTACCCAGTAGTGTTAAAAATTATTTCTAATGCTCCTAAGAAAAAAGACTTATTGCATTTGGATTGAAGAAACATAAGTAAAAGGCTCATGTGCAAGCTTTACCTAAATTTGAATAATTTATATATCTTATAAACATCAGACTTCAGTACTTCACATGAAAAAGTAATTGTTACGGAGGATATGGAAACAATTAATCATGTTTCAAAAGTATGGTATCGGCGAAGGCATTCCATTCCCCTCAATGACTTAATATCAGTAGTTGTGGTGATTTTGGATAAGAATATGAGAGTATATATGTCCAACAAAGAACTGGCAACAACAATATATAGGGTTTAAGAAGTCTTCTATGGCATTCAATGAAAGTATAACCAAATTAAGAATAATTGTTGGTCAGTTTGTCAAATTTTAGAAGATTTCCGGTCCAACTCTTAGGAATTTCTAGAATTTTGTAAAGCATACCTTATTTGGGACAATTGTGTTAATCAATCTCGCCTTATTCAAAAATATTTAAATCAGTTTTCGACCTTATTTGGCAATTTTTGGACGTTCCGGACAAAATCCCAAGTTTCCAACACTAACCTTAGAATTTCCTACCACTTAACAGATAACAATCAAAACCCACCAGATTTTACAAATTTACAATCAAGGTTTTTACTTCAAACTCTTTCTTGGCCAGATAGTCTTGAGAAGCTTAGTTCTAATCTTGAGGCATCATCTATGTTGCATGGACACAAACACCGTACGTTACAACCACGACCACATGGACATGGCACCTGTTTTAGTGTGTCCTAATGTAATTTTGGAGTGTCCATGCCATGCCATGCCAAGACAATCTGACATAACACCAATTTCGTGAGTGACCACAGGGGCAGATCTAGGAACTTTGGTCAATGGGGGCTTAGAAGAAAAAAAAATGTTATGAACATTTAATATGAGAATTCAATGCTTCGAACCTAGTACCTCCAATATAAAACAAAAAAAAAATTCACCAATTTTGCAACTCAACAATGTTTATATGGTGAAAGAATGGTGTTTAACAGTTTGCAAAATTATCAATGGAATCAATATTAAATTTCTGTTTTTCCAAAAATCCAGTGGGGGGTCTTGCATGAGGATCCACCCCTGAGTGACCATGGATCCTAGGGTATCATTATAAACCTCACAATTCCATAAAACTAAAACTGGTAACACTTGAAACCATTTCGACCAATATTTACAAATATTCAATCAGGGTTTGCACTCTGCACTTCAAACTCTTCAACCCAAGAATCTTCAGAAGCTTACTTCTTGAAGCATCATATATGTTGCACGGACACAAATACAACACAACATGATACATCCACGCTAAATGCACACAACATTAATTTTGGTATGTCCTGGTGTATTTTGGATTGTTTGTATCGAGTCAGATACATGTCCAACACAACGCGACACATACACAACACCGATTTTTTGGAGATCAAATAAACCCCAATTACCTAAGATTTAAACCGGTAACAATAAAAACTTACCAAATTTCAATAATTTACAATCAACAAATTTACAATCAGGATTTGTGCTTCATACTCCTTTAACCAATAATCTTGAGAAGCTTACTTCTTGAAGCATCATCTATATTGCACGGACACCAACACGACACACCATGAAACAAAAACACTTGCTTGTACACGACACCTATTTTGAGGTGTATTAGTGTATTGTTCCTATTGCGTCCTATATGTGTCCCTTATGTGACCTAACATAACACTAATTTATTGGGGTGTCGGTCGGTTCTTCCTAGCGCACAATCGTAGCCTCTTCCAAGTACAACCTCTGTTCTAAAAGGCGGCCTAGGCAGCCGCATAAGTTGCGCCTATGCGCTAGGCATCTGGTGTCCGTCTGATGTCCGCCTAGGCACCTGCCTAGTGTAGTGTCCTGATTCCATTGCGGAGCATGGAGTGGGCTAGCGGCCGAATCGCCAAGTCGGATTCAGAGAATGGGGAAACTTGGTCGGTATCGATTGATCGGGACAAATAAACGGGAAGCCTTTCCTCGTTATGGAATGGAAATCCTTAGAAGTTGTACCCAAGATGCAGTGCATGGTGTCCTGGGGAGTGAACTCTATATAAGGGTTTAAGCCTCAAGGCTCGTGCGCTGTTGGTTTTCGTTGTTGATTTTCGTTGTTGGTTTTGTGATTGTATTTTCGTAATTTTTTTCGATGAACGGTTTTCATTGCATGCATTCACTCTCTCTCATTTCATATCGAATTACTGAGAGAAAGAAGAATGATTATGAACCTTTGTTGGTGTCAATGCAGGTGAACCTGTGAACCGAGCTTGAAGTCGCGTGGAAGATCTCTCTCAGCAATTCACCAACTAGTGAGTGACTTCGATGCTTCGATGAATCCTTTAGTCAGCATGCCTAACAAAACGATCAATGATACCTAGCAAAGAACCCAGAAAGATAAAGCAAGATAAATAATCACATTACTATAAACTGGACTGTTGTAGTATAACGGTTATGTGGCAAAAATCATGGACTGGACGGTAAGTATGGTGGGCTATGGCTAAGGCAAACAATAAGATTGTAGCAATACTATATCAAGTTCTTATGTGCTTGCATGATTTCTTCTATTAGCTAGTTGCATTCATGCATGGTCATAGACAAACTTGTGCACAAGGGGTAGGTTCCTCGAGACGGTGCACCGGGGCCACGGGACCGCTTCGGCCTAGGGGGAACATGGGTGCTAAAGTACTTGCATCGGAAATTCAGGACCTTCAGTGAGGCTAGCTCCCTGCACTGAACGGGACGCTGAAATTCCATGAATGTCGTGATGACTTGGCCAGTGACCTTCATATAGACAGAGTGCATGCTAACATTGTCTTGTGCAGGCAGTGTAAGTTATTATCCATAAACAGGGATGGTTGAACGACCGTGGATAAGAATTACCGAATATGGAGATAAATATATATGTTTTCCTTATGTTCTTATAATATGAATTGTTAACTAAACTTAAGGCAACATAGCAAGATCACAATAACAATTGCTGCTTTCACATATCTACTTAGTGTTGACTTTTTAGGTGAGAATGGTTGCGGCCGCTCACCAGTACATGTTGCGTACCGACCCACGTTTGTGGGCATTCTCAAATGCTGAGGATATAACTAATGCGAGGGAACGTTGGCGGTTTTGGGGTTCGACTCTTTAGAAGCCTTACTCTTGAAGCTTCCAAGTAAAGATAAAGACTTCTGCTGAAGGTAGTCCATGAGTATTTTTAATATTAAATAAGGGATATGATGTATGGAGCAACGTTGTATCTCATTTCAATATTTCTGCAAGTTATAAGTCAAGTCTGGTATTTTCATCTCGGTCGTTTGAGGGCTTATGTTTTATTTCAAAGAATTATCAATAAATAGCTATTTCCATTTCAAATGTGTTCAATTTCTCTGTGAATACTGCAAACTCTATCTTCAAATATCCGTTTTACAAAATGAGCACGAGCGCGCCTTGTACAAGCGCAACTCCGGGCTTGTACGGCATCACGCCAAGCGAGAAAGGACGGCTCTGCAGAACCGGGTGTGGGAAGCCCAAGCAAGGACGTTCGGTTTGGCGGAACCATGGCGTGACACATAGTCAATCTCGATGCCCAACTATGCATGTTTGGGGATTTTATGGATTTGTTTTTACAATTTTCAGTAGTTTTTTTTTTCAACCGCCTAGAACTAGAAGGCCGCCTAGAACTAGAAGGCCGCCTAGGCGGGTTAGGCGTTAGGCGGCAGGTGCCCGCCCAACTAGCACCTAGCGCTTTTCAAAACCTTGAGTACAACATGATCAAAATCTCAACTTTCCAATAGAATTTACACAAATTCCTAAATCTCACACAAATAGTAATCAAAACCCACGAATATTTTCTACAAAATTAACTATCATGATCTTTGTTTCATACTCCTTGTATCAAAACCACAACTTTCGCACAAATAAGAGGCATAAATTTACATTGAGAATATGGGAGACTCAAATGATCTTGAGAAGTTCACATCTCGATGCACTATCTTAACACCCCAACTAAAGAAAATTTTCATTTATCAAGCATTGGAGGTCCATTTAAAATCACGTAAGTACATGAAACTGTTACTCCTTGTTAATCCTAGGTATGTACCACCATAGGTATGTACCACCACATACATACCCAAATTTTTATTTTCAGTTTTAAATACGGTTACTTCATAGATGCTTATTTGGCACGGACGGCTCTACAGAACCGGGTGTGGGAAGCCCGAGCAAGGACGTTCGGTTTTGCAGAACCAGAGCGTGACACCTAGTCAATCTCGATTCCCAACTATGCATGTTTGGGGATTTTATGGATTTGTTTTTACAATTTTTAGTAGTTTTTTTTTATTTTTTTCAACCGCCTAAAACTAGAACGCCGCCTAGAACTAGAAGGCCGCCTAGGCGGGTTAGGCGTTAGGCGGCAGGTGCCCGCCCAACTAGTACCTAGCGCTTTTCAAAACCTTGAGTACAACATGATCAAAATCTCAACTTTCCAATAGAATTTACACAAATTCCTAAATATCACACAGATAGTAATCAAAACCCACGAATCTTTTCTACAAAATTAACTATCATGATCTTTGTTTCATACTCCTTGTATCAAAACCACAACTTCGCACAAATAAGAGGCATAAATTTACATTGAGAATATGGGAGACTCAAATGATCTTGAGAAGTTCACATCTCGATGCATTATCTTAACACCCCAACTAAAGAAAATTTTCATTTATCAAGCATTGGAGGTCCATTTAAAATCATGTAAGTACATGAAACTGTTACTCCTTGTTAATCCTAGGTATGTATCACCATAGGTATGTACCACCACATACATACCCAAATTTTTATTTTCAGTTTTAAATACGGTTACTTCATAGATGCTTATTTGGCACTTAATGGGTACTTTTCCTAATGTAGCTCATTAGATATGATCTTGTTTTATAAATCAAAACTCCGGAACTTTTGTTTTAGAAATCAAGCTTTCTTTATTTCTAAACATTTACTACATAGTTTTCTAGTATAATTATTTTATAGCTATGGACCTATGGTGAAGAAATTTGGACCCTCAGTTTTAGTCAGGACGCCATGAAAATATGTTAACTCTAGAAATTGTCGTACCACCGGTACATAACATACCCGATACTTGTACCCATACCTATGCTTCATAGAATCTCATCAACCTACACTACAATCAAAATCTCAAATTTCCAACACAACCTCGCAATTTCTTAACAATTAAACACAGATTTTACAATTTTCCATTTCACACTCAACCCAATAGGTCTTGAGAAGCTTACTTCCTAAGGCATTAAGATGTACTCCCTAAGCACATCATCAAATTCCCAACTTTCCAACAGAAACCTCACAATTTCCTAACACGTGCACAAACAACAAATCAAAACCCACCAGATATTATAAATTTACAATCAAGGTTTCCACTTCAACCTCCTCAACCAAATAGTCTCAAGAAGCTTACTTCTCAATGCATCATCTATGTTGCACAGAAAGGAATATGACACACCATGATACAGACACGGACACATGGGAAAATGACCTATTTTGGCATGTCCTGGCAGTTATGAATTGAATCAAGTTTACGTTACTTGACCAAATTCACTTATTTCAAGTATTAAATCATAATATCAATCTTGTGAATTAACATGGGTGACAGGTCTAGTATCTTTTTTGAACACTAATGAACATGGTACAGTCACTACCATACGGACAAAACGCCTATTTTCGTGTGTCCTATCCTAGTATATTCTGGAGTGCTTTTGTTGATGAGCAATGCTATGCTTACAATTAAACTTGGTTGTAAGCCTTTACATCCGTCGTGTGGCAGTTGCTAATTGGTCCCCTCTCCCCATGTGGGGGTAGGGGGAGAGGGGAACCAATTACCAACCGCCGTGTGGCGGTTGTAAAAGTTTACAACCAAGTTTGGTTGTAAACTAGCTTTATTCTTTGTTGATATGGCACCAAATTTTTGGAGTGTTTCGTGCTTCCTAGGGCATCATCATAACCTCTACAACATCAAAATCCCAACTTTCCAACAGAAACCTCACAAATTCCAGCAACCCACGCCAGTAACGAACAAGATCCCAACTTTCTACAGAATACCCAATCAAGATCCCAGCTTTCGAACAAACGAGTAATAGAAAACTCACATTGAGGACGTGGGAGACGCCGATGGTCTTGAGGAGCTCGCTCCTCGACGCGTTGTCGTAGCTTCCCAAGTAGAGAAAGTCCTTCAGGACCTCCGTCGGGAAGGCGCCGCCGCCTCCTCCCTGCTGGGCCTCCGCCGGCCTCTCCGCCCGGACCGGCCGATGGCCGCAGACCCCGCAGACCTCCCCCAGCTCGTGCTTGTGGTAGTGGCCGCAGACTCCGCACGGGTTCTCTCTCACCCTCTTCCTCATCTTCTTCCGCTGCTTCTAGAGAGAAAAATGTCGAGAAAGATTGGATTTTTTTTAGAGGAAATGATTTTTTTGTGGTTTATGAGACGAAAGAGAAGAGGAAAGTTGGGAATCGGGTCGGATCGGATCGGATCGGATCGGATGGAGTTTTTGATTTGATGATTGGGACCGGAGGTGTTTTGTATAAATAAATAACGGTTTGGGTTGCAAAAACTTTTGTATGATAACGACTTTTTTTTTTTGTCCAACTCATTTAAGTTGGATGTGTTATGATTTACATAATACTAATTATAATTGGATTATGTTTTCTTTTCTTTTCTTTTTTACTTTCTGACATAACGTTTGAATTTTTTTTGCACACCGCATTACATGTCTTTGTACCCACTGTCTTTCAACTTCCACCATTTATAAATAAAAAGAATAATACGTCCTCGTAGCTCAATCCACTGATCTTTTGCCACCCAGCCGGAATCTTATACATCTCCTCGATAACCACAATAGTCACTCGAGTTCGGTTAATCGGATTATGTTAACATGTACTCTAAAGACAAATGATAATAATATCTTATAAATGTATATTTTATATGAATATTTTTATCAGCACATTTATCAATATATATTTTATATTTATTAATATATATTTTAATAATATATATGGGAAGAGAGAAAATATAGGGGTAGAAAAAAATTAAAGAAAAAGTAGGAGGAAAATCAAAAATTATGCTATTTTGAAAGAGGGGAAGAAAAGTTTAGAGGAATTTGGGAAAAAAAAATTATATGTCCCATAAAAAAAAAATCTTGCAAGAAAGAGAGGAAAATGAACATACAAGAGAAAATATTGATAAATTTATCCAATTAATCCTCAATTAATTTGTTGTCTTTTTATTTGAAAGTCAAGGACTAAATAGTAATTTGTATCTATGTCCTACGAATAAACAAACAAATAGTTTTTCACTTTAATTTTTCTAATTTTTTAATCTAAACAAGGAATGATAAAATTATTTTTCCTTCCCCTCCATTTTTTTTCTCTCAAATTTCTATCCCTCTCCCACAAAGTTCCCAAGCATAGTATAAGTGAAGTTACATTGATAAATGTGCTTGTAGGAGTAGCCATATAAAATGTACATTTATCAATATGCTATCATATGTCCTTAAGACACATGTTAACATAATCCATTATAATCTACTAGCCTCGTTCACTTGTGTTGCACGTATCAAAACAAATATATTATATTATAAAAATAATAGATATAAATTTAAATTATATTAGAATATTTTAAATATAATTTGAATATATTTTTATTATAATTTGTTATAAATATATTTAAAACAAATTCATATGTGTTTAATTAGATAATACTACGTAGTTAATTTAGATAAATTTAAATTATAAATATATTTTATGATTTGTTATATGTTCAGATAAAAAAAATTCCCCTTCAATAACGCTAGAATAAAACATATGCGATAGTTTTTTTTTATATAAATAATTAAATATATACATTAAACTTACGACTCATTTTTGAACTATTTTAAAATTTTATAATAATAGTAAAAAATTATATATTAATTATATTAAATTAGAAGTTTTTATTTTGTAACTTATAAGTAGCCTGGCAGTAAGTGACCGTTTATAGAAAACGATAGGAAATAAATCTATTTACTTTTTGTTACTTATACATTACAACCAATTGTAAGTGTTTCAAATTTAAGAACTAACATTTATCAATTAAAAAAACACAACTAGTTTTTTTTTTTTTTTTAGATGAACACAAATAGTTATAAAGTGTAAAAAGTAAGTTTTGTTCTCATCTATTATTTAAAATGACTAAAATATCCTCGAAATAAATTCTTATCGGTTTTTCCACATTTTCTCATTTTCTCTGTATTGTGAAGGTTACAGCTAAAAGAGTTCATTTTTTTTTTTGCTATTTTCTTATTAAATATCCTTACTTCTAATATTTTTTTGTTAAACAAATAAATTTGATAATAATTATATAAATATTTTGAAAATAAAATATATAATGGTAAACTTTTTAATTATATCATACATTTGAATTACTTATAAATAACAAAAACAAACAATATTTTAAATCACTTATGAGGAAATAATACTCATAAATGATTCCATTCATAAATGTCAAAAAATAAAGGGCTAATTAGAGTTTAGACCCTGATTTTATAACAGTTTAGAGTTTGAGCACCGACTTATCTAATTGAAAATTTTAGACCATAATTTTTTTTTATTAATTTTTTTTTTTATTATACTCTCTATCTCATGCTTGACAATAAAAATTTTCTATATAGACTAGGGAGGGTAAAATAGAAAAAAAAAGGAAACAAATTTAAATTCGGGAACTAAATTCTCTAATTGAACATGTTAAGATCTAAACTCTAATTCGGAAACTAAATTCTCTAATAAAATTTAAATTCGGAAACTAAATTCTCTAATTGAACATGTCATAACTTAAACTCTAAGCGGATATAAAATTTAGGATCTAAACTCTAATTAGTCCAAAAATAAATACCTCAAAAATATTACGGAGGTACCATGTGGCATTATCGCCGGTCATATTTTATGTTTTCTTTTCTTCCATTGTTTGTTTAGGATCTTAATAGGTACCTATCTTATAATTACAAGGATAGATTTGTTGATTTTTTTGACAGATCAATGGCCATCATGATGGCTCGCATATTATTATCATTAATATGTAGGAACAGTATATTTGCTCGATCATGAAAGCATATATAGGTTGCATCTTGAACAGTCAGGACACATGCTCGTGTACTTAGTAGGGCTGACGAGTCCACATCTAATCAAGTATAACTTACTGTAACATTCACAACATTGCATTTTAGAAATATTTAAATGCCACACAAAAATTACAATTGTAACATCAGAAAATTTACTGTAGCAAAATAAATTTATATTAAATTCATTCAAACGAAATAAGTTTGTAAAATTTTAATATAGAGACAGAGTCCGCCAACAGTGTTGGCGAAAAACACAAAGGACGTACACGTAGGCAGAAAAAAAATTAAAGTGGACCCCACAAGCCAATTTTTATCAACACTGTTGGCTGAAATTGGTAGGGGGCCAATTTCAGCCAACTGTGTTGTCGAAAATTGGGTGTGGGGGCCCACGGGTTGGGTTGGTTTGGTTTGTTTGGTTGGTTTGGTTTGTTTTAATTAGTTGTGTTTTGATTTTATTTATTTAGTTTTGTTTTGTGATTAGATTTAAGAAAATATATTTTAACCAAATAAAATAAAAAAATTAATTGTAAAGAAAAATTAATTTCGAAAATTTGCATCCAGAGTATCAAAAATTTTATAAATTCCATCTAAAGCATAAAAGTTTAAAAAATTACGAAAAAATATCAAAACGTCCTTTGAGCGTTTATATTTTCTTGCCGTTAACAGACGTTAAAAAAAATAATGTTAATAAAAATCTGCCGTAAGAATATTACGTCTGCCGTCGAGCAGACTTCGAACGGCCATAACTATTTATTTTGAAATCGTTCTTTGTTAAACAATAAGTCGATTTGTATGTTTTCGACGAGAGTAACACAAATCGCGTAAAAAAAAATTATCCGAAGCAAGACGCACATGTTACAGGCAAAAATATAAAATTAAAAACTTTAAAGTATCGTAACTTTTGACTGAGAGATCGAAACAAGATCCAGTTTATGCAAAAATGACCGTATCGAAAAGTACTATGAGATAAACCATTTCACCGTTTGACGGACTTCAAAAAAATTTAGAATCACAAAAAAATTATGTTTCGACCTCCAAATTTTACTTTCGGTAATTTTATTTTCGAATATCTAAAATTTACTGTAACAAAATTAATTTATATTGGGTGTGGGGGTCCACGGATTTAAAACGATGTTTTGACCTACAAAAAAAATTATGAAAAAAATTTAAACAAATTAAAATTAATTGTTTTAAATCCGTGAGGCAAAAATAGTGGACATGTGCGAAAAATATATTTCTAAATATTTTTTTACAATTAATTTATTTTAAATTTATTTTGTTAAAATATATTTTCTTAAATCAAATTCCAAAACTAAAGTAAATAAAAAAAACATAACTAATTAAAACAAAGTAATAAAATAAATAAAACAAACCAAACCAAACCAACCAAACAAAACTCAACCACCCAAACCAACCCGCGGGCCCTACAAGGCCAGTGTGGGCGGAATTTCAACTTGTGGGGTCCACTTTTGACTTTTTTGTCTACGTGTTTGTTTTTTGTTTTTTTTCCGCCAACACTGTTGGCGGACTCTATCTCTATTTAAAAATTACTCAAACTTGTTTCGTCTGTATGAATTTAATATAAATTTATTTTGCTACCGTAATTTTTCTGTTGTAGCTATATATATATATATATCCCTGAATGTTATTCATTTCAACATAAGACATGCATCTTATTATTTGGAGAACACCCTCTCAAACTCTTAGAGTTTGCTTGACAATTGTGGGAGTAACGGTTATGAGGTATTTTTAGAGTACCGATTTTGAATGAATTTAAGTAGTGACTTTTAAACCAATACAATTCATGCTTTGTAACGAACGATTCTAAAAGCTTTTTATAAGAATAAATAAAATAAAATAATCAAAATCGTTCAAAACCCACTGATTTGGAATGTTTATAAAACTACCCAAAATTACATTACACCGATTTTAAAAGATTTTTTAGCTGACAGAAACCAGTGTCTCATAAAAGTTACCAAACATAGGTTTTCATAAACGGTCGGTTCAAAAATACTCCAAAACCGATGAAAGCATTGTTAGCAAGCAGACCATTATGATTAGGCTCTTGACAAAGGCATTAAAAAAAGACTCAGGACAGCTCCAATTTTTACCATTTATAATTACAAGTTTGTCACTCCTAAAAATTACTGATCGAACTCTCCACTTCGAATTAATTTTTTTTATAATCATGACTGTGAAAATTTTGACAGTCCTACCAATTGGAAGGACGGTCATTTTTTTGACAGTCATAAAAAAATATGTTAATTTTTTAGGATTGTCAAAAATTTTACAGTCTTTCCAATTGATAGGATTGTCAAAATTTTCACAGTCTTTCCAATTGATAGGACTGTAAAAATTTTGACAGTCCGGAGGGGAGGGCTAAGCGAGGTGACACAAGGACGGAACTGCGTGGAGCCCGGAAGGGGGTGGTGGGGAGGGGAGGACGAGGCGGAGGAGCGAGAGGAGGAGGAGGACGGGCGGCGGGAGGCGGGGGAGGAGGAGGAGGTGCGCGCTTGCGGGCGGCGGCGAGACGTAGGCGCACGCGCTCGCCTCCGCTGCTACTGTTACTGTTACCGCTTCTGCTGTTGTTGCCGTCGTCGGCGCGAGGCGTAGCCACAGCCTCCCGCACGCTGCTTCTTCTTTTTCATCACCTTCGTGACGGAGCCGACGGAAAGATACTTGAGGTGCGGCTCGGCGACAACGACGCGGTAGATGGCGAGGTCAACGACGCGGAGAGGCCGAAAATTGCGAGAGAAGGAAAAATGAGAGGCCGGAGGGGGTGGGGATGGGGGGAGGAGTAGGAGGAGGGGGTGAAGAGGATGGAAAGTCCTAGTAAAATTTGGACTAACCTAAATAAAAGATTTTCTAACCGGACAAACGCTAATACTGAACTAGTTCTCTTTATCCCATAAAAAAACAACAACAACCTATACTCTTTGATTATAAAAAAAAAATTCTAAATAATAATTATATCTTTATCCCATTCTATATTTTTAATGGGGACATCATACATGCCATGTGCATTATTATCATATAGCATGTACAATTTTTTTTTATTTACTAGTATATATAATGCGGCTTAGAACCGGCTCCAATTTAAGGTATGTACATTATCAACCAATGAATTTTAAAAACAAAATATGTAAATCCTAAAATATTTTAAAATTAAAATTATATTTAAAATTACTAAATGATATTATCTAACGAAACTCATATTCAAATTTTTAAAAACATATTTATAATAAATCACAACTAAAATATATTTAAAATATTATAACATAATTTAATATTTATATCTCTATCTCTACTATTGTAATGCGGCTTAGAACCGGCTCCAAATTGAGCCGTCTAAGCCGTATATATATCATCAACCAATTAATTTTAATTAAAAATATATATAACTACCGCGTGTGTTTTCTTTTCTCACGCAATTCAAAAAAAATATAAAAAACCCAAAATATATAACAAATGATAAAATATATTTAAAATTTAAATTATATTTAAACTAACTATATGGTATTATCTAATTAAAATATATAAAAAATTCAAAAGCACATATTTATAACAAATTATAATTAAATTATATTCAAAATATTTTAATATAATTTAAAATATAAATTGTTTTTTAAAATAATAATATAGTTTTTATATTAAAATTTAAATTATATTTAAATTAACTAAATGATATTATCTAACTAAACACATATCGAAAATTTTAAAAACATATTTATAACAAATCATAACTAAAATTAATTCAGATTATATTTAAAATATTATAACATAATTTAAATTTCTATATTTCAATAATATCGTACATTTTTTTCCTTTTCTATATTTCAATAACATTTAAAATATTCTAACATAATTAAAATTTTTATATTTTTATATCTCTACTATTATAATGTGGCTTAGAACCGGCTACAAATTAAGCCATCTAAACCGTATGTATGTTATCAACCAATTAATTTAAAAACTTAAAAACCTTTTTAAGTATTATAACCGTAGTTGTTTTCTCATGTAGTTAAAAAATATTTATAAAACTTAAGATTCTCCTAACTACTTGACATATGTAAATCATAAAATATTTTTAAATTTAAATTATATTTAATTAACTAAATGATATTATCTAACTAAACACATATCCAAATTTTTAAAAACATATTTATAACAAATTATAACTCAGATTATATTTAAAATATTCTAACATAATTTATTTTTTTATATTTCAATAATATTGTACATTTTTTTCTTTTCTATATTTCAATAACATTTAAAATATTATAATCATAATTTAAATTTCTATATTTTTATATTTCAATAATATTATAAATTTATATATTTAAATTTATTTTGAGTGTACGTGCATTTACTAGTTTATATAATGGGTTTAAAAATGGCTCAAAAGTGAGACGTCTAAGTCGTTTGTAAATCATCCACCATTTATTTAAAAAATTAATATTACGTAAAAAAAATTTATTGAAAAAAAATTAAATTTGTTATAAATGACACCATGAAGAATTGAACTTGACCAACAAAAAGAGAATACCTTCCACTTAACCACATGAGCTAGAAGAAATATTTGGCAACCACATGAACTAGAAGGGATATTTGACTATAGTTACATAATATTATGTAGTTAAACAATGTATTACAATTTATTTAGCTTGTCTTTTCAAGAATTTTTCTAAAAGGTAAACATATATTTATAAAAGATTATAACTAAAATATATTTAAATATTTAAATTATTTTATACTAGTATTATAAAATTTTATTTTACGTGTAATGCTCGTCTATTTACTCAGTGTATATAAGACCCATTCCATTAATGGAGAAGTTAATTTTGCTAAACCAACAAGGGAGAGTCCATGTGATGAAAAATGAAAAAGTATTTACATAGCTTGTACTGGATTGGAGACAGTATCTTCTGTCATTGGAGGTGCAATTCAATTCAAATATTTTCCCCATTTGTCCATCCATCTCCTAAACGCACCGGCAGTGACCGGACACGGAAAAGTAGATAGAATTGGAGTGTTTGGTTGGTACCTGCTGCCACGTGAAAACACCATGTGCCGAGACTTCAGCGTCGGGGCCCACCACGCCGGAGCGAACACGACGTCGAGCATCGAAAGTGGTGGAAGCTTACCGCTCGCTCACTGACTCACGGGTCGCGGTCAGAAAACAACTGCATCAAAATCAGTGTGTTGGATTCTTGTTCACGATTTCCTAGCCTACATTGTGCGGGTAGGACACGACACATGACACATTTGGTGCTGTTTTATTCAGATTTGGAAAATAGAATTTTGGTTCTCTATATGAGATTCAAAATTGGAAGGAATATGAGAGCATTATTTCACACACAGGTGGAAAAATAAATCTCAAGGTTCCTCAGACTTTATGAAAATTAGTCACGTTCAAGTGCACGCGCGCGCACACACAATATATATATATATATATATATATATATATATATTATAGATAAAAAAAAAAAAAAAATATTTTAAATTTAATTGAATATATTTTAATTAGAATTTGTTATAGATATGTCTTTAAAAATTTTGATATATATTTAGTTAGATAATATCATATACTTACTTTAAATGTAATTTGAATATTAAATATATTTTAGATCTTGTAATATATTAATGTAGTTTGAAGAATTTTATAATTTTTATTTTATTATTAACTGCGTAATAGATACATACATAGTTGGTAGTTAGTTTTTTAAAATTAATCAGTGGAGGATATACATATAGCTTAGACGAGTGCTATTTGAACCATTTCTAAGGGTGTGTTTGGTAGGAGAAAAAAGTGGAATGAAGAAAAATGGAGAAGAAATAAGTGAAAGAAAGGGATGGAAGAAAAAGTGGAGGGATTAGTTTTTCCTCATAATCTAAGAAAATCAATCCCTCCAGAAGTGTGAAAAAAAGTGAAGAAAAAGTGGATGTCATCTTAATTTACAATTATATCCTATAATAATTATATTATTTTAAAGTAGTTTTCTTTTATTTTTGACTTTCCGGCATAAAGTACGGGGCCCGGCGTAATGCTCGAAAATTTGCATAAAGTACGGGGCCCGACGTAATGCTCGAAAATTTTGTCCACACTGTATTGCATCAATTTGGGCCCACTGCCCCCCAACTTCCACCATTTATAAATGGAAGAAATAATACACCCCGTGGCTCGATCCACTGGCCTTCTGTCACCCAGACGGGGTCTTATACCTATCCTCGGTAACCACAAGAGTCACTCGAGTTCGGTATATTATTTTAAACTTGTAAAACCCTATTCCTAGAAATCGTATATACCCTTTTAATTATTAATTATTAATTTAATTATAGTAATTAGTGACTAATTAGGAGAATGAACAACATAGTACCATCCTTAAAACATTACAGTATTAGTTAATTGTTATAAGTTGGGTAGTATACCTCACAACATAGTACCACCTAGTCTTTTGACCTATTATTGAAGTGTGAATGAACAACATTAACTGTATGCTAGCTCAGGAAGACAATGTTTTTTTCAGACTGTAGAACTTAGAGACTATACCCCTACTTTGTTGACTATCCACTTAGACAAGGAATTAGTATGACAACTGTAGAGATTATGGAGTCTTATCTTTTGTGAACTTGAATTGTTATGTACCTTCTTTCATCATAATCCAGCGTATTTATATTTGCTGTACTATCTTGACTTATGTTGCTATTATAGCCTAGTTTTTGCAAGCTTATTCTTTTATCGAGCTTGCTCATGACATATGTATTATTGGGTGCACACAATGATACAATTGCCTAATCAGAATCGGTATATTAAGGTCTAGCTAACCTTAGTGCGCTTGGTTCGCTCTTCGCATGACTACTTTACGTGGATTGAGATATATGGTAGTAGACGGATATACTTGCCCCTAGACATGTCTGACACATCGTATCGGTTACATAACTGTACTGATACGAGTATGTAAATAGAAAATTACCAAAAAAAAAAAAAGGATTTCAATCCACAACTGTCCTGACAACTCTCTTTTCGAATTCTTTAATCTCTTTGAACCTCGTACTTGTATTCTGTCACCTTCACCTTGAATTCTTTCTTATTGCTTTCCGTCTTCCCCTATTTCGGAAAGACGAAACCTCGTGCTGGTATAAGTTGACACTGATAGTACTAGATATACCCCATAAGGCTAATCACATGACTTAGTGACTCTCTTTTATAATTGATTAAGGGCATATCATAGATGATATGTTGGTGTTAAAACTTTAAGGATTGAATAACATGATTAAATAATTTGAGGAATACTTTTCCTAGATGCATAGCCTTAGGTGATAGATGGACAAATTTTAAGTTCGGTAGATTGTGAACCCTCACCCAAAATTAGACCTACTTGGCTGACATAGTGAGACCAAGGTTAGATTGAGTCCAGTTAGAGATAGAACACGATAATTTTATTTTATTCTTGCAATAATTATATCTCTTAGCGCATCTTACCGTGCTTCGATAATTGGAGCACTACACTAGCCACTGCCTTCCTACAAATTTTACACCCTTATCCTAGACGTGCCCAACATCCAATTCTCATCTTTGTGTAATTTTCTAATTGTTGGGCGCTTTTATGCGAAAGAGCATTTAGGTGTCCACACCATTGGACATGACACATGAAGAAACCTATTTTTCGCTCATATAAATTTTTCCATAATTTTTTGGGATGTGCAACGCGCAACATCGTCCACCCCTTTAAACCTGGCCTTGCATTTTAAACAATGCAAATCTTATACCACCCTTGACTTTCTACCGCGGCTTAATTTTAATTTCGAGGACGAAATTTTTATAAGTTGGGTAGAATGTAAAACCCTATTCATAGAAATCGTATATACCCTTTTAATTATTAATTATTAATTTAATTATAGTAATTAGTGACTAATTAAGAGAAGTAGATTTTTAATAATTTTTATTTTATGCCTTGGAGCACTTAGATGACTTATGTGACCATCATGATTTTTTTCGAATTTATTTCATGTAGGAGACCCCTTGAACAGTTGCTAGCTTAACGGTGTGCATTATTATAATCTAATTTTTTTTTCTTATGAGTATATATATATACAAATATATATATTTGTATATATATATATATATATATATATATATATATATATATATATATATATATATATATATATATACAAATATATATATATATATATGCATATATATATTTAATTGAAAAAAAGTATTATAAAAAGGAAAAGAAAAAAAAAGAAAATAATAAGAATAATAATTAATAAACAACTTAAATCAACCAAACTATCCTACTCCAACCATTCCATCAGCAAACCCACCCCTTGCTACCAACACGGCCGCCTACAAAACACAAACAAAACTATTAATATAAACTAATAATAATATTAACTTAAAGCAAACAAAAGCAAACATTACTATTACATAAGCAGTAAACCAACCTACCACCCGTGGGCCATTAGACATGCACTGCCATTGGGAAATTATGCAGCAACAGCAGCCTTTAGCACATCCCTTGTAGCAATTTGTGAGCAAACCCACACCAATGCAATATAAAACCAAGCACAACAAGTCCCACAGCCAACCGAACCCGCCTCCTCTCTCTCCCCTTTATATATATATATATCTTATTATTTCATCTAAAACTCTAAACCTAATCATCCAAACCCTCCCTCTTTCCATCTAGGCCTAGAGAGTGCCGCCACCGCAGTCGGAGAACCCCGCCAGGCCGTCCAAACCAATCCCGACGACCGCGACCCCGCGCACTGCAGATTTCCACAGCGAGGTACCTGTGCTCCGGAGTTGTTTTTCGTCGCCTCGCTCAACCAAACGCTACCCCGTCTTCACTGGTATGCTCACCCCTTAATCCTATTCCATATCTGTGTGTTAGTAGATCTCGAACAATGCGCAACCCTAGGCAAAAATAGCGTCCAAGTTGGCGAAAACAGACCGAATTCTGGGATCGTAGAAAACTGCGGTAACCACCCATGACTCCGAGTTCGTATCTCCCACCATAGAGATCCGAATTGGATGATTCTTTTTTGGTATGCGTAGATCACTTGACCTAGTTTAATTTCTGTTAAATAATCCTAGATTATTGACTGCAGTAGACAGAATTAAATTCGTTGGAGAACCCCGCGAACCCACTTTTTTCAGATTTCCAAAAGTTGTGTAACGGAGCGCGCCCCGCCAAACGGGACCGCCCCGTATGTACCAAGTATACCGAACGGTGCACGCAGCGTAACCGGACACGTAAAAATTTACGAAAACTGATTCGGACGCGTGTGCGCGCCGGAATCAGGTCGTATCCGCGGACACACCCCGTGTCATAACTTTTGTGGAAGTCGCGCACATTTTTTGCACGCTCGTCAGATTGCGACGATACTTGCGCCACTGGACTCGTGGTAACGCGCTGGTCCTGTGACCCAATTTTCACGAAATTCTGAGACAGTTGACCAAGTCGCCAATTAGCGGGCCCCACGGTTCACTTTTTGGACGAAATTGTGTCTGGCTCATCGGAATCCATATTTGGACATACCATTGGGTTCGTATTGACATGTAGATTTGTTTGAACTATAATTTGTCCCATTTAGAGACTGTTACTCTTGGCACGTTTTTCGGTGCAAAGTGGGCCACACGTGGACTCAACTTTTACCCTAAATTATCGTTTTGCCCCTGTGTCCAAATTGGACAAAAGGGAAGTACTTTTTAGCTATTTTGCTTATTATGGGAACGTTGGTTATGTTTATTTCAGCATCCAGAGACATTTGTTCTGCGGCCATAGCTTCTGATCCTGTGTGTTGGACTTCGGGACGTTACACTTTACAGCTTTCTTGCGAGGCAAGATACCTTGCCAAATTGCTTACAGTATTTTGCATGCTTAGTATATTTCTGTATATTTATTACATTTCTGTATATTTTTTGCATGTGTAGTTTTCTTTCAGTCATTACTATATATTAGATATGTTGACACACACACTTGACACTTAGTATCATAGAGGACAATCAGTAGGTGTATGGGCTTTTAACCACTCTGGTAAACCGTAGTCACTAGCACGCACTATGGTAGTCGTGTCCGATGGTCGCTACCCCCCGAGGTATGTCGATTGATGGAGTCCGAGGGTCGCTACCCCAGAGGTATGTCGGCTGATGATGTCCACTGACGAGTGCATGAGTTGTGAGGATTAGATCGAGTAGCCTACCTTTGCTCATACGTCGAAAAGTTGTCCTCATTTGCATTCATATAGATTGTCTTGTACAGCGTACTTATTTATTTTCAAACATTATGCATGTTCACTGTATTCAAATTGGCTTGCTTCTATGCATCTTGTTACGTCCCTCTGAGGACCTGGTCCCTTTCCAGGTGTATCTGTTCTTGAGTATTTGCAGGAGCGCATATTTGGATGGTTACATATATTTCGTGGATGTCTTCTTTTCGAGCCCCGTGGTTGTTAGCTGGTATTCTTATATTGTATTTATTGTGTTGTACTTTTCTATTCGAGTTGGTAGTGGATTTGTTTCCATCCAACCATCATCCTTAGATACTATATTGAGATCTAGTTTCATAGAGATTGGTTATTTATTTATATTTGATTTTCGTGGATGAAATTTAGATTATACCCTGTGACTTGTGATATATTTTATACCACTTGTGGATTTGATATTCATATTACAACGTACGTGTGGATTTTAGTTTCATATATTGGAGTTGCCATATCCATACGGCTGGCATGCTTACGTGTCCTAGTCCTATGTATTTTGGGACTGGGGCGTGATAAAACTAGTTCATGTTCGTTATTTTCTAGGGGGTGACGATGGAGGGTTATGAGTGTAGCAACTCTCTTTACTCCGTGGACGATCCGATGCAGGAGGAGGAAGCTCTTCTCTCTTGCCTGACTGTAGGTTCGCAGATATCCAGCCTCTTGTATGGGTGTGGTACCCTACTATTTATAGTCATCACGGGCGCGCATATATTAGGCCGTATGGATGCTGGAGGGTGCCACGTATCCCTTCTTAACAGGGTACAACTGTAACCGTTAGCAGGTCGAGCTGCTATGTGGGTGCTTGTTAGAATTTTTTGTTGCTGAAGATCTGGGTGATTCTCGTCCTTTGTGGGCGTGCCTTGGTCAGCTTGACACATAGTCCGTACTTGGTTGGAGAGAATCACTCTTGTCATAAGAATAATATTTGGTCTTCATGGAGTCTAAAATACATGTGGCTCGTAACAGCAATATTTGTTCTTCATGGAGTCTAAAACAAATGTGGCTAGAGATGCATGAGACGCATGGAGTCTGGGACGCATGGGACTAGAGACGCATTGAACGCATGAAGTCTGGGACGTATTGGCCAGAGACGCATAGAGCCACATGGAGTCTAGGACACATGAGGCCAGTTGTGATGTACAATTGGCGATGCACATCCATTGAGAGTAAAGTTTTGTGCTAACGTAAGACCTCTGTCATTTAGTGTGTTCATGTCTTTGGAGGCATTCAGAAAATCCTTTTTGCCAGAATTCGGTGTCAGAGACGATCCTGCTAACGGAACACCATGTTAGGTCCCTCTGCGGCCAAGCTGCTTTGGCTGATTGGGACGGATGAATATCGTCTTTCTTGGCCGCATGGAGACTCTGCGGCCTGATCTCTTTTAAGCTTTTGTTTTGGGGTGCAGGGTCGCATGGATGCATATTTTTCATGCTTCTACAAGACCCCCTTCAAAGTTTTTAAACTGATAAGTTTGGAATACTTTGAATAAGTAGAATGGAGGAAGAAGCACTTTTGGCCGCATGGTTGGAAGGTATGGACGTTGGATCGCATGGACGTTGGGCCGCATGGGTGAGCATCTCCAGGCCATCAAATCATCATTAACTGATGGATTTGTTTTGATCATTTAATGGATCTCCTTTGCGATTCTGCGCTATCTCCTGACGTGGGGCCTGAGAGGCCGTCGTTATCATTAAGGCTGCCAGTGTGGCACGAGAGCTGAAGGGTCATCTTCATCCCCTATAAATATGGGTTCCGCTGATGATAGAGAACTTTCCTCTTTCCATTTCTTCAACCCTACATTCCTGCCGCTGACCGCTTGCTCATTTGCCATGGCCCCCAAAGCTTCATCCTCTACTTCTGCCGTGAAGAAGATCAACAAGGGAAAGCGCCCGGCTTCCGCACCCGACGCCAAGGAGGGGTCATCCTCTTTCCACGAGAACGTTCAAGTGCCCATCAAGGATAAGTTTTGGAGGGAAAAAAGTACAGATACCTAGACACTTTACATACGGTCCGCTGCATGATTTAGATCATGTGCGGATCTGTCCATATATATGACTATGTCATATGCTTTATGCGCGGGTCTTACTTTGGCCGTATGGAGGTCCTGTTGTAACTCGGCCGCATGGAGGTCCTGTTCGTGACTAGGCCACACGTATCATATGCGTCCCTTTGCGCTCGAGTTTATTTCTGATGCGCATGCCATCCCGAGGGCTCTGATCATCTTTTTGTTTCTGGTTTTATAATAACTTTACCTGTGGATCAGTCAGGGGTTCTTGTGTGTCATGCTCAGGCCGCACTGGGCGTAAGGTTCGACCACATAGTAGCAAATATCCAGGCCCAGATAAATAAGGGTCAATCTAAGACGAGAATAAAGTTGATCACGGAGCAATCTTTATTCTATCTGCTTGGCAAGCTGAACTCTGCGTTGATTGAGGGTTCGAAGGACATTTCTCATTTGAAGCCCATCTTCCTATTTGGGGATGCCCTCACCATCTCGGATGCTAAGGTAGTAAAAAAAAGGAGAGCTAGACCTTCTCCTCTGGCTGGATGCAGATAATGTCACGCCCCGACCCCGAGGGCCGCCCGAACCACCGCTTCTCCCGCCAGGACCGGACCCAAATTACCGCGCCTCGGCGCTCCCCGACGGGGCGTGTATGGTCCGTTTGATACCGGGACGTGATATCGTGCGAGCTTAGGGTTGCCTGCACACGGCAACATCATTTAAGTTGTGTTTGGCTATCATCGCATCAATCGAGTAAGCAGCGGAGGGACATTGTTGCATATGCAATGCATTTAGCCAACTGAGTATTCGTAACAAATCGAGGATCTTGGATTTTCTTTAGCAAAGACATCGTTCCATACATTATGCCCCTTTATACGATAGCAACTCGAGGCAATCGAAACACGAATTTTGGGTCTTGGGGATTGAGGCACGTCTATCACTCCCTCGGACGATCCAGTACCTGCAAGCAAGTAAACTGTTGGTGGGTCAGCACTTTTATAAGTACTGGTGAGAATAAACAACTGAACAGAAGCAAACATTCACTAAAACTAACACTAAGTAATCATGTTATAAAATATTACATTACTAGTGATCTTTCTAGTTTTACCTATGTTCATTTTATGCAGTTTGATAGCATAGTCATATTACATTATTTTGGAAACAACTTTAGAAAACAGTTTTATATGCGATATAAGCAAGGAAGCCGTTCGTTCTGTTTCAGGGTGTGCGCATCGTGTCTTGTGAGACTCTAGGGACAAATGTACATCTAGACACCAATGCATATCTTAGGGGCGGTCCATCTATCCAAGCCAACACAATGAACTAGCTTATATGCAGTGCGGTCCCCGAGTATCTCAGGATCAGTAGTTGTTGGTCCAGCATACCAATGACTCATTTATCTGATGTTAATGGCAGCTGTGACTCATAGTTGCTTTCCACTATTACTGTAGCAGCCGTGACACATGCAGTTCATATCTCCACCAATAGCCATTGTTCGACTGATGCGAATGCATGAAAACACTATCAAATAAACTTTAGGATGCAGACGAGATAAACCATCAGACTATAGTCTTTGTTGCGGGGCAAGCCGCCTTATCATTTGAACACATTCAGACACACGATATGGTTCTCTCGGAGCATAGGCGATAGCGGAACATGTTCATGCAAACACATACTCTTATATAGGCGTTTCAGGGTCTCTTAGTTAAGCAGACATATTCTTTTCAAAGACAAGCTAGGTGAGTTCGTTTATTAGCATGCAAGGCAAGTTCTATCATTCTCTTAAGAAAACAAGCAAGCAAAAACTCAGATTCATTATTAAGGTGTGCAAGAATCAGAGAACGAAGTTCTGCCCACTCACCTTGATACATAATGCCGACACGGAGCGGGGCATTACAGATAAATATACCTACGATGGAGCGCCACTTGCCTTTGTCGGCCTTCAATATGGTGGCTCTCCCAAGGAAGATGTTGGGCACCCTGACGCCAGACCAAAAAGGAGCCCAAGTCGGCCATATTCGTTTTAACTCTAAACTGAAGAGAGAAGCGGCGACTAAGGAATCATTTTCTTATTCCCTTCGCGGGTTGGAGCCTGACGCTTTCATGAGTGAGATGGGGCCAAATGTTCGTATTCACGGAGCTGACACTTTTATGAACTAGCTCGCTGACAAGGGGTCCTATCCCAAGGGGAAAATATACTTGCTCAACTACGTGCACCATTCATCTTCTTGGGTAAATTTGACCCTGTGGGTGTTAGAGAAGTACGAGCAGCCCCTGAAGGAGGCCAACCTCTATTATGCCATAAGGGGTTCCTGTTACGGTTTGGAGAAGAACCCGAAGTTGTTCGTGGCTTTGGTCGAGATGTACAACTGTCGCACCGGGACCTTCTTTACTCCTGGTGGGAAGATGGAACTAGCTCTCCACGAGATGTACGATGTTTCACGGTTTTCCTGGGGCAGTAAGCCGTATGAGGAGTACACACCTGATAATAAAAAATTTGAGGAGTTGGATAAACAACATCCAGGGTTTATCGCAGTGTACCGGGAGTTGTTGTGCCATCATAGCACTTGCTAGCAACTTTCGAAGAAGAAGGATAGAAGCATCGAGGAGACGTTGCCCCACACCAAGGCCTGGATCCATTACCTCTTCAATATTGAGGCTTCGGGTCGGGTCATTGTTCGGAGCCCTCAAACTTCGAGTAGTATAGATGACCTAGTGCGTGGTACTAAGAGAACGACCACGTCTAGTGAGGGGTTTGGTAGCTCTGGTGACACCTTCAGCTACTTTTATCATGACACCCAGCCATTGTCTGATAAGGCTGTGCTGGCTGGATTCTTGATGATATAGCTACGAACTTGTGTAGTCCCAGGGGGTTCCGGGTCGATCGAGAGGGTTTGCCATAATCTTATCCTCCCCGCTGTGAAGTTAGTTTTCGGCCATCAGCTAGTTTTACTCCCAGCGATGGTCTACAACATCCATCGCGGGCTCCATACTTTTACGAGCAAAGTGATGGCCCATGGCGGCCCTGGGGATTTCAACCGGGTTGATATGCCTTACCATTATCCACTGGGTTGGTTGTTAATGTACTACCCGTCTTTGATGCATTATGGAGTGGTAGGGACGACGATAGAGGCTGATGCTTTAATTCGCCATTATGGTGGGATGCCCTGGGTTCATACTGAGGTTCCCTCCTGTCGGCATGCCCTTGCTCGTGTAGCGGACTATTCCTTCCTTGTCTCAGTCCCGAAGTTCACAGAGGATGAAGTGAATATGGTTCAGTGTGATGGTGGTGTTAACCGTCAGGTTTTGTCCCCGAAGCCCCTTTTCTGGCTATTTTCCATATAGCCTTTCCATCTCGTGTACCGAAACCGAAATCTCGTCTTTTTGGAACCGTACCTGCCGACTAGGTTTGCTCGCCAGTTTAGCTATCACCAGCTCATGTTGAGAAATTCGAGTCTATATCTTGGTTTTGAAGGTAGCGTTCTTGATGAAGCCCAAGCCTGGGACTATTACTCTGCTACCGATTCTCAAGGTCCGATTTACCCTGCCTGGTGCTAATATCCCTGCGCACATCCTCCATATAGTGGCTCTCTTTCATGTTGCCGTGAATGCGCCTCCACCTGGCTTTGACTGGGACACTAGCTTCATCGTGGGTACAAAGATGATGCCCCGATGCAGGGAGTCTAAGAAAGGTCAGAAAAGAGGTAGGGGAAGGCTGCGCTTATCAACTCCGACTCAACGATGGGGGAAGAGAATGCTTCCTACGACCCCTCACCTCCAGTGACCTCTCTGATGAAGCGCAGGGCCTCCCCGATACGGAGCCCTTCGTCCAAAAAGGGAAGGTAGGAACCTCCCGTGGCTGTGAGGCCGCGTTATAAGAAGAAGGTTATTGTCAAGGCCCCCGTGCTGGCTGGGGACGTAGAAGGAGGAACAGAAGAGGAGGAGGTAGGACCCCTGACTTGGGTGTCTTCTGATCCAGAGCTTTATTTAGATGTGGAGGTAATATTCGTACAACCTCTTAGTTTAATTCTTTCAGGTCCTCTCTATAAGTATCTTTCTTCTGGTATGTTTAAAAATTTGCAGACACAGGAGGATAGGGACCGACCCCAACAGTCTACGACCGCCGAGGTTTCCTATGCTTAGCCGAATGAAGATATCGTTTTTCCTGGATCTGAGGCCACAGAGTCTGTTCCTGAGTGCTCTGGTGGTTATCTCCCGGAGGAGTCGCTAGTGGAACCGTCTACCTCCCCCATCTTGGTGGATGACTTGAATGATCTGAAGGAAGTTCGGACCGCATTAGACGAGCGTCAGGTCCTATTGCCTTCTCCAGGTATGTTATTTCGTAACCTTTCTCTGGAAGAGATCTTCCGGCTTCAGCTTCACATTCTCCGGACGAAGTTAATTGTTGGTTGTTCTGATTCTGTAATCACCCTGATTTTTTTAAAAATTTTAAAACAATTTTACACAATTTTCTGTAATTTTCTGAAATTTAAAACTAAGGTATTTTGTGATTAAATAATTTTTAAAGGATATTAATTAATATTAAAATATTATGAAAATAATATTTTCTGGTGTAAAATGAAAAACTAGACATAGGATAATTTTCCGAAAATTTATTGGACCCCAGAAGCATTTTTTAAAGCCCTAAAAACTAAGTTTAATTAAACCAAATTAAATCCTAGAAATAAACCCGGTTTATTTCTAAATAAACAGAACCAACCCGACTGAACCCGACCCGGTTTAATTTTAAGCCTAATCCCTAGTGGGTCGGGTCGGACCCGAAACCTCGACCAAAAATCCGCCTACCCGAAACCCACCCCACCTCCTAGCGGATCGGGCCGGATTCAGATTGAACCCGACCCGGACCCGGACCCGTTACCCAATCTGAACCCTAAACCAAATCTGAAACCTAATCCGACCGGTACTACTGTTCTGGCCCTCTATATAATCGCCTCGGCCGGCCGCCTGAACCCTAATCCACTGCCCTAGCCACCTCGAGCCTCGCCTCGCCTTCGCCGAAACCCCCAGCGTCGTCCCCGGCCAAACCCTCCTCTGTCACCTCGCGTCGATGACCCGCAGTCGATCTCCCCGACCACCGCCTGTCACCCTCCACCATCCCTCCATCGAAACCCCCGACCAGCCTCCGCTCATCCTCCGCCCTCTCCCCAACCCGACGGAGCCCTAGCCACCCTCAGCGCCGTGCCCAGCCCGACCCCGCAGCAGCCTCCGGCAAGCTCCACCACCTCACCCTCAGCCCGAGCTCGGCCCTCCTCAGCCTCGTCGACTCCCAGCAGCACCCGAAGCGCCGGCCGCCTGAGCACCTGTAAACACCCTAAATTTTCAGATATTTTAATTTTGGTAATTAATATGCATTTTTCAGGAATTTACATAGGTCCTGTAGTGAGTTTATAATTTTTAGTTGCCAATAAATAATATTAAAATGAAATGAAAATATGATTTTATGGTGTAAAATAGAAAACCGGACTTAGGGTAATTTTCTGGGATTTTATTGGGCCTCAGACCTATTTTTAAAAGCCTGAAAACTATTTTATAAATTAAATTAAATATTATTATTATTATTATTATTATTGTTATATTTAATATTTTTCTGTTTTTGGGCCCGGCCCGGCCCAGAGGGCCGAGCCCGTTAGCACCCAGCCCAGCCCCGTTGGCTTAGCGGGTCGGGCGGGTCCGCTCACCCGGAGCCCGCCGCCCGACCCGACCCGCATACCCTTTCTCCCCCACGCCTCAGCCCGCGTCCCCTCCGCGTTTTCCGGTGACGGATCCAGCCACGTCGCCGACGACCCCCGCGGCCCTCGCGCCACGACCCCCCTCGTCCCCGCGTTCTCCGGCCACGCCCCGGCGCCTCCCCCGCATCTTTCCCCCTATATATACCGCCTCCTCCATCCTCCTCTCCCCTAACCCTAACCCTAACCCACCGCCCGACTCCGGCCGACCTCCCCGCCGTGACCTCGCCGCTACCTCCTCCCACCCAGCTCCTCCAGCGCCGCCCCGACCCCGCTGCAGCGCCGCCCGGCTGCCCTTCCTCCTCCTCCTCCAGCAAGCAATCCCCAGGCGGAGCCGACCCCGACCGGCTGAGCATCCCCGACCCCGGCTGTTCAGCCCCTCCGGCCGGCCACGGTACGGCCATCCTCTCCAGCCGGTTCGACTGCCCAGAACCCTAGCCGGACACGGCCCTTCGTGTCGGACACAGTGTCAAATTGACACGAGGACACGAGGTAAACCGTAACTTTTTCTACTCTGTTCTGGTACTCGTAATTTTCTCCTCGTAGCACGAAATTCGATTCCGTAAATTTCTACTTGAAGCCTGTATGACCCTTTCGGTGCCCGGATAAACCGTTCGGGGCATCGCGTCCTGTGGTGATCGTACACCGCGATCCAAAAATAGGAAAAACCAGACCCTGTTTCACCCCGGAACTGAGTACGCCCCGCCAAACGGGACGACTTGGTCACGCACGGTCTTCACAGATACGTGCGCGTCGTTGATACGGACGTGTGGGATTTCGCGAAAGCTGATTCGGGTGTGCGTGCACACCGGAATCAACGCGTATCCGCGGACATCGCCCCGTATCCGCATTTTCTGCAATTTACCCTAACTTCGTGCACACACGTCAGATCGAGACAAAACTTATGCCATCAGACTCGTAGCGATACGCTGGTCCTGTGGGTCAAGTTTGGTCCGATTCTGAGGACGTTGACGAAATCGCGTGTCGTGGGCCCCACAAGCCCCGCTCGACGGGCGATTTTGTGATCGGCTCATCGAAATTCAAATCTGAAAGTTCCGTTGGGTTCGTATCAGCGTTCCTGACCTGTTGACACTAAGTTTGGTGAATTTGGAGACCATTGACCCTGACACATTTTTCGGTGCAAAGTGGGCCCACCGGTGGACCCCGTTTTGGCCCGAAATTGCCGTTTTTGCCCTTGTCTCCAAATTGGATCCAATGACAGGCGTTCCTAGTTGTTTGACACCTTCTGAGCGTGATGGTACTGTTTATTTCAGCTTTTGGAGACATCTCTAGAAATTTCCGAAAGCAGGACCTAAGTGGAATTCAAATATCAGGCAAGTGCACCTTGCCAAACTTGCAGTCATTATTTTTATATTTTCTGTAAAAATACTCTGCTGGAATTCTTGTGCAAATTCATATAAACTGATTTAAACTGCTTAACCTAGGGAACATATGACGTACCTAGTGTCCGATCATAGTCGGGTGCCGACACCGTACGCGGTGTTGGGTTCGTCATTTAGAGATGGATTTACGATCCCCTTACTTTGTACTTGACCTATCAAGTACCCTACAACCCAGGACACTTGACACTATCATGGACAGAATCCTCCTGAGATATTCGTGGCGATTCTGTATAGGATACAGGACTTGATAGAGACATTTATTTATAGACAGTATGACTTGTTGCATTAGTTATAATCCCGCTGACATGGACATGAGACGTTATGGTCATGGCTTGCGTGATTACATTGGGTGGGGAGAGACACACATGCTACAGGATGTTCTACATATATATCTACTATTATTGTGAGGTTGTAGACTCTCCAGCAGAGCTAGACCCTTTACGTGTTATTACTGCTACCGGCTCCCCGACACAGAGCTTGTAGCGGTCTCAGCCTGAGTACTAGTGTTGCTCTCATTTGCATATCACATAGATGGTTACTTAGTTTACCCTGCTATTCATTTATTTATTGCACTGCTTATTCATTTGGCTTATTTTATTTTGTGCCTTGCTATGTCCACTGAGGACCTGGAATGGATTATGTCCCCAGGTTTAGCAGAAGAGCAGTACCCCGAGGTATACGGATGTAAACCCCCTGATTTTTTCAAAATTTTCAAACTTGGAATTTTCACAATTTTCTGGAATTTTCTGGGAATTTTCTGTAATTTAAAAACAGGGTATTAATTATTAAATGATTTTTAATTGATATTAAACAGTATTAAAATATTATGAAAATAATATTTTTGGATGTAAAATAAAAAACTGGACTTAGGGCAATTTTTCTGGAATTTATCGGACCCCGGACCTATTTTTAAAACACCTAAAACTATTTATTTAATTATTTAATTATTTATTTAATTATTAATTGTTTTTATTATTATTATTATTATTTCAAAATAAATCCAGCCCGGCCCAACTTCACCCCGGCCCAGCCCAACTGCGGTCCAGCCCACCCCGGCCTAGCGGGTCGGGCGGGTTGGCCAGACCCGAACCCGACCCGACCTACCCCTCTCCCCCACGACGCGACCCGTTCCTCCGCGTCCGGCGCCGCTCCGCCCGGGCAGCCAGTGCCACGTCGGCCACGTCTCCGCCCTCAGCGCCTGACCCCGCCTTCGGCGCAGCCCATCTCGGCCCCCAACCGCCCGGCCAGTCTATAAAACCCCTCGGCTCCTCCACCCCTCCGCTCGACAGCCACCCCAGCGCCTCGCCACCGGCTCCCCTCCGCCCTGAGCGTCGACCACAGCCCGGCCGACGCCGCCCAGGCTCTCCTCCTCCGCGCCTCGCCGCTCTCCTCCTCCCCTCCTCCTTCGTCTCGACGACGAGCGGCCGCAGTCGACTGCAGCAGCGGCAGCCAGCGCCGCGCCGCCGTCCCCGAGCCGCCTCGCCTCCGCCTCGTCGCCGCGCGCCGCGCTGCCCCCGGCCGGCCTCCCCCGCCCTGAGCCACCGCAGAGCCACCAGAGTCCGGCGAGGAAAAAACCCTAACCCTAATTGCTGCTTTCTGTGTCGGACACGGACACAGGACACAGTGTCCGTGTCGAGCCGGACACGGCGAAACCCCGATTTTTCAGCGGGGTTCAGGTACGCGTAACTTCTTGCTCGTAGCTCTGTTTCAATTTTCGCAAATTGCGTTGCGAAGCCTGTATGACCCTCTCGGTGCCCGGATAAACCGTTCGGGGCATCGCGTCCTGTGGGGATCGCACACCGCGATCCAAAAACAGAAAAAACCAGACCCTGTTTTACCCCGGAACTGAGTACGTCCCGCCAAACGGGACTACTTGGTCACGTGCGGTCTTCACAGATATATGCGCATCGTCGATACGGACGTGTGGGATTTCGCAGAAGCTGATTCGGGTATGCGTGCACACCGGGATCAACGCGTATCCGCGGACATCGTCCCGTATCCGTACTTTCTGGAATGTGTCCTAACTTTGTGTACACACGTCGGATCGAGACGAAACTTTTGCCATCGGACTCGTAGCAATACGCTGGTCCTGTGGGTCAAGTTTGGTTCGATTCTGAGAACGTTGACGAAATCGCGTGTCGTGGGCCCCACAGGCCCCGCTCGACGGACGATTTTGTGATCGGCTCATCGGAATCCAATTCTGAAAGTTCTGTTGGGTTCGTATCAGCGTTCCTGACCTGTTGACACTAAGTTTGGTGAATTTGGAGACCTTTGACCCTGGCACATTTTTCGGTGCAAAGCGGGCCCACATAGGGACCCCGTTTTGACCCGAAACTGCCGTTTTTGCCCTTGTCTCCAAATTGGACTCAAGGACAGGCGTTCCTAGCTGATTGATATTTTATGGATCTGATGGTGATATTTGTTTCAGCAACCGGAGTACCGTCTGCAAATCCAACTGAAGTCAGAGCCGAAATCAGAGCCGGAACCACAGGCAAGTGTACCTCGCCAAAAGTTGCAGTCTTTGCTAAATATTTCTTGGCTTAGTTATATATCAGAGGGCAAGTATACCTTGCCAACTTTACAGTCTTGTTGCATATTTCCTTGTTTTAATTATAACTGTTGTACATGCTTAACCTAGGACCGTGTGACGTACTTAGCGTCCGATCATAGTCGGGTGCCAACACCGTTCGCGATGTTGTGTACGCCATTTAGAGATGGACATTCGTTACCCTTACTCTTGGTGCTTGTCCTATCAAGTACAACAAAACCCAGGATACTTGACACTATTCATGAGACAGAATCCTCTTGAGATATTCACGATGATTCTGTATAGGATACAGGTATGACATGGACAGTTTATTCCTAGGCATTGTATGACTGCTGCATTAGTTATGATCTTGCATGTCATGGACATGAGACGTGTGATTACATTGGGTGGGGAGAGACACACAGGCTACAGGCTATTTTCATATATATATACTATTAGTGTGAGGTCGTAGACTCTCCAGCAGAGCTAGACCCTTTACGTGTTATTACTGCTACCGGCTCCCCGACACAGAGTTGGTAGTGGCTCAGCCTGAGTTCTAGTGATGCTCTCAACTTGCATTTATCACTTAGCTGGTTACATAGTTTACCCTGCTGTTTTATTCAATTCTGCTGCACTGCTCATATTTTGGCTTATATTATCTGTACCTTGTTATGTCCCCTGAGGACCTGGAATGGACTTTGTCCCCAGGTATAGCTGAAGAGATCCATCCAGAGATACCCCGTACCAGAGCACTTCCAGGAGCTGTACCAGGACCTGAAGACGAGCTCGCACCAGAGGACTTCTTCTGAGCATTTGGCCGTATGTCGTCATTTATTTCTATTTTTAGTTATTTATTTCCTGTCCATTTGCATCTGTTGTACCAGACATATTCTCGGATTGTTTCCCGAGATATTTATTGAGATTTGCTTATTTATTCTATTACATTATTTCTGGCAGTTACTCTGTGTTTATCTGTTGTGGATGAGAATATATTAGTCTGTGACCTGTATCATTGATCTATTTCCTGCTAGACTACAGCTTAAGCATGCCCTGGTGGATCCATTAAATTGGGTTGTCCATCGGTGCGTGCTGCTGGCCATTGCCACGTGTCCAGTCCCTCGATATTTTGGGACTGGGGCGTGACATAGTTTTTGTGGTGGCCCATGCAGTTCTACGACTAAATTGTTCGGTTTCAACTTAGGGACCGAACAGGCCTGCAATAAAGCTAGGATAAGTTTTTAGGATCTCATCCACTTGCTTGAATCGTTTTTGATATCTGTATCGTATTCGAACTAATTTGAACTTTCATGCTGCCTTGATTTCTGTGCGCCTCTTATCGTTTATATTTGATACAGGGAAATGGACCCACAAGCCAGCAACGAGGACCATGCAGAAACACCACAAACCGTTGTGGTTACCCAAGAAGACGATGTGATCCCAATCGGTGAAGGCCAATCATCACAAGGTAGTCAAGCCAGTCAGCCTGCCTCAATAACCCATCAAGATGGCGTTCCACCCTCGACACAGCCTACTCCACCGATGCCTTCCTTCCCACTGGGACCGCCTATGGACGAACAACAGATGTTCCGCATGTTCTACATAATGATGCAAGCCTATCAGAGGGTGAAACAAGAAGCTCAACAAAACCAATCGGAAAACTCCATCGACAGAACTAGCTCGGAGTCACGGAGGCCAAACAGTTCAAATGCAACCGCCTTCGACGAGGACGTCCTTACTGCAGCAAGACCCGTGGAGTACACCACAAGGATCGAGTCCAGCCAAAAGCGACCGTATGCGTCAGCACCGGACCAATCACAACAAAAAAGAGCTGCAAAGCGGCCACAGATACATCCACTACCAAGAACAGCATCAGGAGCCTTATTCCTTCCTACTTGTCACTACTGTGGCAAGGTAGGCCACATCGCTAAAGAATGTCGATGCAGACTGGGACAATGTCTATCTTATGGATCCCAGAAGCATGCGGTAAGGGATTGCCCAGAACGTCGAGAGAAACCAGTGGTGAATCACCAACCAGCCACATCAACACCAGCCGGAACACCACAGGAAGGAACTCCAAAGAAGTCTCAGCTGCGCCAGCCACCCGAAGCATCTCCGAAAGTACTGCCCACTTGTCTACATTGTCATAAACAAGGCCACATTGAGAGCGGGTGCAGACGTAAGATGGGATTATGCCTGATTTTCGGAACCAATGAACACTTGGCCAAGGATTGTCCCCAGCATCGGGAGAAAGCATTGACGAATCTTCAACCCGCCTCATCAGCCCCAGCTGGAGTACCACAGACAGAACTTGCAAGGAAGTCTCACATACACCAGCCACCAGAAGCATCTCCACCGGCAATACCTGTCTGTCCATATTGTCACCGGCGAGGCCACACTGAGGACGAGTGCAGACGAAAGAAGAGATTATGCATAGCTTGCGGATCCAGTCAGCATTCATTCAAAGAATGCCCTGAGCGTCGAGACAGAGTACCAACAGGTAACCAGCAAGTGATTTCAGCACCACGGTCAGCCTCTCCAGCATTTCAAGCTTTACCAATACCGAGGCCACCCTTGGCACCTCAGGCAACACTCTTCCAGCAGGCTCAACAGCAGCAGAAGGATCAACTGCAAGGACCCGGACAAGCTCCAGCGAATACAGTGGAGAACGCGCCGACTCGTGGAATAGCCAATGCGCGTAAGTGATTTGTAGTTATTCGTTTCTAGACTTGTTGTAGTTCGTGCCCGTTGGTTCGTGACCTCAGCCCCAACCTAGTAATTTGCAACTTGTTAATAACAACCTGGTTTTTCATAAAAGTTATAATTTTAACTAGATTTTCCTGGAAAGTGTAAACTTTCAATTTTTAGGGAAACGGTACTTCCCTAAGTATCTTGTGATGTATTTTCAAACAATGTTGCGACCGCGTCATCTCTGTTGACCGGTTATTCTTTGATTGCGAGGACGCAATCATCTTAAGGGGGGTAGATTGTAAACTCCCTGATTTTTTAAAATTTTCAAACTTGGAATTTTCACAATTTTCTGGAATTTTCTGGGAATATTCTGTAATTTAAAAACAGGATATTAATTATTAAATGATTTTTAATTGATATTAAACAGTATTAAAATATTATGAAAATAATATTTTTGGATGTAAAATGAAAAACTGGACTTAGGACAATTTTTCTGGAATTTATCGGACCCCGGACCTATTTTTAAAACACCTAAAACTATTTATTTAATTATTTATTTATTTATTTAATTATTAATTGTTATTATTATTATTATTATTATTTCAAAATAAATCCAGCCCGGCCCAACTTCACCCCGGCCCAGCCCAACTGCGGTCCAGCCCACCCCGGCCTAGCGGGTCGGGCGGGTTGGTCAGACCCGAACCCGACCCGACCTACCCCTCTCCCTCACGACGTGACCCGTTCCTCCGCGTCCGGCGCCGCTCCGCCCGGGCAGCCAGCGCCACGTCGGCCACGTCTCCGCCCTCAGCGCCTGACCCCGCCTTCGGCGCCGCCCATCTCGGCCCCCAACCGCCCGGCCAGCCTATAAAACCCCTCGGCTCCTCCTCCCCTCCGCTCAACAGCCACCCCAGCGCCTCGCCACCGGCTCCCCTCCGCCCTGAGCGTCGACCACAGCCCGGCCGACACCGCCCAGCCCCGCCCAGGCTCTCCTCCTCCGCGCCTCGCCGCTCTCTTCCTCCCCTCCCCCTTCGTCTCGACGACGAGCGGCCGCAGTCGACTGCAGCAGCGGCAGCCAGCGCCGCGCCGCCGTCCCCGAGCCGCCTCGCCTCCGCCTTGTCGTCGCGCGCCGCGCCGCGCTGCCCCCGGCCGGCCTCCCCCGTCCTGAGCCGCCGCAGACCCACCAGAGTCCGGCGAGGAAAAAACCCTAACCCTAATTGCTGCTTCCTGTGTCGGACACGGACACAGGACACAGTGTCCGTGTCGAGTCGGACACGGCAAAACTCCGATTTTTCAGCGGGGTTCAGGTACGCGTAACTTCTTGCTCGTAGCTCTGTTTCTAATTCCGCAAATTGCGTTGCGAAGCCTGTATGACCCTCTCGGTGCCCGGACAAACCGTTCGGGGCATCGCGTCCTGTGGGGATCGCACACCGCGATCCAAAAACAGGAAAAACCAGACCCTGTTTCATCCCGGAACTGAGTACGCCCCGCCAAACGGGACGACTTGGTCGCGCGCGGTCTTCACAGATACATGCGCATCGTCGATACGGACATGTGGGATTTCGCAGAAGCTGATTCGGGTGTGCGTGCACACCGGGATCAACGCGTATCCGCGGACATCGTCCCGTATCCGTACTTTCTGGAACGTGTCCTAACTTTGTGTACACACGTCGGATCGAGACGAAACTTATGCCATCGGACTCGTAGCAATACGCTGGTCCTGTGGGTCAAGTTTGGTTCGATTCTTAGAACGTTGACGAAATCACGTGTCGTGGGCCCCACAGGCCCCGCTCGACGGGCGATTTTGTGATCGGCTCATCGAAATCCAATTCTGAAAGTTCCGTTGGGTTCATATCAGCGTTCCTGACCTGTTAACACTAAGTTTGGTGAATTTGGAGACCTTTGACCCTGGCACATTTTTCGGTGCAAAGCGGGCCCACATAGGGACCCCGTTTTGACCCGAAACTGCCGTTTTTGCCCTTGTCTCCAAATTGGACTCAAGGATAAGCGTTCCTAGCTGATTGATATTTTCTGGATCTGATGGTGATGTTTGTTTCAGCAACCGGAGTACCGCCTGCAAATCCAACTGAAGTCAGAGCCGAAATCAGAGCCGGAACCACAGGCAAGTGTACCTCGCCAAAACTTGCAGTCTTTGCTAAATATTTCTTGGCTTAGTTATATATCAGAGGGCAAGTATACCTTGCCAACTTTATAGTCTTGTTGCATATTTCCTTGTTTTAATTATAACTGTTGTACATGCTTAACCTAGGACCGTGTGACGTACTTAGCGTCCGATCATAGTCGGGTGCCAACACCGTTCGCGATGTTGTGTACGCCATTTAGAGATGGACATTCATTACCCTTACTCTTGGTGCTTGTCCTATCAAGTACAACAAAACCCAGGATACTTGACACTATTCATGAGACAGAATCCTCTTGAGATATTCACGATGATTCTGTATAGGATACAGGTATGACATGGACAGTTTATTCCTAGGCATTGTATGACTGCTGCATTAGTTATGATCTTGCGTGTCATGGACATGAGACGTGTGATTACATTGGGTGGGGAGAGACACACATGCTACAGGCTATTTTCATATATATATACTATTAGTGTGAGGTCGTAGACTCTCCAGCAGAGCTAGACCCTTTACGTGTTATTACTGCTACCGGCTCCCCGACACAGAGCTGATAGTGGCTCAGCTTGAGTTCTAGTGATGCTCTCAACTTGCATTTATCACTTAGCTGGTTACATAGTTTACCTTGCTGTTTCATTCAATTCTGCTGCACTGCTCATATTTTGGCTTATATTATCTGTACCTTGTTATGTCCCCTGAGGACCTGGAATGGACTTTGTCCCCAGGTATAGCTGAAGAGATCCATCCAGAGATACCCCGTACCAGAGCACTTCCAGGAGCTGTACCAGGACCTGAAGACGAGCTCGCACCAGAGGACTTCTCCTGAGCATTTGGCCGTATGTCGTCATTTATTTCTATTTCCAGTTATTTATTTCCTGTCCATTTGTATTTGTTGTACCAGACATATTCTCGGATTGTTTCCCGAGATATTTATTGAGATTTGCTTATTTATTCTATTGCATTATTTCTGGCAGTTACTCTGTGTTTATCTGTTGTGGATGAGAATATATTAGTCTGTGACCTGTATCATTGATCTATTTCCTGCTAGACTACAGCTTAAGCATGCCCTGGTTGATCCATTAAATTGGGTTGTCCATCGGTGCGTGCTGCTGGCCATTACCACGTGTCCAGTCCCTCGATATTTTGGGACTGGGGCGTGACAACGGGACCGGAGCTGAAGCTATTGCTGGAATAGAACCGAACACTGAAGACGAGGTGACTGCCGAAGACTTCTCCTGAGTGCCTGTTCCAGTACTCAGTATTTATTTCATGTTTATTTCTTGTTCCTGGCCTATAAAGCCAGTTTATTCAGACCTAAGTCGGGTTGTTTCTCCGACTGACTTGCTGTGATTATTGTTGCTACTTATTTCCATTCCATTATGCAGTTATTTCTTTATCTTTATGGATGAGATTAGTGTGACTTGTTGTAGTAGACCTTATTTACAGCTTAAGTACGCCCTGATGGCTCCATTAAATTGGGTTATCCATCGGTGCGTGCTGCTGGTCATTGCCACGTGTCCAGCCCCTCGATATTTTGGGACTGGGGCATGACATAGTTTTTGTGGTGGCCCATGCAGGTCCTTATCTAAATTGTTCGGTTTCAACTTAGGGACCGGACAGGCCTGCAATAAGATAGGTTATAGGATCTCATCCATTGATTGAATCATTTTTGAACTCTATGTCGAATTCAATTAAATTGCTTGAACTGTATCCTGTTTTGATTCCTCTGTGCGTTCTCATTGTTTCCTTTTGATGCAGAGTTATGGATCCCAGACGTGGTGACGAGACCCCCTTGGGTACACCGACTGAAGCAGGGTTTACCTGTGAAGCTGGAACGACGCCAGATACCAGAGGACAATACTCCCAGAGCAATCAAACTGGCCAGCCAAGTTCCAGCTTCAGGCGTGATGACATCCTGCCTCCTCCCCAGTTCCCTCCTACGATGTCTGTCTTTCCTCCAGGACAGGCAATGGACGGCCAGCAAATGTTCCAGTACGCAATGATGCAGGCCCAACAGCTGACCCAGCAGGAGGCCCAACGTCGAGAGGCCGAGAACCTAAGGAACAGCCTAGTCGCAGCGTTGGAGCATGCAAATCCACCAAATAGGCGGCCAGCGACGGGATCCATCACGGATTTCCACCAACTTAAGCCCCGTACCTTCTCGGGCAAGGAAGGACCAACTGAAGTACATGAATGGCTTACAAACACACAGCATCAGTTGGAGGCCGCCGAACTACCAAGGGACAAATGGATGACTGCCGTCAGGATGCAACTGATGGACAACGCACATCATTGGTGGCTGTCCGAAGAAAGAAGGCTCGGACATGATCAGGTTACCTGGGAGGAGTTCTCCAGACTCTTCCAGGAAATGTACATCCCTGCTGTGGCTCGGTCAGAACTCCGAGACAGATTCAACCGCCTGATCCAGGGCAACATGACGGTGGAGGAATATAACACCGAATTCATTCGCCTGAGCCGCTTCGCCCCTTCGCTAATTCCTACCGAAGAGGAGAAGGCGGAGAAGTTCTTTGATGGGCTCAGGTTCGAGCTTCAGAAGTTAATCGGATCGGTCGCGCCCACCTCTTACACCGACGTCCTAGCTGCAGCACGTCGGCTGGAGCGCGTTACTCGGAGGGAATCAAGCCTGAAACGTCCTTTCTCCTCTGCACCGTCCAAGTCATTACCAGGGAAATCTGCTAAACGGCCCCAGAAGAGCCCGCCTCCAAGAGCAGCAACTAAGAACCTGCCTACTTGCCATTACTGCAGCAAGGTAGGACATATTAAAAAGGAATGTCGACGCAAGCTGGGACTCTGCCTGGTTTGCGGATCTGGACAACACTTCTCAAAGGACTGCTCGGAACGTCGAGAGGGAGTTCCGAATCGACCAGCTCCACCTGCAGCTCTTCCAGCTGGAGGAGCAACACAGACAGGGCCTGGAGGAGCCAGGCCACCTCTACCACCTCAGGCAGCATTGTTCCAACAAGCTCGTCAGCAAAGGGGTCCCGCTCAGGGACGAGGTCAGGCATATGCACTAGCAGTCACTGAGGAAGCTACTGCAGGCGAAGTGATAGCAGGTACCATATTAGTAGCTTCAATTCCTGCTGTAGCATTATTTGATTATGGAGCTTCGCATTCATTTATTGCTGCTAACTTCGTAGCCACACATAGAATAGCTATCGCACCTCTCTTGAAGATGAATAGAATTCTAACGGGAGGTGGAATTATCCCGGTTAGTGATACTTGTAGATCATGTTCGGTAGTAATCTGTGGCCGAGAGATGCGAGCCCAATTCCTGATCTTTTCTATGCCTGATTACGATGTTGTACTTGGTATGGACTGGTTAAGTTAGTACCATGCGACACTGGATTGCCGGCTTAGAAAAGTGATATTTAGACCCCCTAGCCTTCCTGAGTTTGAATTTCATAGAGGAGCTGTAGAACAAGGGGTCCAGCCAACTCTTAGGGTATTGACTGTAGAAGAAGATTCAAGTTACCCAAGAGTCATAACGGAGTTTGTGGATGTATTTCCCGACGACCTTCCAGGTTTACCACCTGATCGGGAGATAGAATTCACAATAGACCTAACTCCAGGAGCCGAACCTATCACTTCATCGGTATATCGGCTAGCACCTAAGGAGTTAGTGGAGCTGAAAACACAAGTTGACGACCTTCTGGAGAAAGGATTTATCCGGCCCAGTGTTTCACCATGGGGAGCACCTATACTTTTTATACCCAAGAAGGACGGATCTGTACGGTTGTGCATCGATTACAGAGCCCTTAATGCTGTAACTATTAAGAACCGGTACCCATTACCATGCATTGATGATTTGTTTGACCAATTGAGTGGTGCTAAGGTATTCTCAAAGATTGACCTTAGATCCGGTTATCACCAGATTAGGGTGAAGAAGGAAGATATCCCAAAGACGGCCTTCAGAACTAAGTATGGACATTATGAGTTCCTAGTTATGCCATTTGGTTTAACCAACGCACCCGCCGTATTTATGAGTTTGATGAACGGGGTCTTCCATCAGTACTTGGATAAGTTCGTGGTGGTATTCATTGATGATATCCTAGTCTACTCCAAGAACCACGAAGAGCACGAGGAACACCTTAGAATTGTGCTAGAAACCTTGAGAAGGGAGAAGCTATATGCCAAACTCAGCAAATGTGAGTTCTATATGGACAAGGTGCCATTCTTAGGGCATATTATCTCGGGAGAAGGACTGTCTGTGGACCCAGAAAAGGTCACTGCTATAGAAACCTGGCCTACCCCTACCTCTGTTGCAGAAGTGAGAAGTTTTCTTGGACTTGCTGGATATTACCGGCGGTTCATAAAATTTTTTTCAACGATCGCAGAGCCGATGACTAAGCTGACACGGAAGGATCAGGAGTTCATATGGACGAAAGAATGCCAAAATGCCTTTGAAGAATTGAAGAGGCGTCTAACAACAGCACCAGTCTTGACTCTTCCCTCAGGGTCAGGAGGTTTTATTGTATATAGTGATGCGTCCGGCAGTGGACTAGGTTGTGTCTTGATGCAACATGGCAAGGTTATCGCTTATGCATCGAGGCAGCTGAAGGTCCACGAGAAGAACTACCCAACACACGACCTGGAGCTAGCTGCAGTAATTTTTGCATTAAAGATCTGGAGACATTATCTGTATGGAGAAAAGGTCGAGATATTCACTGATCATAAGAGCTTGAAGTATGTTTATACACAGAAGGAGCTCAACATGAGGCAAAGGCGTTGGCTTGAGTTGATGGTGGACTTTGACATCGATCTGCAGTACCACCCGGGGAAAGCAAATGTTGTAGCCGACGCCCTCAGCAGAAAACCCTTGGCTTATTTCTTAACGGAGTAGCCTCAGCTATTACAAGACTTGCAAGATCTTCAGATAGAGGTTGTTCTACCTGGACAAGATGGTTTGCTGGCTAACCTCGAAGTGAAGTCATCGCTGGTGGAGAGAATCAAGGAAGCTTTGCCTAATGATGCCAGATTCCGAAGGCTGAGAGAAAGAACAGAAGCAGGCCTGCAGACGGGACTTCGCATCCACGAGGACGGAACATTAAGGTGCGAAAATCGCCTATATGTTCCAAATGGAGAATTAAGACAGGAGTTGATGACAGAAGCCCATAGCTCCATATACTCGGTTCATCCAGGAGGAACCAAGATGTACCGGGACTTAAGACAATATTACTGGTGGTATGGAATGAAAAGGGAGATTGCCCGATTTGTGGCAAAATGCTTAGTCTGCCAGCAGGTGAAGGCCGAGCACCAAAGGACTGCAGGTATGTTGCAGCCACTTCCCATCCCTGAATGGAAGTGAGAGCATATTACCATGGACTTCATCACTGGATTTCCAAGAAGCTCTAGTGGAAAGGATACAGTATGGGTCATCGTGGATTGTCTCACTAAGTCGGCTCATTTCTTGCCGTTCAGAGTCGGACAATCCACGGAAGTACTAGCCGACATGTATATACGACAGATCGTAAAATTATATGGAGTGCCGGTTAGTATTGTATTAGATCGAGATTCGAGATTTACATCTCACTTCTGGCGAAGCATGCAAGAGAGTCTCGGCACCAGGCTCAAGTTCAGTACTGCCTATCATCCTCAGACAGATGGCCAATCAGAGCGCACAATTCAGATCTTGGAAGACATGCTGCGATCATGTATACTGGACTTCGGAGGATCTTGGGAAGATCACCTGCACTTAGTGGAGTTCTCCTACAACAACAGCTATCAGGCAAGCATTCAGATGGCACCTTTCGAGGCACTGTACGAAAGGAAGTGCAGATCGCCAATATACTAGAGTGACGTTGGCGAACGTCAAATACTGGGTCCAGAGTTAGTAACAGAGACAGTGGAGAAAGTAAAACAGATTCAGAACCATCTCCGTGTAGCCCAGGATAGACAGAAGCATTGGGCCGATGCACACAGACGACCCCTGGAGTTCAAGGAAGGAGAGCATATATTTTTGAGGATCTCGCCCACTAGAGGTACTATCAGATTTGGCAGCAGAGGCAAGTTAAGCCCAAGATACATTGGGCCATTTGATATCTTGGAGCGCATTGGTGAGATGGCTTATCGTCTTGCATTACCTCCATCCTTAGAGGGAGTGCATGATGTATTCCACGTCTCACAAACTGAGGAGGTATGTGACGGACCCAAGCCATATAGTTGATCATTCTGAGATTTTGGTGGGACCTAGCCTGAGATACGAAGAGCAGCCAGTGGGTATACTCGACACCAGCGAGAAGACACTGCGAGGGCAGACAATCAGGCTGGTTCGAGTAGCTTGGAAACAGCACTCTCCTGGCGAATCGACCTGGGAACGAGAAGATGTTATGCGCCAGCGTTATCCACACTTATTTGCAGAATCAGGTAGAACCTAAGCATTCTTTAATTCTGTAAATCTTGCCTTTATAGTTTACCCTTCGATTGCGAGGACGCAATCCTCTTAAGGGGGGTAGATTGTAAACACCCTAAATTTTCAGATATTTTAATTTTGGTAATTAATATGCATTTTTCAGGAATTTACATAGGTCCTGTAGTGAGTTTATAATTTTTAATTGCCAATAAATAACATTAAAATGAAATAAAAATATAATTTTATGGTGTAAAATAAAAAACCGGACTTAGGATAATTTTTTGGGATTTTATTGGGCCTCAGACCTATTTTTAAAAGCCTTAAAACTATTTTTTAAATTAAATTAATTATTATTATTATTATTATTATTATTATTATTATTATTATTATTATTATTGTTATATTTAATATTTTTCTGTTTTTGGGCCCGGCCCGGCCCAGTGGGCTGAGCCCGTTAGCACCCAGCCCAGCCCCCTTGGCTTAGCGGGTCGGGCGGGTCCGCTCACCCGGAGCCCGCCGCCCGACCCGACCCGCATACCCTTTCTCCCCCACGCCTCAGCCCGCGTCCCCTCCGCGTTTTTCGGCGACGGATTCGGCCACGTCGCCGGCGACCCCCGCGGCCCTCGCGCCACGACCCCCCTCGTCCCCGCGTTCTCCGGCCACGCCCCGGCGCCTCCCCCGCCTCTTTTCCCCTATATATACCGCCTCCTCTCCCCTAACCCTAACCCTAACCCACCGCCCGACTCCGGCCGACCTCCCCGCCGTGACCTCGCCGCCACCTCCTCCCATCCAGCTCCTCCAGCGCCGCCCCGACCCCGCTGCAGCGCCGCCCGGCTGCCCTTCCTCTTCCTCCTCCTCCTCCAGCAAGCAATCCCCAGGCGGAGCCGACCCTCCCCAGGCGGAGCCGACCCCGACCGGCTGAGCATCCCCGACCCCGGCTGTTCAGCCCCTCCGGTCGGCCACGGTGCGGCCATCATCTCCAGCCGGTTCGACAGCCCAGAACCCTAGCCGGACACGGCCCTTCGTGTCGGACACAATGTCAAATTGACACAAGGACACGAGGTAAATCCTAACTTTTCCTACTCTGTTCTGGTACTCGTAATTTCCTCCTCGTGGCTCGGAATTCGATTTCGTAAATTTCTACGCGAAGCCTGTATGACCCTCTCGGTGCCCGGACAAACCGCTCGGGGCATCGCGTCCTGTGGTGATCGCACACCGCGATCCAAAAACAGGAAAAATCAGACCATGTTTCACCCCAGAACCGAGTACGTCCCGCCAAACGGGATGACTTGGTCGTGCACGGTCTTCACAGATACGTGCGCGTCGTTGATACGGACGTGTGGGATTTCGCAAAAGCTGATTCGGGTGTGCGTGCACACCGGAATCAACGCGTATCCGCGGACATCGCCCCGTATCCGCCTTTTCTGCAATTTACCCTAACTTCGTGCACACACGTCAGATCGAGACGAAACTTGCGCCATCGGACTCGTAGCGATACGCTGGTCCTGTGGGTCAAGTTTGGTCCGATTCTGAGGACGTTGACGAAATCGCGTGTCGTGGGCCCCATAGGCCCCGCTCGACGGACGATTTCGTGATCGGCTCATCAGAATTCAAATCTGAAAGTTCCGTTGGGTTTGTATCAGCGTTCCTGACCTGTTGACACTAAGTTTGGTGAATTTGGAGACCATTGACCCTGACACATTTTTCGGTGCAAAGCGGGCCCACCGGTGGACCCCGTTTTGGCCCGAAATTGCCGTTTTTGCCCTTGTCTCCAAATTGGACCCAAGGACAGATGTTTCTAGCTGTTTGACACCTTTTGAGCGTGATGGTACTATTTATTTTAGCTTTCAGAGACATCTCTGGAAATTTCCGAAACCAGGACCTAAGTGGAATTCAAATATCAGGCAAGTGCACCTTGCCAAACTTGCAGTCATTATTTTTATATTTTCTGTAAAAATACTCTGCTGAATTTTTTGTGCAAATTTATATAAACTGATTTAAATTGCTTAACCTAGGGAACGTATGACGTACCTAGTGTCCGATCATAGTCGGGTGCCGACACCGTACGCGGTGTTGGGTTCGTCATTTAGAGATGGATTTATGATCCCCTTACTTTGTACTTGACCTATCAAGTACCCTACAACCCAGGACACTTGACACTATCATGGACAGAATCCTCCTGAGATATTCGTGGTGATTCTGTATAGGATACAGGACTTGATAGAGACATTTATTTATAGACAGTATGACTTGTTGCATTAGTTATAATCCCGCTGACATGGACATGAGACGTTATGGTCATGGCTTGCGTGATTACATTGGGTGGAGAGAGACACACAGGCTACAGGCTGTTCTACATATATATCTACTATTATTGTGAGGTTGTAGACTCTCCAGCAGAGCTAGACCCTTTACGTGTTATTACTGCTACCGGCTCCCCGACACAGAGCTTGTAGCGGTCTCAGCCTGAGTACTAGTGTTGCTCTCATTTGCATATCGCATAGATGGTTACTTAGTTTACCCTGCTATTCATTTATTTATTGCACTGCTTATTCATTTGGCTTGTTTTATTTTGTGCCTTGCTATGTCCACTGAGGACCTGGAATGGATTATGTCCCCAGGTTTAGCAGAGGAGCAGTACCCCGAGGTATACGGGACCGGAGCTGAAGCTATTGCTGGAATAGAACCGAACACTGAAGATGAGGTGACTGCCAAAGACTTCTCCTGAGTGCCTGTTCCAGTACTCAGTATTTACTTCATGTTTATCTCTTGTTCCTGGCCTATAGAGCCAGTTTATTCAGACCTAAGTCGGGTTGTTTCTCCGACTGACTTGCTGTGATTATTGTTGCTACTTATTTCCATTCTATTATGCAGTTATTTCTTTATCTTTATGGATGAGATTAGTGTGACTTGTTGTAGTAGACCTTATTTACAGCTTAAGTATGCCCTGATGGCTCCATTAAATTGGGTTATCCATCGGTGCGTGCTGCTGGCCATTGCCACGTGTCCAGTCCCTCGATATTTTGGGACTGGGGCGTGACATGGTTTTTGTGGTGGCCCATGCAGGTCCTTATCTAAATTGTTCGGTTTCAACTTAGGGACCGGACAGGCCTGCAATAAGATAGGTTATAGGATCTCATCCATTGATTGAATCATTTTTGAACTCTATGTCGAATTCAATTAAATTGCTTGAACTGCATCCTGTTTTGATTCCTCTGTGCATTCTCATTGTTTCCTTTTGATGCAGAGTTATGGATCCCAGACGTGGTGACGAGACCCCCTTGGGTACACCGACTGAAGCAGGGTTTACCTGTGAAGCTGGAACGACGCCAGATACCAGAGGACAATCCTTCCAGAGCAATCAAACTGGCCAGCCAAGTTCCAGCTTCAGGCGTGATGACATCCCGCCTCCTCCCCAGTTTCCTCCTACGATGCATGTCTTTCCTCCAGGACAGGCAATGGACGGCCAGCAAATGTTCCAGTACGCAATGATGCAGGCCCAACAGCTGACCCAGCAGGAGGCCCAACGCCGAGAGGCCGAGAACCTAAGGAACAGCCTAGTCGCAGCGTTGGAGCATGCAAATCCACCAAATAGGCGGCCAGCGACGGGATCCATCACGAATTTCCGCCGAACTTAAGCCCCGTACCTTCCGCTCCGAACTGCCATCCTCCGACGAATCCCCCAACCCCAGCATCGAAACCCTAGCTACACAGCCCGAACACTGTGTCGTGTCATGTCAAGACGACCCACGGACGAGAAACCTAGTTCCACGGAGCCTTGTGTCACGCCCCAGTCCTAAAAGTACATAGAACCAGGCCACGTGGCATTGGCCAACTGACACGTCACTAAGGGATTATCCAATTTAATGGACCCAAAGTGATGTACTACGATGTCCTAAAAATACTACAAGTTTAATATAGGTAAATCTAATCTTATCTACAGAAATATCAATGAATATGGGAATAAGTGCTGAAATATATATAATGCTGAGTCTGAATGTCATAGTACACATCTTGTGGGAATAAACCCACTACAAAAGAGAATAATAGTACAGAAAATAAGATAGACTAAAGTATCATCTATCTAGGGAAATAGCTCCATCTCCAGGTGAACAGGCTTCTAGGATCAGGTAGATTCTGACGGTGGCTCCTCCAACTCCTCCTCGGTGGCATACCTAGTCTCCTGTCTTGGACCATACACCGTGGGGTAGAAGGCCTCATCTAAATCTGGAAGGAAACCAGGTCCTCAGTTGGACATAACAAGATACAGAAAAATTATGCCATATATGTAAATACTGAATAAATAAATACAGGGTGCTAACCATCTAAGTGAATGCAAGTAAAGATCTTGTAGTACGCATGGAAAAGTGTAGGCTTGACATATGCTGACTTAATTCACCACTCGTGTTGACTGGCTAGTATATGTGTCATATGCCCCCTGACTCAAGGGCACTCTGCAATCGACCATCCTCCGAAGAGCATGGTACGAAGGTATATAAAACTCAAGAAGGGGGGTGTCCCATACGTCTACTAGTTATCTTTCCCGCCCAATGTAACTAATGCCAAGTCGTAACTATTCCTGAATTTTTCTGATTTTATGCTAAGCCGTGATGCACGTCACACGTACTGGTAGCTAATCAAATACGCAGCTCGCATCCCAATATGTATTGCAACCTTGTTGCATGTTTCCGTGACAGGATCTAGAAGAATATTAGGATACCCTCACAGTTGTTGGTATGTCTGTAAAGACTAAGTTAATTACACTACGTGTCAACGTACTTGTTGACGGTACCCGAAGTAATCTCAGATACACACAGTCATATGAAGTTCAGGAGAAATAACATATAACAATATTTTTATTTAAACAGTAAACTTGGCAAGGTATACTTGCCTACTTCTCTGTGCTGGAAGTGCCAAAAACCTGTACTTGCGGTCAAGTCTGAGGGGTCCTGTGACCAGGGGTCACTGACTGCGTGGTAGGTGTACTCTGTTTAAAATGTCCAGGGTTCGTAAATATCATATTTAAATAAAAGCATAAATAACATTATACTATATAGATATGCTTATGTATATATATAGAAAGCATAATATATATATATATATATATATTAATATATATATATATATATATATATATATATATATATATATATATATATATATATATATTCATATAGTTATAGTATATAGGTAAAATAATACATATACTTATAATATTAGGAATATACATATATATATGTATAATCGTACTATGATAATATATAAATGTTACATATATATATAAGTGGACATATATATACATATAGAGTAAAATATAAGTACATATATAAATATAAATATATGTACATAATGTATATATAAAAAAATATAAAGCAATATATATATATAAATATACATTTATACATATATATCTAAATAAAATAAATAAATAAATAAATATATATATATATATATATATATATATATATATATATATATATATATATATATATATATATATATATATATATATATATATATATTTATATTTATATTTATAAAAGGAAAAATAAAAATACAACTTATATATATATATATTAATAATATGTATATAACTATAATATACATATATATAAGTATATTTACATATATATATAGTTTAGTATATATAAATATATTTATATATACATATACATATAAAAATAAAAAAATGCATAAATATATATAGACATATGATAATAAACTGTATATATATATATATATATATATATATATATATATATATATATATATATATATATATATATATATATATATATATATATATAATTAAAATATAAATATATGATATGTATAATATAATATACATAAATATATATACATAAATAAATAAATATATATATATATATATATATATATAATTAAAATATAAATATATGATATTTATAATATAATATACATAAATATATAAACATATATATATATATATATATATATATATATATATATATATATATATATATATATATATATATATATATATACATGAAAAAGAACAAAAATACATATATATATATATATATATATATATATATATATATATATATATATATATATATATATATATATATATATATATATATACATATAATATAATATAATAATGATACATATATATTTATATAAATATATATTATATACTGATATAATATATATAATAATTATATAATATATTATAGAATACTTATATATATAAACATATATATAAATATACATATATATAAATATAAATATACATATATATATATATATATATATAATGGTACTTTTGACTTTAAATCGTCTATTTCCATTAAAACAATGGAAAGAACTGTGTCTGTGAATAACACAGAGCATTCCTTTCAGCTAATAAGTGAAGAGGATATTGGGCATGTTCGTGATGCCTACAATTATGTCCATATTGGATTAATACAAGTTGCGTTTAAACCCTTGACTTTACCAGGGTTAAATGCATCAATAATGACATCTCTCAGAGATGCAAGATGTTTAGACTGGAGCCAATCCCTAATGGGAGTTATGCAGACTAGTCTCTGCCATGGACCAGTTTATTTTAATGTCTATCCAAATTTAACTCTGTCAATGACAGATAATCATCTATATGAATCTGTAACCTTGAATTTAAAAACTTATGGTTACAACTTCTTACCAGGATCTGAAACTATAGCAATAATCTATAGAATTCATTATAAGGTAATGAACACCATTGCTCCAAATGCAAGGCATATTACTACACCTGGTAAGACTACCTTGATAGAAACAAATTTACTGACATCTAAGGTAGCAACAAATAGAATTATTAGATGGGATGAAATTAATTTCCCTAAAAAATGGATATTAAGTCAAGCTGTGTTACCACAACCAATTGTAAACACAGATATTGACCAAATAATCCAAACTAATGATGGAGAAGTAGAAGTGAAATTTACTCCTAATGATATATCGAGATTATCGATATCAGGAAGAAAATCTTTACCTTCTACAGTTGGATCAACTTCTTTTAATAAAGAAGAAGTCAATAAAATAAAAATTACTGATGATACAATAGCACATCCCTTGTATAAGGAGAAGAGCAAAATGAGCTCTCCGACAATGTCGGAAATGGAATTTACTGCTATTTAATGGGATTTAAAGACCTTCAAGCAGTTCGAAACATTCTCAATAGAATGTTTTATGAAAATAAAGAATTTGTAGAATGGTTTGAGAAAACCTATTCTACTAAACAAAGATATAAGTTCAAAGATGAATATTATAATCATCTAGAAGAGAAAAGAAAGATAATACCTTTCATTGATTGGTTTGTCCAAAAATATGTGGACACAGAATCAACACAAATAAATGTGTTGGAAGAATATTATAAAATCTGGAATACCGATACAGGATCCAGTAAAGGTACAACTAGATCAATGTACCCACCAAGTGAACCAATTAAACTCACTGACAAAAATAAGACAGACAAAATTGATGCTGTTTCCTTTGTCAAAATAATTGACAGTAAAGAAGCAGTTATTACTGAATTGCAGAAAGCTTTAAGGCAGAATAATTACACTAATGTGTTTATTCAAGTCATGGGTCAACAGTTGACCAGGATTGAAACTGCCTTAGAAAAATTATTACATAAATTAGATAAAATAAAACAAATAGACCATTCGGGGAAAAACTCTTTTAAAGAGACTTCTAATATCTCTTTAAAACCTCCTCCTGAGGTTAAAGGGTTTAAAATATCTAAAACCCCAGAAGTTACAAAAGAAGATATTCAGGAGCTAATAGCTCAATTTAAAAAGACTAATCTTCAGACTATTAATGCTGAAGAACAAGAATTGCGAGAGCTAATAGCTCGAGCTAAGCAAAAATTTGCTATTATCAATTATACTACTGATAAAAATAAAATTGCCATTAATGATCTTAATAAAAATATTCAAGTAATTAATGGTCAATCTTCCAATATTTCTGAAATATCAGAAGAAGATCAATATACTGAGGATCTCATTGAGGATGAAATTCGTCCACAAGAAATTGAAGATCTTCAAAAATCCTTTGTTGAATCTAAGAATGATTCTAGCATACAAGCGGTTAAATATGGGAAACCGAACTTGATGAAATATTATTATCAAAGACCTACTCCCACTGATGTTCTCTTTGAGGAGAATGATACTATCATTCAAAATCATTATAGTGGGGGAGAGATCTATGAATGGAACATAGATGGTCTTACAGAAAAACAAATTCATGATCAATTGCATCGAATGATGATGTATTCTAATGTAGCAAAAGCTACTGGGAATAGTGATAAGGAAATTGCACAGTTTATAACTTGTGGTTTTACAGGCACTCTGAGGGGTTGGTGGAACAATTGTTTAACTGACTCTCAAAGGCAAGAAATATTAAGTGCTGTAAAAACCGAAACTAGTTCTGAGAATAGTGCTCAGATAACTAAACCTGATGCGGTTTATACTCTTATTATTACCATCCTGGAACACTTCACAGGAGGTATATCTGATCATGGAGAAAGAGTGAGAACTCTTCTTCAGAATTTAAGATGTCCAACACTTACTCACTTTAGATGGTATAAGGATACTTTCTTAAGTAGAGTAATGCTGCTTGGTGATGCTAATAATGCTCACTGGAAGTCAAAATTTATTGATGGGCTTCCTAATCTCTTTGCTGAAAGAATAAGGCAAGGATTGAGAAACCAAAATAATGGTGTCATACCTTATTCTAATTACACTTATGGAAATTTGATCAATAAATGTATTGAAGAAGGTCTAGCTTTATGTAACGACTTAAAGCTACGAAATCAATTGAAATCTCAGAGAATCTCTGAGAGGAGACAACTGGGAGAATTTTGTGACCAGTTTGCAATGGATACTTTTAAACCTCTTCCTAATAAGGGGAAGAAGAAATTAAAGGATTATAAGGATTATAAGAGACCTTATAAAAGGAAGAAATATTCTTCAAAGAAACAAAATACCAATGCTAATAAAGATAGCAAGAAGAAGAAATCTTCTAAGAAAAATATCATTAAATGTTACAAATATGGTAAATTAGGCCACTATGCTAACAAATGTTACACAAAAAAGAAGTTAGAAGAGATCGAGGATGAAGGGTTGAGAAAAACTCTTTATAAATTAATGATCAATTCTGACTATGAAGAAAGTTCATCCAATGATGAATCAAATGATGAAGTGAATAGTTCATCAGAAAATGAATGTGGTGAGAATTGCCAGTGTAACGAATGTGTTACAGAAAAAGATATTAATTACTATAAGTCTATAGTAGAAATGAATGGGCTATCTATAAATACCTTAACTCTTAATGAGAAAAAGGAAATTATTGAAGCTTTGTGTACTGATAAAATTAGTACAGAAATAAAGAATAAAATTATAGAGGCAATTGAAAAAGAATTGACTAAGGACAATGTTCCTATTCAAAATACATCTCCTGAAGCTTATAATATGGCCGAGGTAATATCTCGTTATAGAGGCAGACAAGTTAAACCTGTTACTATGCAGGAACTTCAGGCTGAAATAAAAACTTTGAAAATTGAGATAAAAAATTTAAAATCTCAAGATCAATATATCCAGAAAAGACTGGATAAACTAGAAAGAGATAAATTATCTCCGAAAATTACTCAAGTTGGTGAGTCTTCTGTTAGTTCTTCTTGTTCACAAGAACAAGAGGGGAAGAATCAGTCTGTTCAATCAGGACAGATAGAAGTAGAGACAGAAGAAGGAAAAAATAATTTCCTACAAAAAATGGATCTATTTATTACCCATAAATGGTATATTAAAATAAATATGCTCGTTAATAATGAGTATTATATACCTAATTTGATTGCACTTGTTGATAGTGGTGCAGACCTTAATTGTGTTAAAGAAGGAGTCGTTCCTATAAAATATTGTGAACGAACTACTCAGACACTTAGTGCTGCAAATAATAAAGCATTAACTACTCCTTACAAAATTACAGATGTAAATATCTGTAAGGAAGATGTTTGTATTCCTGTACACCTAATAGTTGTAAAGGAAATATCTCAGCATGTTATTCTAGGAACTCCTTTCCTAGAGAAACTTATGCCAATCAATGAGATTACTAGAGAAGGAATTACTACATGTTATAAAGGCAAAAGAATAACTTTTGAATTTATAACAAACCCAATTGTCAAAATCCTTAATGAAGTTAATTTGAAAGAAAATCAAATTAATTTTCTAAAGGAAGAACTTGCTCAGGTTACTATAACCCAGCAGTTACAACAATTAGAAATTCAAAAAAGAATACAACAAGTGGAGGAAGACTTCAAACTACACACTTGTAGTAATATCCCAAATGCTTTCTGGGATAGGAAACAACATATTGTTTCTCTTCCTTACGAAGAATCCTTTAATGAAAAGGATATCCCGACCAAGGCAAGACCTTGTCAGATGAATCAAGAATATCTTGAGTTATGTAAGAAAGAAATCCAAGACTTATTGGATAAGAAACTAATTCGCAAGTCTTACTCCCCATGGAGTTGTACAGCATTTTATGTTAATAATAATGCTGAGAGGGAAAGAGGAGTACCTAGACTCGTTATTAATTACAAACCTTTGAATAAGGTTTTAAAATGGATTAGATATCCAATCCCTAATAAAAGGGATTTGCTCAATAGAGTATGTAAAGCAAGAATTTTTTCAAAATTTGACCTGAAATCAGGTTATTGGCAAATACAAATAAATGAAAAGGATCGATATAAAACTGCTTTTACTGTTCCTTTTGGCCATTACGAATGGAATGTTATGCCATTTGGTCTGAAGAATGCACCTTCAGAATTTCAGAATATAATGAATGAAATATTCATCTAACATTCTAGTTTTATACTATCATATATTGATGATATATTAATCTTCTCTAATACAATAGAAGAACATTTTAAACACCTCAATGTGTTTAAACATTTAGTCATAAAAAATGGTTTAGTAATTTCTGCCCAAAAAATGAAACTCTTTCAACAGGAAATAAGATTTTTGGGACATAATATTGTAAACAATACAATAATTCCAATTGATAGAAGTATCGAATTTGCTTCTAAATTTCCTGATGAAATAACTGATAATAAGCAGTTACAGCGATTTCTTGGAGCATTAAATTATGTCTCTGAGTTTTACAAAAATATTGCTGCTGATACAAAAATTTTGTATCAAAGATTAAAAAAGAATCCTGCTCCATGGACTAATAGTCATACTGAAGCAGTAAAATTAATAAAACAAAAGGTTAAAAATCTACCTTGTTTACATTTAGCTAATGCTGAATGGTTTAAAATAGTTGAAACTGATGCAAGTGACATTGGTTATGGAGGAATACTGAAACAATTAAACCCACATACCAATAAAGAAGAACTTGTGAGATATCATTCAGGAAAATGGAATGATACTCAAAATAAATATTCAACTATTAAGAAAGAAATTCTTTCTATTATTCAATGTATACATAAATTTCAAGATGATTTACTTAATAAGAAATTCTTATTAAGAATTGATTGTAGTTCTGCCAAAACTGTTTTAGAAAAAGATGTTAAAAATTTAGCATCTAAACAGATATTTGCTAGATGGCAATCTGAATTAGCAATATTTGATTTTGATATTGAATATATTAAAGGAACTGACAATTCACTTCCTGACTTTTTGACTCGTGAATTTTTGCAGGACAATGAGTCAAAAAAGTAAGGGGAAACAACCATGGGTTCCCAGGCCCGTGGTCTCGAGCTCCAATGAGTCGAGATACCAAAAGTCCAAGAAAATTGTCCTTGGAAAAGGAAAACCTTCAAATAAAGAAGTTCAAGACTTCGAAGAAACCAATGTTTCTTCTTATAAGCAAGCAGTTGAAGTTGAAACAATTTTTACTCAGAATAATCACACAGAAGAAATACTTCAACTAGAGAAAACTGACATTCCAATGATGGATGATCCCTGGAGAATCAAAGAAAAATATCTGGAAAATAATATGTTTCCAGTACAGGGAAAAGATAGGAATGTTTATGAAGGAATTCTACTTACAACAAAATCTGTTGAGATAGAACACTTCTATCAGAAGGCCAATGACTTCAGAAGTGATGTTAATTACAGCAAGATAATTATACGTCACGTAATTACTCCTCAATCATGGGGATTACACCCAAATCGAACTAAAATGTTAGTTCATAAAGAAAAGAATATCAATATGCCTTATTCCTACTGGGATTATATTGAGGCATTTACCAAAGTGTTTTATTTTGATAATAGTAAGCAAAAACACTCTTGGTTTATTCGTATTTGTCCTGAAATTCTTAAACAGGACATTCCTACTTGGTTTATCCGATGGTGGCTATAATTCGGAGCCACACTTGAAATTCTTCCACTATCGTTGCAAGAATTATTTGCAACTTGGGCTCAATCTTATCCTCTCTGCCAGAATGCTGATCAACTTTTAGAGGGGGAGAGTACTATGTACTTTTTTATCCATTTTGAAATTCCATATATTTTTAAATGGATAATTAAGTGTGAATTTAATGCCCTTAATTTTCCTGTTTTAGTCAGAAAATTTCTGATAAAATGGTGGAACAGGTTAGATGAAAAAGAGAAAGTACAAATTGTACAAAAGTCGATCAAGGAAAATGAGATCCTTGTTGAAGCTAAGCTCAAAAAGGAAATAATGGATGATAGTCCTTTAAAGAAGTTAAAGGAGTCTCTGAGGAGACAAAATCCTCGAATTACTGAGGAAGAATTAAAAAGAAAATGTTTGAAATATATGCAAACTCAATTTGACTCAGTATTTGAGACAGATACTATGTCTGTTAGTTCCACAAAATCAAAATCGGAACATGATGAAGAAGAAGACTCTGAAACTTTCTTCAAAAAGATGCACAGGAGGGTCACTACTCCCTCAGATGACGAAAGCAGTGATGCCAGTATGCACTAAGAAGACACTGTTGCCAAAATACAGGTGGCAACTACTGTTTATATCACTGTTTACTTTTCAAAAAGAGAATCTCTTTAATAATGATGGCCGGCAATGGTGGGACCCAGTCACTCACTTTTGGACAGTAATGCTGTTACGTGTGCGGAGCAGATGTAAAGAAAAAAGTTGACAGCGATTGACAGCGACGTGCACTCATGAAGCTGATAAGAAAGGAATCTTACCTGAAGCTGCTGGTTGATTACCTGCATCTGCCAGGAGTAATGTCGGTCGATACCGACCTTTGTGTAATATAAATAGAGGCATGGACCTCTTAGCTATGGATGTTTTTTGGATTCTGAAGTATTGTTACTCTGCCCTTTTGTTTAGCTTGCTTTGAGTGTACTCTGTAATATATTTCTACTATCAATAAAAATTCCCTTCAAGCGTTCAGCTTCTCATCCTTCTTATCCTGATTGTTCTAAACTTGAAGGTCTTTAAATCCCATTAAATAGCAGTAAATTCCATTTCCGACATTGTCGGAGAGCTCATTTTGCTCTTCTCCTTATACAAGGGATGTGCTATTGTATCATCAGTAATTTTTATTTTATTGACTTCTTCTTTATTAAAAGAAGTTGATCCAACTGTAGAAGGTAAAGATTTTCTTCCACTCAAAGCAAGCTAAACAAAAGGGCAGAGTAACAATACTTCAGAATCCAAAAAACATCCATAGCTAAGAGGTCCATGCCTCTATTTATATTACACAAAGGTCGGTATCGACCGACATTACTCCTGGCAGATGCAGGTAAGCAACCGGCAGCTTCAGGTAAGATTCCTTTCTTATCAGCTTCATGAGTGCACGTCGCTGTCAATCGCTGTCAACTTTTTTCTTTACATCTGCTCCGCACACGTAACAGCATTACTGTCCAAAAGTGAGTGACTGGGTCCCACCATTGCCGGCCATCATTATTAAAGAGATTCTCTTTTTGAAAAGTAAACAGTGATATAAACAGTAGTTGCCACCTGTATTTTGGCAACGGTGTCTTCTTAGTGCATACTGGCATCACTGCTTTCGTCATCTGAGGGAGTAGTGACCCTCCTGTGCATCTTTTTGAAGAAAGTTTCAGAGTCTTCTTCTTCATCATGTTCCGATTTTGATTTTGTGGAACTAACAGACATAGTATCTGTCTCAAATACTGAGTCAAATTGAGTTTGCATATATTTCAAACATTTTCTTTTTAATTCTTCCTCAGTAATTCGAGGATTTTGTCTCCTCAGAGACTCCTTTAACTTCTTTAAAGGACTATCATCCATTATTTCCTTTTTGAGCTTAGCTTCAACAAGGATCTCATTTTCCTTGATCGACTTTTGTACAATTTGTACTTTCTCTTTTTCATCTAACCTGTTCCACCATTTTATCAGAAATTTTCTGACTAAAACAGGAAAATTAAGGGCATTAAATTCACACTTAATTATCCATTTAAAAATATATGGAATTTCAAAATGGATAAAAAAGTACATAGTACTCTCCCCCTCTAAAAGTTGATCAGCATTCTGGCAGAGAGGATAAGATTGAGCCCAAGTTGCAAATAATTCTTGCAACGATAGTGGAAGAATTTCAAGTGTGGCTCCGAATTGTAGCCACCATCGGATAAACCAAGTAGGAATGTCCTGTTTAAGAATTTCAGGACAAATACGAATAAACCAAGAGTGTTTTTGCTTACTATTATCAAAATAAAACACTTTGGTAAATGCCTCAATATAATCCCAGTAGGAATAAGGCATATTGATATTCTTTTCTTTATGAACTAACATTTTAGTTCGATTTGGGTGTAATCCCCATGATTGAGGAGTAATTACGTGACGTATAATTATCTTGCTGTAATTAACATCACTTCTGAAGTCATTGGCCTTCTGATAGAAGTGTTCTATCTCAACAGATTTTGTTGTAAGTAGAATTCCTTCATAAACATTCCTATCTTTTCCCTGTACTGGAAACATATTATTTTCCAGATATTTTTCTTTGATTCTCCAGGGATCATCCATCATTGGAATGTCAGTTTTCTCTAGTTGAAGTATTTCTTCTGTGTGATTATTCTGAGTAAAAATTGTTTCAACTTCAACTGCTTGCTTATAAGAAGAAACATTGGTTTCTTCGAAGTCTTGAACTTCTTTATTTGAAGGTTTTCCTTTTCCAAGGACAATTTTCTTGGACTTTTGGTATCTCGACTCATTGGAGCTCGAGACCACGGGCCTGGGAACCCATGGTTGTTTCCCCTTACTTTTTTGACTCATTGTCCTGCAAAAATTCACGAGTCAAAAAGTCAGGAAGTGAATTGTCAGTTCCTTTAATATATTCAATATCAAAATCAAATATTGCTAATTCAGATTGCCATCTAGCAAATATCTGTTTAGATGCTAAATTTTTAACATCTTTTTCTAAAACAGTTTTGGCAGAACTACAATCAATTCTTAATAAGAATTTCTTATTAAGTAAATCATCTTGAAATTTATGTATACATTGAATAATAGAAAGAATTTCTTTCTTAATAGTTGAATATTTATTTTGAGTATCATTCCATTTTCCTGAATGATATCTCACAAGTTCTTCTTTATTGGTATGTGGGTTTAATTGTTTCAGTATTCCTCCATAACCAATGTCACTTGCATCAGTTTCAACTATTTTAAACCATTCAGCATTAGCTAAATGTAAACAAGGTAGATTTTTAACCTTTTGTTTTATTAATTTTACTGCTTCAGTATGACTATTAGTCCATGGAGCAGGATTCTTTTTTAATCTTTGATACAAAATTTTTGTATCAGCAGCAATATTTTTGTAAAACTCAGAGACATAATTTAATGCTCCAAGAAATCGCTGTAACTGCTTATTATCAGTTATTTCATCAGGAAATTTAGAAGCAAATTCGATACTTCTATCAATTGGAATTATTGTATTGTTTACAATATTATGTCCCAAAAATCTTATTTCCTGTTGAAAGAGTTTCATTTTTTGGGCAGAAATCACTAAACCATTTTTTATGACTAAATGTTTAAACACATTGAGGTGTTTAAAATGTTCTTCTATTGTATTAGAGAAGATTAATATATCATCAATATATGATAGTATAAAACTAGAATGTTGGATGAATATTTCATTCATTATATTCTGAAATTCTGAAGGTGCATTCTTCAGACCAAATGGCATAACATTCCATTCGTAATGGCCAAAAGGAACAGTAAAAGCAGTTTTATATCGATCCTTTTCATTTATTTGTATTTGCCAATAACCTGATTTCAGGTCAAATTTTGAAAAAATTCTTGCTTTACATACTCTATTGAGCAAATCCCTTTTATTAGGGATTGGATATCTAATCCATTTTAAAACCTTATTCAAAGGTTTGTAATTAATAACGAGTCTAGGTACTCCTCTTTCCCTCTCAGCATTATTATTAACATAAAATGCTGTACAACTCCATGGGGAGTAAGACTTGCGAATTAGTTTCTTATCCAATAAGTCTTGGATTTCTTTCTTACATAACTCAAGATATTCTTGATTCATCTGACAAGGTCTTGCCTTGGTCGGGATATCCTTTTCATTAAAGGATTCTTCGTAAGGAAGAGAAACAATATGTTGTTTCCTATCCCAGAAAGCATTTGGGATATTACTACAAGTGTGTAGTTTGAAGTCTTCCTCCACTTGTTGTATTCTTTTTTGAATTTCTAATTGTTGTAACTGCTGGGTTATAGTAACCTGAGCAAGTTCTTCCTTTAGAAAATTAATTTGATTTTCTTTCAAATTAACTTCATTAAGGATTTTGACAATTGGGTTTGTTATAAATTCAAAAGTTATTCTTTTGCCTTTATAACATGTAGTAATTCCTTCTCTAGTAATCTCATTGATTGGCATAAGTTTCTCTAGGAAAGGAGTTCCTAGAATAACATGCTGAGATATTTCCTTTACAACTATTAGGTGTACAGGAATACAAACATCTTCCTTACAGATATTTACATCTGTAATTTTGTAAGGAGTAGTTAATGCTTTATTATTTGCAGCACTAAGTGTCTGAGTAGTTCGTTCACAATATTTTATAGGAACGACTCCTTCTTTAACACAATTAAGGTCTGCACCACTATCAACAAGTGCAATCAAATTAGGTATATAATACTCATTATTAACGAGCATATTTATTTTAATATACCATTTATGGGTAATAAATAGATCCATTTTTTGTAGGAAATTATTTTTTCCTTCTTCTGTCTCTACTTCTATCTGTCCTGATTGAACAGACTGATTCTCCCCCTCTTGTTCTTGTGAACAAGAAGAACTAACAGAAGACTCACCAACTTGAGTAATTTTCGGAGATAATTTATCTCTTTCTAGTTTATCCAGTCTTTTCTGGATATATTGATCTTGAGATTTTAAATTTTTTATCTCAATTTTCAAAGTTTTTATTTCAGCCTGAAGTTCCTGCATAGTAACAGGTTTAACTTGTCTGCCTCTATAACGAGATATTACCTCGGCCATATTATAAGCTTCAGGAGATGTATTTTGAATAGGAACATTGTCCTTAGTCAATTCTTTTCAATTGCCTCTATAATTTTATTCTTTATTTCTGTACTAATTTTATCAGTACACAAAGCTTCAATAATTTCCTTTTTCTCATTAAGAGTTAAGGTATTTATAGATAGCCCATTCATTTCTACTATAGACTTATAGTAATTAATATCTTTTTCTGTAACACATTCGTTACACTGGCAATTCTCACCACATTCATTTTCTGATGAACTATTCACTTCATCATTTGATTCATCATTGGATGAACTTTCTTCATAGTCAGAATTGATCATTAATTTATAAAGAGTTTTTCTCAACCCTTCATCCTCGATCTCTTCTAACTTCTTTTTTGTGTAACATTTGTTAGCATAGTGGCCTAATTTACCACATTTGTAACATTTAATGATATTTTTCTTAGAAGATTTCTTCTTCTTGCTATCTTTATTAGCATTGGTATTTTGTTTCTTTGAAGAATATTTCTTCCTTTTATAAGGTCTCTTATAATCCTTATAATCCTTTAATTTCTTCTTCCCCTTATTAGGAAGAGGTTTAAAAGTATCCATTGCAAACTGGTCACAAAATTCTCCCAGTTGTCTCCTCTCAGAGATTCTCTGAGATTTCAATTGATTTCGTAGCTTTAAGTCGTTACATAAAGCTAGACCTTCTTCAATACATTTATTGATCAAATTTCCATAAGTGTAATTAGAATAAGGTATGACACCATTATTTTGGTTTCTCAATCCTTGCCTTATTCTTTCAGCAAAGAGATTAGGAAGCCCATCAATAAATTTTGACTTCCAGTGAGCATTATTAGCATCACCAAGCAGCATTACTCTACTTAAGAAAGTATCCTTATACCATCTAAAGTGAGTAAGTGTTGGACATCTTAAATTCTGAAGAAGAGTTCTCACTCTTTCTCCATGATCAGATATACCTCCTGTGAAGTGTTCCAGGATGGTAATAATAAGAGTATAAACCGCATCAGGTTTAGTTATCTGAGCACTATTCTCAGAACTAGTTTCGGTTTTTACAGCACTTAATATTTCTTGCCTTTGAGAGTCAGTTAAACAATTGTTCCACCAACCCCTCAGAGTGCCTGTAAAACCACAAGTTATAAACTGTGCAATTTCCTTATCACTATTCCCAGTAGCTTTTGCTACATTAGAATACATCATCATTCGATGCAATTGATCATGAATTTGTTTTTCTGTAAGACCATCTATGTTCCATTCATAGATCTCTCCCCCACTATAATGATTTTGAATGATAGTATCATTCTCCTCAAAGAGAACATCAGTGGGAGTAGGTCTTTGATAATAATATTTCATCAAGTTCGGTTTCCCATATTTAACCGCTTGTATGCTAGAATCATTCTTAGATTCAACAAAGGATTTTTGAAGATCTTCAATTTCTTGTGGACGAATTTCATCCTCAATGAGATCCTCAGTATATTGATCTTCTTCTGATATTTCAGAAATATTGGAAGATTGACCATTAATTACTTGAATATTTTTATTAAGATCATTAATGGCAATTTTATTTTTATCAGTAGTATAATTGATAATAGCAAATTTTTGCTTAGCTCGAGCTATTAGCTCTCGCAATTCTTGTTCTTCAGCATTAATAGTCTGAAGATTAGTCTTTTTAAATTGAGCTATTAGCTCCTGAATATCTTCTTTTGTAACTTCTGGGGTTTTAGATATTTTAAACCCTTTAACCTCAGGAGGAGGTTTTAAAGAGATATTAGAAGTCTCTTTAAAAGAGTTTTTCCCCGAATGGTCTATTTGTTTTATTTTATCTAATTTATGTAATAATTTTTCTAAGGCAGTTTCAATCCTGGTCAACTGTTGACCCGTGACTTGAATAAACACATTAGTGTAATTATTCTGCCTTAAAGCTTTCTGCAATTCAGTAATAACTGCTTCTTTACTGTCAATTATTTTGACAAAGGAAACAGCATCAATTTTGTCTGTCTTATTTTTGTCAGTGAGTTTAATTGGTTCACTTGGTGGGTACATTGATCTAGTTGTACCTTTACTGGATCCTGTATCGGTATTCCAGATTTTATAATATTCTTCCAACACATTTATTTGTGTTGATTCTGTGTCCACATATTTTTGGACAAACCAATCAATGAAAGGTATTATCTTTCTTTTCTCTTCTAGATGATTATAATATTCATCTTTGAACTTATATCTTTGTTTAGTAGAATAGGTTTTCTCAAACCATTCTACAAATTCTTTATTTTCATAAAACATTCTATTGAGAATGTTTCGAACTGCTTGAAGGTCTTTAAATCCCATTAAATAGCAGTAAATTCCATTTCCGACATTGTCGGAGAGCTCATTTTGCTCTTCTCCTTATACAAGGGATGTGCTATTGTATCATCAGTAATTTTTATTTTATTGACTTCTTCTTTATTAAAAGAAGTTGATCCAACTGTAGAAGGTAAAGATTTTCTTCCTGATATCGATAATCTCGATATATCATTAGGAGTAAATTTCACTTCTACTTCTCCATCATTAGTTTGGATTATTTGGTCAATATCTGTGTTTACAATTGGTTGTGGTAACACAGCTTGACTTAATATCCATTCTTTAGGGAAATTAATTTCATCCCATCTAATAATTCTATTTGTTGCTACCTTAGATGTCAGTAAATTTGTTTCTATCAAGGTAGTCTTACCAGGTGTAGTAATATGCCTTGCATTTGGAGCAATGGTGTTCATTACCTTATAATGAATTCTATAGATTATTGCTATAGTTTCAGATCCTGGTAAGAAGTTGTAACCATAAGTTTTTAAATTCAAGGTTACAGATTCATATAGATGATTATCTGTCATTGACAGAGTTAAATTTGGATAGACATTAAAATAAACTGGTCCATGGCAGAGACTAGTCTGCATAACTCCCATTAGGGATTGGCTCCAGTCTAAACATCTTGCATCTCTGAGAGATGTCATTATTGATACATTTAACCCTGGTAAAGTCAAGGGTTTAAACGCAACTTGTATTAATCCAATATGGACATAATTGTAGGCATCACGAACATGCCCAATATCCTCTTCACTTATTAGCTGAAAGGAATGCTCTGTGTTATTCACAGACACAGTTCTTTCCATTGTTTTAATGGAAATAGACGATTTAAAGTCAAAAGTACCAATTTGGTAAATTTCTTTTGGCTTTACTTTTGGAATAGTCCATTTGTTTAATTCCTCTAATTCAGAGGGATACTCAACATTTTGAGCATTCTTCACTGATTTACCCTTTCTTAGGGCTTTCTTATTATAACCAATTGCTAACTCTTTACTCATTTGAGTTGTGAGGTTCTACTTCCTTCACTTACATGCACCTATGGCCAACTATTATGCTTAAGTTATCAATCTGTTAATAGAATTATTATGAAAACTCTATTGTTCTAGTTAACTACTTTATAGTTTCAGACTTATCTAACGATAGTAAAGACCTAGCACGGCTGTCAACGATTTACGCCATCAACTGCCCTCTCGGCATAACAAGGCTACGCGACTTGGATGCCGTCCCACTAGGTAGAAGACACATCGCTTTGATCAATCCTAACTCTATCGTAGTTAACCACAGCAACAGCTTTAACAATAATAATATCCATAACAGAAAAATAACTTAAACACAATAATTAAGCCATATGTTTACATGCATATGAGGAAGTAGAAGTGCCTCAGCCTTGAGCCAACAACATGGCTCTGATACCAATTAGAACAATCAGGATAAGAAGGATGAGAAGCTGAACGCTTGAAGGGAATTTTTATTGATAGTAGAAATATATTACAGAGTACACTCAAAGCAAGCTAAACAAAAGGGCAGAGTAACAATACTTCAGAATCCAAAAAACATCCATAGCTAAGAGGTCCATGCCTCTATTTATATTACACAAAGGTCGGTATCGACCGACATTACTCCTGGCAGATGCAGGTAAGCAACCGGCAGCTTCAGGTAAGATTCCTTTCTTATCAGCTTCATGAGTGCACGTCGCTGTCAATCGCTGTCAACTTTTTTCTTTACATCTGCTCCGCACACGTAACAGCATTACTGTCCAAAAGTGAGTGACTGGGTCCCACCATTGCCGGCCATCATTATTAAAGAGATTCTCTTTTTGAAAAGTAAACAGTGATATAAACAGTAGTTGCCACCTGTATTTTGGCAACAGTGTCTTCTTAGTGCATACTGGCATCACTGCTTTCGTCATCTGAGGGAGTAGTGACCCTCCTGTGCATCTTTTTGAAGAAAGTTTCAGAGTCTTCTTCTTCATCATGTTCCGATTTTGATTTTGTGGAACTAACAGACATAGTATCTGTCTCAAATACTGAGTCAAATTGAGTTTGCATATATTTCAAACATTTTCTTTTTAATTCTTCCTCAGTAATTCGAGGATTTTGTCTCCTCAGAGACTCCTTTAACTTCTTTAAAGGACTATCATCCATTATTTCCTTTTTGAGCTTAGCTTCAACAAGGATCTCATTTTCCTTGATCGACTTTTGTACAATTTGTACTTTCTCTTTTTCATCTAACCTGTTCCACCATTTTATCAGAAATTTTCTGACTAAAACAGGAAAATTAAGGGCATTAAATTCACACTTAATTATCCATTTAAAAATATATGGAATTTCAAAATGGATAAAAAAGTACATAGTACTCTCCCCCTCTAAAAGTTGATCAGCATTCTGGCAGAGAGGATAAGATTGAGCCCAAGTTGCAAATAATTCTTGCAACGATAGTGGAAGAATTTCAAGTGTGGCTCCGAATTGTAGCCACCATCGGATAAACCAAGTAGGAATGTCCTGTTTAAGAATTTCAGGACAAATACGAATAAACCAAGAGTGTTTTTGCTTACTATTATCAAAATAAAACACTTTGGTAAATGCCTCAATATAATCCCAGTAGGAATAAGGCATATTGATATTCTTTTCTTTATGAACTAACATTTTAGTTCGATTTGGGTGTAATCCCCATGATTGAGGAGTAATTACGTGACGTATAATTATCTTGCTGTAATTAACATCACTTCTGAAGTCATTGGCCTTCTGATAGAAGTGTTCTATCTCAACAGATTTTGTTGTAAGTAGAATTCCTTCATAAACATTCCTATCTTTTCCCTGTACTGGAAACATATTATTTTCCAGATATTTTTCTTTGATTCTCCAGGGATCATCCATCATTGGAATGTCAGTTTTCTCTAGTTGAAGTATTTCTTCTGTGTGATTATTCTGAGTAAAAATTGTTTCAACTTCAACTGCTTGCTTATAAGAAGAAACATTGGTTTCTTCGAAGTCTTGAACTTCTTTATTTGAAGGTTTTCCTTTTCCAAGGACAATTTTCTTGGACTTTTGGTATCTCGACTCATTGGAGCTCGAGACCACGGGCCTGGGAACCCATGGTTGTTTCCCCTTACTTTTTTGACTCATTGTCCTGCAAAAATTCACGAGTCAAAAAGTCAGGAAGTGAATTGTCAGTTCCTTTAATATATTCAATATCAAAATCAAATATTGCTAATTCAGATTGCCATCTAGCAAATATCTGTTTAGATGCTAAATTTTTAACATCTTTTTCTAAAACAGTTTTGGCAGAACTACAATCAATTCTTAATAAGAATTTCTTATTAAGTAAATCATCTTGAAATTTATGTATACATTGAATAATAGAAAGAATTTCTTTCTTAATAGTTGAATATTTATTTTGAGTATCATTCCATTTTCCTGAATGATATCTCACAAGTTCTTCTTTATTGGTATGTGGGTTTAATTGTTTCAGTATTCCTCCATAACCAATGTCACTTGCATCAGTTTCAACTATTTTAAACCATTCAGCATTAGCTAAATGTAAACAAGGTAGATTTTTAACCTTTTGTTTTATTAATTTTACTGCTTCAGTATGACTATTAGTCCATGGAGCAGGATTCTTTTTTAATCTTTGATACAAAATTTTTGTATCAGCAGCAATATTTTTGTAAAACTCAGAGACATAATTTAATGCTCCAAGAAATCGCTGTAACTGCTTATTATCAGTTATTTCATCAGGAAATTTAGAAGCAAATTCGATACTTCTATCAATTGGAATTATTGTATTGTTTACAATATTATGTCCCAAAAATCTTATTTCCTGTTGAAAGAGTTTCATTTTTTGGGCAGAAATCACTAAACCATTTTTTATGACTAAATGTTTAAACACATTGAGGTGTTTAAAATGTTCTTCTATTGTATTAGAGAAGATTAATATATCATCAATATATGATAGTATAAAACTAGAATGTTGGATGAATATTTCATTCATTATATTCTGAAATTCTGAAGGTGCATTCTTCAGACCAAATGGCATAACATTCCATTCGTAATGGCCAAAAGGAACAGTAAAAGCAGTTTTATATCGATCCTTTTCATTTATTTGTATTTGCCAATAACCTGATTTCAGGTCAAATTTTGAAAAAATTCTTGCTTTACATACTCTATTGAGCAAATCCCTTTTATTAGGGATTGGATATCTAATCCATTTTAAAACCTTATTCAAAGGTTTGTAATTAATAACGAGTCTAGGTACTCCTCTTTCCCTCTCAGCATTATTATTAACATAAAATGCTGTACAACTCCATGGGGAGTAAGACTTGCGAATTAGTTTCTTATCCAATAAGTCTAGGATTTCTTTCTTACATAACTCAAGATATTCTTGATTCATCTGACAAGGTCTTGCCTTGGTCGGGATATCCTTTTCATTAAAGGATTCTTCGTAAGGAAGAGAAACAATATGTTGTTTCCTATCCCAGAAAGCATTTGGGATATTACTACAAGTGTGTAGTTTGAAGTCTTCCTCCACTTGTTGTATTCTTTTTTGAATTTCAATAAAAACAAATTCAAAATCATTCAAAAATCATTATAGTGGGGGAGAGATCTATGAATGGAACATAGATGGTCTTACAGAAAAACAAATTCATGATCAATTGCATCGAATGATGATGTATTCTAATGTAGCAAAAGCTACTGGGAATAGTGATAAGAAAATTGCACAGTTTATAACTTGTGGTTTTACAGGCACTCTGAGGGGTTGGTGGAACAATTGTTTAACTGACTCTCAAAGGCAAGAAATATTAAGTGCTGTAAAAACCGAAACTAGTTCTGAGAATAGTGCTCAGATAACTAAACCTGATGCGGTTTATACTCTTATTATTACCATCCTGGAACACTTCACAGGAGGTATATCTGATCATGGAGAAAGAGTGAGAACTCTTCTTCAGAATTTAAGATGTCCAACACTTACTCACTTTAGATGGTATAAGGATACTTTCTTAAGTAGAGTAATGCTGCTTGGTGATGCTAATAATGCTCACTGGAAGTCAAAATTTATTGATGGGCTTCCTAATCTCTTTGCTGAAAGAATAAGGCAAGGATTGAGAAACCAAAATAATGGTGTCATACCTTATTCTAATTACACTTATGGAAATTTGATCAATAAATGTATTGAAGAAGGTCTAGCTTTATGTAACGACTTAAAGCTACGAAATCAATTGAAATCTCAGAGAATCTCTGAGAGGAGACAACTGGGAGAATTTTGTGACCAGTTTACAATGGATACTTTTAAACCTCTTCCTAATAAGGGGAAGAAGAAATTAAAGGATTATAAGGATTATAAGAGACCTTATAAAAGGAAGAAATATTCTTCAAAGAAACAAAATACCAATGCTAATAAAGATAGCAAGAAGAAGAAATCTTCTAAGAAAAATATCATTAAATGTTACAAATGTGGTAAATTAGGCCACTATGCTAACAAATGTTACACAAAAAAGAAGTTAGAAGAGATCGAGGATGAAGGGTTGAGAAAAACTCTTTATAAATTAATGATCAATTCTGACTATGAAGAAAGTTCATCCAATGATGAATCAAATGATGAAGTGAATAGTTCATCAGAAAATGAATGTGGTGAGAATTGCCAGTGTAACGAATGTGTTACAGAAAAAGATATTAATTACTATAAGTCTATAGTAGAAATGAATGGGCTATCTATAAATACCTTAACTCTTAATGAGAAAAAGGAAATTATTGAAGCTTTGTGTACTGATAAAATTAGTACAGAAATAAAGAATAAAATTATAGAGGCAATTGAAAAAGAATTGACTAAGGACAATGTTCCTATTCAAAATACATCTCCTGAAGCTTATAATATGGCCGAGGTAATATCTCGTTATAGAGGCAGACAAGTTAAACCTGTTACTATGCAGGAACTTCAGGCTGAAATAAAAACTTTGAAAATTGAGATAAAAAATTTAAAATCTCAAGATCAATATATCCAGAAAAGACTGGATAAACTAGAAAGAGATAAATTATCTCCGAAAATTACTCAAGTTGGTGAGTCTTCTGTTAGTTCTTCTTGTTCACAAGAACAAGAGGGGGAGAATCAGTCTGTTCAATCAGGACAGATAGAAGTAGAGACAGAAGAAGGAAAAAATAATTTCCTACAAAAAATGGATCTATTTATTACCCATAAATGGTATATTAAAATAAATATGCTCGTTAATAATGAGTATTATATACCTAATTTGATTGCACTTGTTGATAGTGGTGCAGACCTTAATTGTGTTAAAGAAGGAGTCGTTCCTATAAAATATTGTGAACGAACTACTCAGACACTTAGTGCTGCAAATAATAAAGCATTAACTACTCCTTACAAAATTACAGATGTAAATATCTGTAAGGAAGATGTTTGTATTCCTGTACACCTAATAGTTGTAAAGGAAATATCTCAGCATGTTATTCTAGGAACTCCTTTCCTAGAGAAACTTATGCCAATCAATGAGATTACTAGAGAAGGAATTACTACATGTTATAAAGGCAAAAGAATAACTTTTGAATTTATAACAAACCCAATTGTCAAAATCCTTAATGAAGTTAATTTGAAAGAAAATCAAATTAATTTTCTAAAGGAAGAACTTGCTCAGGTTACTATAACCCAGCAGTTACAACAATTAGAAATTCAAAAAAGAATACAACAAGTGGAGGAAGACTTCAAACTACACACTTGTAGTAATATCCCAAATGCTTTCTGGGATAGGAAACAACATATTGTTTCTCTTCCTTACGAAGAATCCTTTAATGAAAAGGATATCCCGACCAAGGCAAGACCTTGTCAGATGAATCAAGAATATCTTGAGTTATGTAAGAAAGAAATCCAAGACTTATTGGATAAGAAACTAATTCGCAAGTCTTACTCCCCATGGAGTTGTACAGCATTTTATGTTAATAATAATGCTGAGAGGGAAAGAGGAGTACCTAGACTCGTTATTAATTACAAACCTTTGAATAAGGTTTTAAAATGGATTAGATATCCAATCCCTAATAAAAGGGATTTGCTCAATAGAGTATGTAAAGCAAGAATTTTTTCAAAATTTGACCTGAAATCAGGTTATTGGCAAATACAAATAAATGAAAAGGATCGATATAAAACTGCTTTTACTGTTCCTTTTGGCCATTACGAATGGAATGTTATGCCATTTGGTCTGAAGAATGCACCTTCAGAATTTCAGAATATAATGAATGAAATATTCATCCAACATTCTAGTTTTATACTATCATATATTGATGATATATTAATCTTCTCTAATACAATAGAAGAACATTTTAAACACCTCAATGTGTTTAAACATTTAGTCATAAAAAATGGTTTAGTGATTTCTGCCCAAAAAATGAAACTCTTTCAACAGGAAATAAGATTTTTGGGACATAATATTGTAAACAATACAATAATTCCAATTGATAGAAGTATCGAATTTGCTTCTAAATTTCCTGATGAAATAACTGATAATAAGCAGTTACAGCGATTTCTTGGAGCATTAAATTATGTCTCTGAGTTTTACAAAAATATTGCTGCTGATACAAAAATTTTGTATCAAAGATTAAAAAAGAATCCTGCTCCATGGACTAATAGTCATACTGAAGCAGTAAAATTAATAAAACAAAAGGTTAAAAATCTACCTTGTTTACATTTAGCTAATGCTGAATGGTTTAAAATAGTTGAAACTGATGCAAGTGACATTGGTTATGGAGGAATACTGAAACAATTAAACCCACATACCAATAAAGAAGAACTTGTGAGATATCATTCAGGAAAATGGAATGATACTCAAAATAAATATTCAACTATTAAGAAAGAAATTCTTTCTATTATTCAATGTATACATAAATTTCAAGATGATTTACTTAATAAGAAATTCTTATTAAGAATTGATTGTAGTTCTGCCAAAACTGTTTTAGAAAAAGATGTTAAAAATTTAGCATCTAAACAGATATTTGCTAGATGGCAATCTGAATTAGCAATATTTGATTTTGATATTGAATATATTAAAGGAACTGACAATTCACTTCCTGACTTTTTGACTCGTGAATTTTTGCAGGACAATGAGTCAAAAAAGTAAGGGGAAACAACCATGGGTTCCCAGGCCCGTGGTCTCGAGCTCCAATGAGTCGAGATACCAAAAGTCCAAGAAAATTGTCCTTGGAAAAGGAAAACCTTCAAATAAAGAAGTTCAAGACTTCGAAGAAACCAATGTTTCTTCTTATAAGCAAGCAGTTGAAGTTGAAACAATTTTTACTCAGAATAATCACACAGAAGAAATACTTCAACTAGAGAAAACTGACATTCCAATGATGGATGATCCCTGGAGAATCAAAGAAAAATATCTGGAAAATAATATGTTTCCAGTACAGGGAAAAGATAGGAATGTTTATGAAGGAATTCTACTTACAACAAAATCTGTTGAGATAGAACACTTCTATCAGAAGGCCAATGACTTCAGAAGTGATGTTAATTACAGCAAGATAATTATACGTCACGTAATTACTCCTCAATCATGGGGATTACACCCAAATCGAACTAAAATGTTAGTTCATAAAGAAAAGAATATCAATATGCCTTATTCCTACTGGGATTATATTGAGGCATTTACCAAAGTGTTTTATTTTGATAATAGTAAGCAAAAACACTCTTGGTTTATTCGTATTTGTCCTGAAATTCTTAAACAGGACATTCCTACTTGGTTTATCCGATGGTGGCTACAATTCGGAGCCACACTTGAAATTCTTCCACTATCGTTGCAAGAATTATTTGCAACTTGGGCTCAATCTTATCCTCTCTGCCAGAATGCTGATCAACTTTTAGAGGGGGAGAGTACTATGTACTTTTTTATCCATTTTGAAATTCCATATATTTTTAAATGGATAATTAAGTGTGAATTTAATGCCCTTAATTTTCCTGTTTTAGTCAGAAAATTTCTGATAAAATGGTGGAACAGGTTAGATGAAAAAGAGAAAGTACAAATTGTACAAAAGTCGATCAAGGAAAATGAGATCCTTGTTGAAGCTAAGCTCAAAAAGGAAATAATGGATGATAGTCCTTTAAAGAAGTTAAAGGAGTCTCTGAGGAGACAAAATCCTCGAATTACTGAGGAAGAATTAAAAAGAAAATGTTTGAAATATATGCAAACTCAATTTGACTCAGTATTTGAGACAGATACTATGTCTGTTAGTTCCACAAAATCAAAATCGGAACATGATGAAGAAGAAGACTCTGAAACTTTCTTCAAAAAGATGCACAGGAGGGTCACTACTCCCTCAGATGACGAAAGCAGTGATGCCAGTATGCACTAAGAAGACACTGTTGCCAAAATACAGGTGGCAACTACTGTTTATATCACTGTTTACTTTTCAAAAAGAGAATCTCTTTAATAATGATGGCCGGCAATGGTGGGACCCAGTCACTCACTTTTGGACAGTAATGCTGTTACGTGTGCGGAGCAGATGTAAAGAAAAAAGTTGACAGCGATTGACAGCGACGTGCACTCATGAAGCTGATAAGAAAGGAATCTTACCTGAAGCTGCCGGTTGCTTACCTGCATCTGCCAGGAGTAATGTCGGTCGATACCGACCTTTGTGTAATATAAATAGAGGCATGGACCTCTTAGCTATGGATGTTTTTTGGATTCTGAAGTATTGTTACTCTGCCCTTTTGTTTAGCTTGCTTTGAGTGTACTCTGTAATATATTTCTACTATCAATAAAAATTCCCTTCAAGCGTTCAGCTTCTCATCCTTCTTATCCTGATTGTTCTAATTGGTATCAGAGCCATGTTGTTGGCTCAAGGCTGAGGCACTTCTACTTCCTCACATGCATGTAAACATATGGCTTAATTATTGTGTTTAAGTTATTTTTCTGTTATGGATATTATTATTGTTAAAGCTGTTGCTGTGGTTAACTACGATAGAGTTAGGATTGATCAAAGCGATGTGTCTTCTACCTAGTGGGACGGCATCCAAGTCGCGTAGCCTTGTTATGCCGAGAGGGCAGTTGATGGCGTAAATCGTTGACAGCCGTGCTAGGTCTTTACTATCGTTAGATAAGTCTGAAACTATAAAGTAGTTAACTAGAACAATAGAGTTTTCATAATAATTCTATTAACAGATTGATAACTTAAGCATAATAGTTGGCCATAGGTGCATGTAAGTGAAGGAAGTAGAACCTCACAACTCAAATGAGTAAAGAGTTAGCAATTGGTTATAATAAGAAAGCCCTAAGAAAGGGTAAATCAGTGAAGAATGCTCAAAATGTTGAGTATCCCTCTGAATTAGAGGAATTAAACAAATGGACTATTCCAAAAGTAAAGCCAAAAGAAATTTACCAAATTGGTACTTTTGACTTTAAATCGTCTATTTCCATTAAAACAATGGAAAGAACTGTGTCTGTGAATAACACAGAGCATTCCTTTCAGCTAATAAGTGAAGAGGATATTGGGCATGTTCGTGATGCCTACAATTATGTCCATATTGGATTAATACAAGTTGCGTTTAAACCCTTGACTTTACCAGGGTTAAATGCATCAATAATGACATCTCTCAGAGATGCAAGATGTTTAGACTGGAGCCAATCCCTAATGGGAGTTATGCAGACTAGTCTCTGCCATGGACCAGTTTATTTTAATGTCTATCCAAATTTAACTCTGTCAATGACAGATAATCATCTATATGAATCTGTAACCTTGAATTTAAAAACTTATGGTTACAACTTCTTACCAGGATCTGAAACTATAGCAATAATCTATAGAATTCATTATAAGGTAATGAACACCATTGCTCCAAATGCAAGGCATATTACTACACCTGGTAAGACTACCTTGATAGAAACAAATTTACTGACATCTAAGGTAGCAACAAATAGAATTATTAGATGGGATGAAATTAATTTCCCTAAAGAATGGATATTAAGTCAAGCTGTGTTACCACAACCAATTGTAAACACAGATATTGACCAAATAATCCAAACTAATGATGGAGAAGTAGAAGTGAAATTTACTCCTAATGATATATCGAGATTATCGATATCAGGAAGAAAATCTTTACCTTCTACAGTTGGATCAACTTCTTTTAATAAAGAAGAAGTCAATAAAATAAAAATGACTGATGATACAATAGCACATCCCTTGTATAAGGAGAAGAGCAAAATGAGCTCTCCGACAATGTCGGAAATGGAATTTACTGCTATTTAATGGGATTTAAAGACCTTCAAGCAGTTCGAAACATTCTCAATAGAATGTTTTATGAAAATAAAGAATTTGTAGAATGGTTTGAGAAAACCTATTCTACTAAACAAAGATATAAGTTCAAAGATGAATATTATAATCATCTAGAAGAGAAAAGAAAGATAATACCTTTCATTGATTGGTTTGTCCAAAAATATGTGGACACAGAATCAACACAAATAAATGTGTTGGAAGAATATTATAAAATCTGGAATACCGATACAGGATCCAGTAAAGGTACAACTAGATCAATGTACCCACCAAGTGAACCAATTAAACTCACTGACAAAAATAAGACAGACAAAATTGATGCTGTTTCCTTTGTCAAAATAATTGACAGTAAAGAAGCAGTTATTACTGAATTGCAGAAAGCTTTAAGGCAGAATAATTACACTAATGTGTTTATTCAAGTCACGGGTCAACAGTTGACCAGGATTGAAACTGCCTTAGAAAAATTATTACATAAATTAGATAAAATAAAACAAATAGACCATTCGGGGAAAAACTCTTTTAAAGAGACTTCTAATATCTCTTTAAAACCTCCTCCTGAGGTTAAAGGGTTTAAAATATCTAAAACCCCAGAAGTTACAAAAGAAGATATTCAGGAGCTAATAGCTCAATTTAAAAAGACTAATCTTCAGACTATTAATGCTGAAGAACAAGAATTGCGAGAGCTAATAGCTCGAGCTAAGCAAAAATTTGCTATTATCAATTATACTACTGATAAAAATAAAATTGCCATTAATGATCTTAATAAAAATATTCAAGTAATTAATGGTCAATCTTCCAATATTTCTGAAATATCAGAAGAAGATCAATATACTGAGGATCTCATTGAGGATGAAATTCGTCCACAAGAAATTGAAGATCTTCAAAAATCCTTTGTTGAATCTAAGAATGATTCTAGCATACAAGCGGTTAAATATGGGAAACCGAACTTGATGAAATATTATTATCAAAGACCTACTCCCACTGATGTTCTCTTTGAGGAGAATGATACTATCATTCAAAATCATTATAGTGGGGGAGAGATCTATGAATGGAACATAGATGGTCTTACAGAAAAACAAATTCATGATCAATTGCATCGAATGATGATGTATTCTAATGTAGCAAAAGCTACTGGGAATAGTGATAAGGAAATTGCACAGTTTATAACTTGTGGTTTTACAGGCACTCTGAGGGGTTGGTGGAACAATTGTTTAACTGACTCTCAAAGGCAAGAAATATTAAGTGCTGTAAAAACCGAAACTAGTTCTGAGAATAGTGCTCAGATAACTAAACCTGATGCGGTTTATACTCTTATTATTACCATCCTGGAACACTTCACAGGAGGTATATCTGATCATGGAGAAAGAGTGAGAACTCTTCTTCAGAATTTAAGATGTCCAACACTTACTCACTTTAGATGGTATAAGGATACTTTCTTAAGTAGAGTAATGCTGCTTGGTGATGCTAATAATGCTCACTGGAAGTCAAAATTTATTGATGGGCTTCCTAATCTCTTTGCTGAAAGAATAAGGCAAGGATTGAGAAACCAAAATAATGGTGTCATACCTTATTCTAATTACACTTATGGAAATTTGATCAATAAATGTATTGAAGAAGGTCTAGCTTTATGTAACGACTTAAAGCTACGAAATCAATTGAAATCTCAGAGAATCTCTGAGAGGAGACAACTGGGAGAATTTTGTGACCAGTTTGCAATGGATACTTTTAAACCTCTTCCTAATAAGGGGAAGAAGAAATTAAAGGATTATAAGGATTATAAGAGACCTTATAAAAGGAAGAAATATTCTTCAAAGAAACAAAATACCAATGCTAATAAAGATAGCAAGAAGAAGAAATCTTCTAAGAAAAATATCATTAAATGTTACAAATGTGGTAAATTAGGCCACTATGCTAACAAATGTTACACAAAAAAGAAGTTAGAAGAGATCGAGGATGAAGGGTTGAGAAAAACTCTTTATAAATTAATGATCAATTCTGACTATGAAGAAAGTTCATCCAATGATGAATCAAATGATGAAGTGAATAGTTCATCAGAAAATGAATGTGGTGAGAATTGCCAGTGTAACGAATGTGTTACAGAAAAAGATATTAATTACTATAAGTCTATAGTAGAAATGAATGGGCTATCTATAAATACCTTAACTCTTAATGAGAAAAAGGAAATTATTGAAGCTTTGTGTACTGATAAAATTAGTACAGAAATAAAGAATAAAATTATAGAGGCAATTGAAAAAGAATTGACTAAGGACAATGTTCCTATTCAAAATACATCTCCTGAAGCTTATAATATGGCCGAGGTAATATCTCGTTATAGAGGCAGACAAGTTAAACCTGTTACTATGCAGGAACTTCAGGCTGAAATAAAAACTTTGAAAATTGAGATAAAAAATTTAAAATCTCAAGATCAATATATCCAGAAAAGACTGGATAAACTAGAAAGAGATAAATTATCTCCGAAAATTACTCAAGTTGGTGAGTCTTCTGTTAGTTCTTCTTGTTCACAAGAACAAGAGGGGGAGAATCAGTCTGTTCAATCAGGACAGATAGAAGTAGAGACAGAAGAAGGAAAAAATAATTTCCTACAAAAAATGGATCTATTTATTACCCATAAATGGTATATTAAAATAAATATGCTCGTTAATAATGAGTATTATATACCTAATTTGATTGCACTTGTTGATAGTGGTGCAGACCTTAATTGTGTTAAAGAAGGAGTCGTTCCTATAAAATATTGTGAACGAACTACTCAGACACTTAGTGCTGCAAATAATAAAGCATTAACTACTCCTTACAAAATTACAGATGTAAATATCTGTAAGGAAGATGTTTGTATTCCTGTACACCTAATAGTTGTAAAGGAAATATCTCAGCATGTTATTCTAGGAACTCCTTTCCTAGAGAAACTTATGCCAATCAATGAGATTACTAGAGAAGGAATTACTACATGTTATAAAGGCAAAAGAATAACTTTTGAATTTATAACAAACCCAATTGTCAAAATCCTTAATGAAGTTAATTTGAAAGAAAATCAAATTAATTTTCTAAAGGAAGAACTTGCTCAGGTTACTATAACCCAGCAGTTACAACAATTTACAATCAGGATAAGAAGGATGAGAAGCTGAACGCTTGAAGGGAATTTTTATTGATAGTAGAAATATATTACAGAGTACACTCAAAGCAAGCTAAACAAAAGGGCAGAGTAACAATACTTCAGAATCCAAAAAAACATCCATAGCTAAGAGGTCCATGCCTCTATTTATATTACACAAAGGTCGGTATCGACCGACATTACTCCTGGCAGATGCAGGTAAGCAACCGGCAGCTTCAGGTAAGATTCCTTTCTTATCAGCTTCATGAGTGCACGTCGCTGTCAATCGCTGTCAACTTTTTTCTTTACATCTGCTCCGCACACGTAACAGCATTACTGTCCAAAAGTGAGTGACTGGGTCCCACCATTGCCGGCCATCATTATTAAAGAGATTCTCTTTTTGAAAAGTAAACAGTGATATAAACAGTAGTTGCCACCTGTATTTTGGCAACAGTGTCTTCTTAGTGCATACTGGCATCACTGCTTTCGTCATCTGAGGGAGTAGTGACCCTCCTGTGCATCTTTTTGAAGAAAGTTTCAGAGTCTTCTTCTTCATCATGTTCCGATTTTGATTTTGTGGAACTAACAGACATAGTATCTGTCTCAAATACTGAGTCAAATTGAGTTTGCATATATTTCAAACATTTTCTTTTTAATTCTTCCTCAGTAATTCGAGGATTTTGTCTCCTCAGAGACTCCTTTAACTTCTTTAAAGGACTATCATCCATTATTTCCTTTTTGAGCTTAGCTTCAACAAGGATCTCATTTTCCTTGATCGACTTTTGTACAATTTGTACTTTCTCTTTTTCATCTAACCTGTTCCACCATTTTATCAGAAATTTTCTGACTAAAACAGGAAAATTAAGGGCATTAAATTCACACTTAATTATCCATTTAAAAATATATGGAATTTCAAAATGGATAAAAAAGTACATAGTACTCTCCCCCTCTAAAAGTTGATCAGCATTCTGGCAGAGAGGATAAGATTGAGCCCAAGTTGCAAATAATTCTTGCAACGATAGTGGAAGAATTTCAAGTGTGGCTCCGAATTGTAGCCACCATCGGATAAACCAAGTAGGAATGTCCTGTTTAAGAATTTCAGGACAAATACGAATAAACCAAGAGTGTTTTTGCTTACTATTATCAAAATAAAACACTTTGGTAAATGCCTCAATATAATCCCAGTAGGAATAAGGCATATTGATATTCTTTTCTTTATGAACTAACATTTTAGTTCGATTTGGGTGTAATCCCCATGATTGAGGAGTAATTACGTGACGTATAATTATCTTGCTGTAATTAACATCACTTCTGAAGTCATTGGCCTTCTGATAGAAGTGTTCTATCTCAACAGATTTTGTTGTAAGTAGAATTCCTTCATAAACATTCCTATCTTTTCCCTGTACTGGAAACATATTATTTTCCAGATATTTTTCTTTGATTCTCCAGGGATCATCCATCATTGGAATGTCAGTTTTCTCTAGTTGAAGTATTTCTTCTGTGTGATTATTCTGAGTAAAAATTGTTTCAACTTCAACTGCTTGCTTATAAGAAGAAACATTGGTTTCTTCGAAGTCTTGAACTTCTTTATTTGAAGGTTTTCCTTTTCCAAGGACAATTTTCTTGGACTTTTGGTATCTCGACTCATTGGAGCTCGAGACCACGGGCCTGGGAACCCATGGTTGTTTCCCCTTACTTTTTTGACTCATTGTCCTGCAAAAATTCACGAGTCAAAAAGTCAGGAAGTGAATTGTCAGTTCCTTTAATATATTCAATATCAAAATCAAATATTGCTAATTCAGATTGCCATCTAGCAAATATCTGTTTAGATGCTAAATTTTTAACATCTTTTTCTAAAACAGTTTTGGCAGAACTACAATCAATTCTTAATAAGAATTTCTTATTAAGTAAATCATCTTGAAATTTATGTATACATTGAATAATAGAAAGAATTTCTTTCTTAATAGTTGAATATTTATTTTGAGTATCATTCCATTTTCCTGAATGATATCTCACAAGTTCTTCTTTATTGGTATGTGGGTTTAATTGTTTCAGTATTCCTCCATAACCAATGTCACTTGCATCAGTTTCAACTATTTTAAACCATTCAGCATTAGCTAAATGTAAACAAGGTAGATTTTTAACCTTTTGTTTTATTAATTTTACTGCTTCAGTATGACTATTAGTCCATGGAGCAGGATTCTTTTTTAATCTTTGATACAAAATTTTTGTATCAGCAGCAATATTTTTGTAAAACTCAGAGACATAATTTAATGCTCCAAGAAATCGCTGTAACTGCTTATTATCAGTTATTTCATCAGGAAATTTAGAAGCAAATTCGATACTTCTATCAATTGGAATTATTGTATTGTTTACAATATTATGTCCCAAAAATCTTATTTCCTGTTGAAAGAGTTTCATTTTTTGGGCAGAAATCACTAAACCATTTTTTATGACTAAATGTTTAAACACATTGAGGTGTTTAAAATGTTCTTCTATTGTATTAGAGAAGATTAATATATCATCAATATATGATAGTATAAAACTAGAATGTTGGATGAATATTTCATTCATTATATTCTGAAATTCTGAAGGTGCATTCTTCAGACCAAATGGCATAACATTCCATTCGTAATGGCCAAAAGGAACAGTAAAAGCAGTTTTATATCGATCCTTTTCATTTATTTGTATTTGCCAATAACCTGATTTCAGGTCAAATTTTGAAAAAATTCTTGCTTTACATACTCTATTGAGCAAATCCCTTTTATTAGGGATTGGATATCTAATCCATTTTAAAACCTTATTCAAAGGTTTGTAATTAATAACGAGTCTAGGTACTCCTCTTTCCCTCTCAGCATTATTATTAACATAAAATGCTGTACAACTCCATGGGGAGTAAGACTTGCGAATTAGTTTCTTATCCAATAAGTCTTGGATTTCTTTCTTACATAACTCAAGATATTCTTGATTCATCTGACAAGGTCTTGCCTTGGTCGGGATATCCTTTTCATTAAAGGATTCTTCGTAAGGAAGAGAAACAATATGTTGTTTCCTATCCCAGAAAGCATTTGGGATATTACTACAAGTGTGTAGTTTGAAGTCTTCCTCCACTTGTTGTATTCTTTTTTGAATTTCTAATTGTTGTAACTGCTGGGTTATAGTAACCTGAGCAAGTTCTTCCTTTAGAAAATTAATTTGATTTTCTTTCAAATTAACTTCATTAAGGATTTTGACAATTGGGTTTGTTATAAATTCAAAAGTTATTCTTTTGCCTTTATAACATGTAGTAATTCCTTCTCTAGTAATCTCATTGATTGGCATAAGTTTCTCTAGGAAAGGAGTTCCTAGAATAACATGCTGAGATATTTCCTTTACAACTATTAGGTGTACAGGAATACAAACATCTTCCTTACAGATATTTACATCTGTAATTTTGTAAGGAGTAGTTAATGCTTTATTATTTGCAACACTAAGTGTCTGAGTAGTTCGTTCACAATATTTTATAGGAACGACTCCTTCTTTAACACAATTAAGGTCTGCACCACTATCAACAAGTGCAATCAAATTAGGTATATAATACTCATTATTAACGAGCATATTTATTTTAATATACCATTTATGGGTAATAAATAGATCCATTTTTTGTAGGAAATTATTTTTTCCTTCTTCTGTCTCTACTTCTATCTGTCCTGATTGAACAGACTGATTCTCCCCCTCTTGTTCTTGTGAACAAGAAGAACTAACAGAAGACTCACCAACTTGAGTAATTTTCGGAGATAATTTATCTCTTTCTAGTTTATCCAGTCTTTTCTGGATATATTGATCTTGAGATTTTAAATTTTTTATCTCAATTTTCAAAGTTTTTATTTCAGCCTGAAGTTCCTGCATAGTAACAGGTTTAACTTGTCTGCCTCTATAACGAGATATTACCTCGGCCATATTATAAGCTTCAGGAGATGTATTTTGAATAGGAACATTGTCCTTAGTCAATTCTTTTTCAATTGCCTCTATAATTTTATTCTTTATTTCTGTACTAATTTTATCAGTACACAAAGCTTCAATAATTTCCTTTTTCTCATTAAGAGTTAAGGTATTTATAGATAGCCCATTCATTTCTACTATAGACTTATAGTAATTAATATCTTTTTCTGTAACACATTCGTTACACTGGCAATTCTCACCACATTCATTTTCTGATGAACTATTCACTTCATCATTTGATTCATCATTGGATGAACTTTCTTCATAGTCAGAATTGATCATTAATTTATAAAGAGTTTTTCTCAACCCTTCATCCTCGATCTCTTCTAACTTCTTTTTTGTGTAACATTTGTTAGCATAGTGGCCTAATTTACCACATTTGTAACATTTAATGATATTTTTCTTAGAAGATTTCTTCTTCTTGCTATCTTTATTAGCATTGGTATTTTGTTTCTTTGAAGAATATTTCTTCCTTTTATAAGGTCTCTTATAATCCTTATAATCCTTTAATTTCTTCTTCCCCTTATTAGGAAGAGGTTTAAAAGTATCCATTGCAAACTGGTCACAAAATTCTCCCAGTTGTCTCCTCTCAGAGATTCTCTGAGATTTCAATTGATTTCGTAGCTTTAAGTCGTTACATAAAGCTAGACCTTCTTCAATACATTTATTGATCAAATTTCCATAAGTGTAATTAGAATAAGGTATGACACCATTATTTTGGTTTCTCAATCCTTGCCTTATTCTTTCAGCAAAGAGATTAGGAAGCCCATCAATAAATTTTGACTTCCAGTGAGCATTATTAGCATCACCAAGCAGCATTACTCTACTTAAGAAAGTATCCTTATACCATCTAAAGTGAGTAAGTGTTGGACATCTTAAATTCTGAAGAAGAGTTCTCACTCTTTCTCCATGATCAGATATACCTCCTGTGAAGTGTTCCAGGATGGTAATAATAAGAGTATAAACCGCATCAGGTTTAGTTATCTGAGCACTATTCTCAGAACTAGTTTCGGTTTTTACAGCACTTAATATTTCTTGCCTTTGAGAGTCAGTTAAACAATTGTTCCACCAACCCCTCAGAGTGCCTGTAAAACCACAAGTTATAAACTGTGCAATTTCCTTATCACTATTCCCAGTAGCTTTTGCTACATTAGAATACATCATCATTCGATGCAATTGATCATGAATTTGTTTTTCTGTAAGACCATCTATGTTCCATTCATAGATCTCTCCCCCACTATAATGATTTTGAATGATAGTATCATTCTCCTCAAAGAGAACATCAGTGGGAGTAGGTCTTTGATAATAATATTTCATCAAGTTCGGTTTCCCATATTTAACCGCTTGTATGCTAGAATCATTCTTAGATTCAACAAAGGATTTTTGAAGATCTTCAATTTCTTGTGGACGAATTTCATCCTCAATGAGATCCTCAGTATATTGATCTTCTTCTGATATTTCAGAAATATTGGAAGATTGACCATTAATTACTTGAATATTTTTATTAAGATCATTAATGGCAATTTTATTTTTATCAGTAGTATAATTGATAATAGCAAATTTTTGCTTAGCTCGAGCTATTAGCTCTCGCAATTCTTGTTCTTCAGCATTAATAGTCTGAAGATTAGTCTTTTTAAATTGAGCTATTAGCTCCTGAATATCTTCTTTTGTAACTTCTGGGGTTTTAGATATTTTAAACCCTTTAACCTCAGGAGGAGGTTTTAAAGAGATATTAGAAGTCTCTTTAAAAGAGTTTTTCCCCGAATGGTCTATTTGTTTTATTTTATCTAATTTATGTAATAATTTTTCTAAGGCAGTTTCAATCCTGGTCAACTGTTGACCCATGACTTGAATAAACACATTAGTGTAATTATTCTGCCTTAAAGCTTTCTGCAATTCAGTAATAACTGCTTCTTTACTGTCAATTATTTTGACAAAGGAAACAGCATCAATTTTGTCTGTCTTATTTTTGTCAGTGAGTTTAATTGGTTCACTTGGTGGGTACATTGATCTAGTTGTACCTTTACTGGATCCTGTATCGGTATTCCAGATTTTATAATATTCTTCCAACACATTTATTTGTGTTGATTCTGTGTCCACATATTTTTGGACAAACCAATCAATGAAAGGTATTATCTTTCTTTTCTCTTCTAGATGATTATAATATTCATCTTTGAACTTATATCTTTGTTTAGTAGAATAGGTTTTCTCAAACCATTCTACAAATTCTTTATTTTCATAAAACATTCTATTGAGAATGTTTCGAACTGCTTGAAGGTCTTTAAATCCCATTAAATAGCAGTAAATTCCATTTTCGACATTGTCGGAGAGCTCATTTTGCTCTTCTCCTTATACAAGGGATGTGCTATTGTATCATCAGTAATTTTTATTTTATTGACTTCTTCTTTATTAAAAGAAGTTGATCCAACTGTAGAAGGTAAAGATTTTCTTCCTGATATCGATAATCTCGATATATCATTAGGAGTAAATTTCACTTCTACTTCTCCATCATTAGTTTGGATTATTTGGTCAATATCTGTGTTTACAATTGGTTGTGGTAACACAGCTTGACTTAATATCCATTCTTTAGGGAAATTAATTTCATCCCATCTAATAATTCTATTTGTTGCTACCTTAGATGTCAGTAAATTTGTTTCTATCAAGGTAGTCTTACCAGGTGTAGTAATATGCCTTGCATTTGGAGCAATGATGTTCATTACCTTATAATGAATTCTATAGATTATTGCTATAGTTTCAGATCCTGGTAAGAAGTTGTAACCATAAGTTTTTAAATTCAAGGTTACAGATTCATATGGATGATTATCTGTCATTGACAGAGTTAAATTTGGATAGACATTAAAATAAACTGGTCCATGGCAGAGACTAGTCTGCATAACTCCCATTAGGGATTGGCTCCAGTCTAAACATCTTGCATCTCTGAGAGATGTCATTATTGATGCATTTAACCCTGGTAAAGTCAAGGGTTTAAACGCAACTTGTATTAATCCAATATGGACATAATTGTAGGCATCACGAACATGCCCAATATCCTCTTCACTTATTAGCTGAAAGGAATGCTCTGTGTTATTCACAGACACAGTTCTTTCCATTGTTTTAATGGAAATAGACGATTTAAAGTCAAAAGTACCAATTTGGTAAATTTCTTTTGGCTTTACTTTTGGAATAGTCCATTTGTTTAATTCCTCTAATTCAGAGGGATACTCAACATTTTGAGCATTCTTCACTGATTTACCCTTTCTTAGGGCTTTCTTATTATAACCAATTGCTAACTCTTTACTCATTTGAGTTGTGAGGTTCTACTTCCTTCACTTACATGCACCTATGGCCAACTATTATGCTTAAGTTATCAATCTGTTAATAGAATTATTATGAAAACTCTATTGTTCTAGTTAACTACTTTATAGTTTCAGACTTATCTAACGATAGTAAAGACCTAGCACGGCTGTCAACGATTTACGCCATCAACTGCCCTCTCGGCATAACAAGGCTACGCGACTTGGATGCCGTCCCACTAGGTAGAAGACACATCGCTTTGATCAATCCTAACTCTATCGTAGTTAACCACAGCAACAGCTTTAACAATAATAATATCCATAACAGAAAAATAACTTAAACACAATAATTAAGCCATATGTTTACATGCATGTGAGGAAGTAGAAGTACCTCAGCCTTGAGCCAACAACATGGCTCTGATACCAATTAGAACAATCAGGATAAGAAGGATGAGAAGCTGAACGCTTGAAGGGAATTTTTATTGATAGTAGAAATATATTACAGAAAATAAAATATACATATTTATTGTATATACAATAGTATATATATATATATATAGACTGTATATATTCAATATAATAATATATATTATATATATATAATAGTATATAGATAAATATATATTTATACAAATACATATATATATATATATATATGGATATATATATATTTACATATATACATATATATATATATAAAAAGGAAAAAATACAGAAATATAAATACATACATATTTATTGTATATACTGTATTTATAATATTAATATATAAATACATATAATAATATATATATATTAATATATGTATATATATATTAATATATATAAATATATACATATATAGATATATATAGACATATATACATACATATACAGATAAATAGGTATATACGTATTTATACAGTGCTATACCTGACAGGTCAGCAAGGGGGGCCCACGGCTCGTCGGCGGCGGAGCAGGCGGCGGCTCGCCGGAGGGACGGCCACAGCAGTAGTTGCTGTTAGCAACCACAGCAACAGCGGCTTGCAGCGGCTGCAGCGGCCAGGGCGTTGGCGGGAGCGGCGGTGCAGGCGGTTGGGTCGACGGAGGGAAGGGTGGTGAGGAGTTCTTTGGTGGTGGCGGAGGTCAGGGGTGGCGGTGGTGGTGGCTGGAGGCGGTCGGGATGGGGGAGGCGGTGCTGGTGTGGGTGAGGTTGGAGGTGCTGCGGGGGAACTGGCGGCCGGGGTGGGCGTCGTGGGGCGGTGGTGGCGGGTCAGTTCGACGGAGGGGGTCGGGGCGAGGCGTTTGGGGGTGGTGGCGGTGGTCCACGACGGTCGGGGTGGCGGTGAGGGGCGGTCAGGAGTGGTGGTACAGGGTGGGAAGTTGGTGTTGCAGCGGCTGCTGGCGGCGGAGCAGTCGGCCGGGGCGGGGCTCCGGTGGTCGGGGCGGAGGGCAGGGAGGTGGCGAAGGGTTCGGCTGAGTTTGGTCGCAGGTGGTGGCCGGAGGGAGTGGTGTAGGGAGTTCGGGTGGTGGGGATGGGTAGTATTTATAGGATTTAGGGCAATGGCATGGGTAGTAAATAGGGTAAAGTTCAAGGGTATTTTAGGGATTTAATTAATTAAAATATCTTGGGATATTTTGCTGATATTTTGGGTGGGTCCCACTGCCACATGTACGGTGTAGGTTCACCGACCAATGAAGGGTTGACACCTCACACTGAAAATTTGCAAAAAAATCCCTGTAATTTCATAAATTGCATAAAGGTCCTAAAATTAGAAATTTACGTAATTACGCAATTTGTCTGATAAAAATACATGATTCCTAAAAATGCTAAAATGTACAGAATTGAGAGGGAAAGCTGTGGGAGGGTCCTGAGGGGGTGGGGGTGAGCCTGGGCAGGGGCAGGGCTTGGTATCTGGGTGATACGGGTCACCGTATTTATTAATTAATGAATACTGCGCACGGTGTTTACTAATTATTTAAAGGCTGCTAGGGCCATAATTTTAATACGGTGTCAATATACTAATTATAGTATATTCAAAGTAGAATATTAACGTATTTTTGTTTGGACAAAACAGGTACAGGTTGGGCCTCAAATCTCTATTGGAACAGAGATGGGTATAGAGCAGGAAATTAAATAAAAAATAAATACGGACGTTTGTAACGATATTTGTGCGTCTCAAACGAGGCTCAAAATAAAATATCTGGGAGTTGCATAAAATTCAGAAAAATAGACTAACATGTCTAGGACAGGTATGTAAACTTTGTTTGGGGATAACAGCTAGTGTAATGCTCTAATTAATTGGATAATGGACAGGTGCACAAATCAATAGGATATGTAAGCAAAATAAATTTTAAAAGGTTGCAATAATTCTAATTAGCTAAAAATAATCCTAAATTACTGAAATCTGGTCGAGGGAGTTTACACCTTGTTCAGGTAACCCGTTCTCTCTCCTCGTTGCTCCATTTTTTGTTCCATCAGTTATGACATGTAGACTGTGTAACCCTCTCGATGCCCGTGCAACCCGCTCGGTGCATCGCGTCCTGTGGCGATCACGAACCGCGATAAAAAAATAGGAAAAATAATACCCTATTTTCTCCCGGAACTGAGTATGCTCCGCCAAACGGGACGATTTGGTCGTGTGCGGTCTTCACTGAAATGTGCGCGCCGTTGATACGGACATGCAGAATTTTGCAGGAGTTGATTTGGATGTGCGTGCACACCGGAATCAACGCGTATCCGCCAACAACGTCCCGTATCTGTCGTTTCTGGAATACGTTGTAATTTTGTGTACACATGTCAGATCGATACAAAACTTGCGCCATCGGACTCGTAGAAATATGCTGGTCCTATGACCCAAGTTTGGTTCGATTCTGAGAACGTTGACAAAATCGCGTATCGTGGGCCCCGCAGCTCCACTTGACGGGCAATTTTGTGATCGGCTCATCAGAATCCAATTCTGGAAGTTCCGTTGGGTTTGTATCATCATTCTGGACTTATTGACACTATGTTTGACGAATTTGGAGACCATTGGTTTTGACACATTTTTCGGTGTGAAGCGGGCCACATGTGGACCCGACTTTGACCAAAAACTGTCATTTCGGCCCCTGTGTCCAAATTGGACTCAAGGACAGGCATTTCTAGCTATTTGATATTTTCTGAGCCTGTTGGTGATATTTATTTCAGCTTTTGGAGGAGTACCTGCAGGATCCACTGATACAGGGACATCTGTTGGTATTCAAACCCCAAGCAAGTGTACTTTGCCAATATTGCAGTTATTGTTACATATTTTCTTAAATTATTTTTATGTTGTACATACTTGACCTAGGACCGTGTGACTTACTTAGCGTCCGATTAATAGTTGGGTGCCAACACCGTACGCGGAGTTGTGTAACGTCACCTAGAGATGAATATCGACACCCTTTTACATTCTCGTACTTGTCTTATCAAGTACATCATAACCCATGACACTTGACACTATTCATGAGACAGAATCTTCCTGAGATATTTATGGTGATTCTGTATAGGATACAGGTTACATGACATAGACATTATATTCTTAGATCTTATTATGACCTGCTGCATTAGTTTTGATCTTGCGTGTCATGGACATGAGACGTGTGATTACATTGGGTGGGGAGAGACACACAGGCTACAGGCTGATTTATTATATATACTACATAGTAAACTACATAATAACTTTGCTACAGGCTCCCAGACACAGAGCTTATAGTGGTCTCAGCCTGAGTTTTAGTGATGATCTCAACTTGCATATCACTTAGCTGGTTATATAGTTTACCCTATTGTTTCATTTATTTCTGCACTGCATTTATGTTGGCTTGAGTTATTTTGTACCTTGCTATGTCCCCCGAGGACTTGGATCCGGATTATGTCCCCAGGATTAGCAGACGAGATCTATCCCGAGGTATACGGAGCAGGAGCATTATCAGGAACAGGCACTGGAGCAGTACCAGATCCAGTAGACGAGTGATCACCGAGGATATCTTCTGAGTATAGGCTTTATCCTTACTCAGTATTTGCTGTGGTTATCTTTATTCTTGTATCTTGACAGATGTATCAGACTCATTATCGGATTATTTCTCGAGTTTATATTATATTGAGATTGGTCTTGCTTTATGATTCTGATATTGTTGTATTCGTTTCTGTGGATGAGATTAGTATATTTAGACCCTTATTGTTGTATTACAGCTTAAGTACGCACCGATGGATCCATTAAATTGGGTTTGTCCATCGGTGTGTGCTGCTGGCCATTGTCACGTGGCTAGTCCCTCGATATTTTGGGACTGGGGCGTGACAGATTCTGTAGACCCTTCCTCTCCCTTGAAGATCGTGGACGTGACCGCGGAGGAAGGGGTCGCGGAAGAAGAGGATAGTGTGCTCGTTAGGGTATGGTCTGAGTCTCTTCTTTGCTTTTCTGGATGCGAGGAACATTCCGTCATGCCCCCTACCGAGATTGTGACAGGAGAGGTTCCTGTTGTTACAGGCCCTTCTGGCGTGGCAGCTGCTCTTCCAATAGTTGTCGCTGGGGGTTCCGCGGTTGAAACCTCTTTAGATAGCGAGGTAGTAAGCCGCCACGATGAGGTCCTTGAGGCCGCTGGGTCAATTTTTGAATATGCCGCAACTCTGTCCAGGGATGGTACACCGGTGGGAGACGATGCGACGAGGCAGTCTGTTACTCCTGTCCTTAGTCTTGGTACTACTTTATTGTCCGTGGTTCAGCTGTTGGGTATCCAGAAACTTCGTGCGTCCATGAAAGATTGGATCGCCGACAGGACTGCTAGTTTTTTTCCTACTGCTGCTTCGCCTTCAAGGTTTCCAAGCATCGTTGTGCCTCATGTTGTGCCTATAGCCTCATCTTCAATCCCACCGCCTCTGACTCTGACTACGTTGGAAGAGATTAACGAAAATGTCAAGCTCTCCATTCGAAGATTTCATATGTTCTTGAAGCAAGGGACGATGGCGTGTTGGAGCGCAACAAATCTTTTGCTTGGGCAAGGCACTTCGCCGAGGGCCAGGTCCACTCTCTAAGGGGCATGCCTGGTTTCGAACAAATGGCCGACTTTCTGGGCCATAAACTGGCAGAGGTGGAGAAATGCTTGACGGAGCTGCGGCAGTACCGGCAGGCGGATATGAGAATATTGATATCCCATGAATATTATGAGTTCTCGAAGAAGGTGGCGACAAAGAAGGCCTTTTTGCTTCGTCTATGGAGTATTTACAGCGGGATCTCCGAATCTTGTGGGAGAGACGTGATAGGCTGGGCCATCTCAGAGAGGAGTGCCTTTTCCCACAAAAGGACCTGACCGAGCAAATTAAACGGCTCCAGATCGAGCTTGATGCAATGGAGAATAGGCCACGGGAGGCCCAGCAGGAAGAGGAGGCCATCCGCACTAAGGCAAGCCAAATAGCATAGAACACGGTTGTCGTTGAGGTTATGGTATAACAGCTAGAGGACAGACACGAGTCCTATGCTTGCTACGAGGATCCGGAGGTTATGGCCAGGATCAACCGGTGCCCCTTACACGAATGTAGACTTATTAGTCTGATGATATCCATTCCCCATGCCTCAAACGACCATGATACTACCATTGGGTGTAGGAATTCAGGTGGCTGGTGGATGAAGTCTTCGTGGATCTGGCATGTCTGGCATTTTATCACATAATCAATGGCCTCTTCTACCATCGTCGGCTAGTAATAACTCATTCTCTGAAGACGGTCCTGTAGCTTTGGGCCAGGTTGGTATGTGCTGCAGACGCCGTCATGAGCTTCACAGAGGGCCTGCTTCGCTTCTGTATTCGATATGCATCATAACAGAAGGCCGTCATAGGACCGACGATACAATATTTTGGTAATTGTATCGTAATAGAACCGGAGAGAACATCTTTTGATTGATGTGGCTTCCTTTGGGTTCTCGGGAAGACTTTTATAGACTGCGTAGTCAATGAATGGAAGGCTCCAGTCATGGACATCAGTGTGTACTTCCGTCGCGTAACTCAGTCATAGACATAGGTTATTCTTTGGGCAGACCAGCTCTCGACCGATCACTATGATTAGCTGATAGGTGTTGTCTGGAACTTCCAAGGAGGCAGCGAGGTCGGATAGGGCGTCAGCCTCGATGTTCTATAGCCGAGGGACGTGCTCAATGAAGAATCCCTCGAAGGTTGAGATGATGCCAAGCGCAACTTGGTGGTTAGGAATCAGGTCTTCGTGCCAGACTTCGTACTCACCCCGGACCCGACTGACTATTAATTTGGAGTTACCGTAGGCCTCCAGATACTCCACTCCTACTTGTTTGGCGAGTTGGAGCCCAATGACCAAGGCGTTGAACTCTGCCACATTGTTGGAATACTGGTTTGTGAGAGAGTAGGCCCGGTTGATGACCAGACCGTATGAGGAGATTAGCACTATCCCAACCCCCGTAATGATATTGCCTTTGGGCCCTGTTCTTGAAGCACCATCAGAGAACATTCGCCAAACATGCTCGCATGAAGTTACATTTGAGTCTGTCACATCGTCTGGGATTTCGTCGTAGAGTTTCGAGGTTTCTGGCGTCGGATGTGCTGCCAGGAAGTCGGCCAGTGCTTGACCCTTGACAGTTTTCTGTGGGACAAACACCATGTCGTATGGAGACAGCAGTATTGCCCAGGTAGCTAGGCGGGAACTGAATGCCCCTGGTTTGGTCATGAGAACTCTGAGCGGATTGACTCGCCAGATCACATGAATGGTCTGTCCAGTCACGTAATGCCGAGTCTTCTGGACAACAAATACTAGAGCAAGGCATTCCTTCTCGACGGGGGTATACCTATGCTCCACGCCAACCATCATTCGACTGAGATAATAAGTGGCCTGCTCGTGGCCTGCATCATTATTCTGGGCTAATAGAGCGCCGATGGAGTGATCCATCGCGCGTGTATAAAGCAGAAAAGGCTTTCCAGAGACCGGGGCTACCAGCACTGAAGGGTTTGATAGGTATATCTTGATGTCATCGAACGCACGTTGGCATTCTTCATTCCAGACAAAGGAGACACCTTTCTTCATGAGGTGGGTGAATGGCCGACAACGTCTAGAGAGGTTTGATATGAACCTCCTGATGTATGCCAGCCTCCCTTGAAGGCCGCGGTGTCACTACCCAATTCTAGAAAATAGGGTTATATTTTTTTTTATTTGATAAATAGTGTATTGTATTTAATTATTTATATTTATAATTAATTAGTGCTTGTCTTATTTTTATTTTGATTGTTTTAGGGTTTTGGCTAGCCTGGACCCATGTCAGACCCTAGTGGACCCATGTCCGACCCAGCCCACACCCTTGTGAGAATTATTTGGGGCTTAGATTTATTATTTTATTTTTAGGAGGTTAGTTGGAGAGATTTGGAGCTAGTTTGAGTGCATTTGGAGACCCGGAACCCAAAACCGAGTTACGGGAGGGCATTTTGGTCATTTGGACTTAGTGGAACCCCCTTTATTACCCATGGCCGGCCCCTACCTACCTATTTCTGTGAGAACACAGCAGCCCCCACCCGATCACAGCAAGCACAGCCCCCCTCTTCATATTCTTCTTCATTTCTTCTTCTCCACTTCTTCTTCCTTCTTCCTTCTTCTTCAAAGTAAGTTTCCTCTTCCATTTTCTTCTTTATTCTTTCATTCCTTCTTTCTTAAGCTAACCCTAACCTTACATTTTCTCTAACCTAGGTGTGAGGAGCTTAGATCTAGTGTGAGAGCTAGAATTGGTGGCTTGGAGCTTGAGGGAGGTGATTTGGAGTAGATCGGAGACTTTGGCCTTGGGATTCCAACTTCCAAGAGGTAAAACCTAACTTTCTCCTTCCTAATTATTTTTGTGTAGTATAATTAGTGTTGTAGAACCCTCCTAGACCCTAACCCTACCCGTAGGAGGAAGTTGGAACTAGTTTGGGTGAGTTTAGAGACTTTGACATTAGGTTTTGTGTCGAATTCGGGTGAAATCCGAATTTGGCCCAATTTTGGGTGATGTCCTAGGTTAGACGGACCTAGGTAGACGTTGTCGGGTGTCTAGAGGGTGAGTGCGTGTCTCCGTTCGGACACGGGAAGCCGTGTCGCGGAGAAACGGACGTTTCGGGCGAAATTGGGGCTTTTCGTCGTCGCCGATTCTAAGTGCGTGTGCGTTTCCGCCACGGGCCTAGAATCGACGTGGGAGCACATTTTCTAGGATCTAGACATCGTGTAGAGCGCGTGGGTAAATTTTGGGCCGATTCCGAGTTCGTTTGGTGTGCGTTTCAGGAGGTTTTCCGAGCCGCGCACCACGTGTTCGTCGAAATGACCGAACGGCCATTTCGACTTGGTTTTCTCGTTTCGGGCTTGTACGCGCGTTGGGTTAGTATCGGAGAGTGTGTGCTAGAGTTTTCGGGCTATATTTTATATATTTTAGGGTATTGGTGAGTGTCGGGGTCGTTGGGCGTGAGTAGGGCGTGTGGTTTGAGTGTTGTGTGCGTGGTTGTGTTTGTATTGATATGTGTCTATATATATATATATTTATATATATGTATGTGTGTTTATGTATATATATTTATATATATATGTGTGTATTTATATTTATGTACTTGTATATGTATATGTCTATGTGTATATATATATATATGTATATGTGTAAGTGTGCTTGTGTGTGTGTATGTATATATATATATATAGGTGTATGTATATATATATAGTTGAGAGTGTGTGTAGATATATATATATATATATATATATTAAGTGTATATATATATGTAGCTATGTATATATATTTATGTGTGTGTGTGTTGTTAGTGTTGTGAGTGTGTGTGTGTATTAGTGTGTGAGTGTGTTAGTGTGTGTGTTAGAGTGTGTAGATGAGTGTATATATATATAGATATCTAGTTATAGATATATAGATATATATGTATGTATATATATATATATAGATAGTGATATATATATGTATATATATGGATGTGTGTGTGTGTGTATGTGAGATGGGGGGGGGAGGCAGCCACCACTGTGCAACAGCAGCAGCATCTGCTGCCCCCACAGCAGCAGCAACAAGGGGCAGCAGCAGCACAGCAGCATCATCAGCTGCAGCAGCAGCTTTGAGAGCAGTAGCAGCAGCAATGCGAAGCACAGCAGCAGCAGCAGCAATGCCAGGGAGCAGTAGCAGCGCGTTGGCGAGGCGAGTAGCGAGGGATGGATAGCTAGCTAGATTAGAGAGATAGATAGATAGTTAGTTTATTAGATAGATAGCTAAGTAGTTAAATAGATTAGATAGATACTAGATAGATAGGTAATTGATAGATAGGTAGATTCGTAGATTAATAGATAGATAGATAACAGTTAGATGGATAGATAGATAGCTAGGTATTAGGTATATATCTACCTAAGTGCATAGATATCTATATACATATAGTTATATCTATATCTATAGATATCTAGATAGGTATATATATATACATTTTGAGTTGGGTAAGGTATATATGGGTAATTGGGTATGTGTGTGGATATCTATATACATAGGTATATACATACTTAGATATATATAAATATAGTAGATATCTATATTACCTAGCCTAGATTAATAACTAGGTGCATAATTAATAGCTAGATAGCTAGTTAGAGGGCCTTAGGGCGAAACCTCAATACCTTGAGATACCGAGGTATCTCGATACCTTGAGATATTCAAGGTATTGAGTTTCGAGCGGGGTATTTGAGCATTAGCCTAGGAAATGCTTGGGAGTGATTTTTATATGTTTATATATATATAATTACGCGTGCTAGCATAGGTTTTAGCGGGTTTAGGCGGGGTGCGTGGCCTAGGGCGAGGTATCGGATACCGAGGGTATCTCGGTATCTCGATTAGGCGAGTTTGAGAGTTTAGTAGCTTAATGAGCTCGGATTGACCTAGAATTTCAGGGACACCCTAGTTTGACCTAGCTTTGACCATAATTGTCCCCGTTGACCGTAAAAGTCAACGTTTGACCTAGTTTTGACCTAGAGTTGACTTTTTGGACCCCGGTTTGACTTTTTGACCCGAATTTCACCGGTTTGACCCGTTCGACCTAGAATAGCCCTAGAAGCCTGTTTTTAATTATTTTATATCAGTTTAAATGCTTAGAACCCTGTTTAATTCTGTTTTTCGTATTAGGTCCTTGCGTCACCGGTCCGGACCTCGATCCTCATCAGTTGCTCAGGACATCAGGCGAGTACCTACCTCTGATAGTTTCCATTTCATGATAGCGTTTATATCACCTGTTTTATAACTGTAATACTTGATTCTGACACATGATTACACGAGCTGGTACTAGTGGATCCCGTCATGAGGTGCTATCCCCCTTACCGTGTTCAGCGGGTACTCTATCACGTGTATTTCATCATGTGCTTCGGGTATTGATTATCATGTGCTATCATGTACTTCTTGTGCTCTCGCCTTCGTGTGCGCGAGCTACTATCATGTACGTAGCGTGTTGTGGTTGGATCCAATGGTATTAGTGGGGGAGGGGAGTAGTGAGTTGGTTATATGATCAAAGCCAAACAGTATTCATGTGTATGTCGGTTATGCAACTCACGCATAACGGAGTTATCGTAGTGACTTTCATGTGCAACCTAAGCCGATCATATAACGAACTTGTGCTCAAGGCACTTAGCTAGTATTCATGTTTCTCACTTGCAGTTACTTTTCCACTACTTGTATTGTTCTTCAGTTTACATTGCAGCTACTTCTTGTGCTCCAGCATATATTTATTTCCTGTGCATCTTGATTACTTTTCTATTGCTCGTCATATACACCTTACCATGTATTTGGAGTTGCTTTCAGAGTTATGTACTTCGCTCCAGTCCTGACTGGGCATATTTTTTCCAGAGGATCCTGAGGACTATTGCCCTACGTTCTACGGGCCTGGTATTGACGACTGTTGTGACCCCGAGGAGGAGTGCGCCGAGGAGACGCCGATAGCACCCTAGTTAGCTAGGTGGGTTTCCTGGGTTTTTCCAGTGGTTTGTATTTTGGATGACTGTACTTATTCTTTTGTGCTTCTGTGAGATGTTGTAGCTTTTAGACTTGGACTGTATCATTTTGGTTTGCCTTGCTCTCTTGGTTCTGGTTTTCTTTGTTTATATCATATCGTGCTTATTTCTTCCCCTAGATTTTGTGATTGAGATTTATATATATATTGCGTGGTTGCCCTCCTGTTGGAGAGGATTTTATTCACATATATATATTGCGTGGTTTTGCCCTCCTTTTGGAGAGGTCATGCCGAATTTTTCTGTGAGTTATCTAGATAGTTGGTTGACCTAGAACGGACCTTTACAGCGTTCTACCGCCGATTCTGCGGCGTAGGCTGGACGTACCCACGGCTCATGCCCGATTTTCGGGTGCGGGTCGTGACACGCGGAGCTCCCGGAGGTTCCTCGGCGGGTTCATCTCGAGGATTGCTTTAGTTTTATCGGGGTCCATGTGAATACCCTGAGAAGTGATGATAAAGTCCAAGAATTTACCGCTAGAGACTCCCAGGAAGGATTTGGTAGGGTTCATTTTGAGCTGGTGCGTACGCATGAGGTCGAACACAATCTTCAAGTCCCTGAGGTGATCACCTTTGGAGTGACTTTTGACGGCGATGTCATTAGCATGTATGTGTGTGTGTGTATATATATATATATATATATATATATATATATATATATAAAAGAGAAATGATAGACATTCCCACACTTTTTGCATCTCCAAGCATCCCATTATTCACACCGATTGGATGTGCTTTAAGTCATCTAATCTTAGTCATTGATAAATCAACAGTTAAGATTAGATGACTTAAAACACCATCCAACGGTGTGAGTAGGGGGATGCTTGAGGGATGCAAAAATGGAGGAATGTTGATCCCTCTCTCTCTCTCTCTCTCTATACATACATATATATATATATATATATATATATATATATATATATATATATATATATATATATATATATATACACGAGGGATCCACATCCCCTCCTATCATGCATCCCCATGTTTACATTTATTGGATCGTATTTAAGTCATATAATCTTAACCGTTAAATTTTATCATTCAAATCAATGGTTAAGATTAGATAACTTAAACAAGATTCAACGGTTGATAACATGAGGATGTTCGAGGATGCAAAAAATTAAAAATGTGGATCCGTTCTTATATATATATATATATATATATATATATTCTTTTTTATTCGTCTCTAAACAAAAAAATTATTCGTCTGTAAATGTGGATCCCTCCTCAAAAAATTGTTCCCGAATCGTAGGTTGCGTTAACAAATTTTTTTTATCCTCAAATAAATATAAATAGTAAACTAATATTTAGTATGAGACGTACACGAAGATACGGGCCGCAGGAAAGATTACCGGGTGGTACGCAGATCCCCCACTCACGTGCACTGTATTACGCTAATCAAGCAAAAGTAATGGGCGGGAAATTTTATATTTAATCAAACTTGCACACTAAACAAACGAAACGCTCTTTGACGAAACTAGCTTATACTTACTGTCCTGTGAGCACAAAACAGAACCCTCATCCGGACCGGCCCGCTAGTGACCCATTATTGTGGGTACTTTCCCGGGTCAACAATTTTCGGTGCTCGTATTAATTGCAAGTGGGCCCTACACCTCTGATCGCTCTTGCTGTTTTTTTTTTCCCTTCCCACTGTTCGTTCCTTTTTATTTCAGTACTCACTCTGCTGCTGAAGAAGAAGAAGACGCAGCACTACACTCTTCTCTACAAAAAGAAGACCCAGATCTCAAATTAGGCATGTCGGCGTTTCTCTAAGGTTCCGTCTCGATCCCCACACCACATTCTCTCCATCCCCCTTTCGCTATCAGGAGGAGCCTCTTTTCACGTGCTATCGTGGAGTATTCGCTCGCTTTCCCACTTTTTTCCCGATCGAAATAGTTCCCTCTAGGAATAGTTCCAGATCTTAGGGGTTGGAGTCGATTTCGTGAGATTTGGTGCAAAGGCGGGATTTTTAGGGGTTTGGCTGGTGGTGCGTTTTTTTTTTTGGGTTTATTTTGATCTATATGCAATGCATGCACTTTGATCTATAGATTAGGAGCTTTTAGGCTTCAAAATTGCTATTTTTGCTGACATGAGAAGTTTTTGCAACAGAAAGTTGGAATTTTTATCAGCAATGGACAGCAATTCAGCATAGTTAGGGTTTTTCTTGGAGAAACCAATTAATTTTACACAGGATGATATATTTCTCTTGTTGTGCACTGTGGGTTTACTTCTTTTATCATTTGTTTATTATAAATATTAAATAGAACCGGAGCATCAGATTCTACTCGTAGTTTTGTTTCAGGTGTTCAGCGATCGTTTAGATTTGTTTGCAGTCTTGACGTATTGTTTCATAAACATGATTTTTTTGCTACATCTGGTTACTTTTCTCGAATTATCATGGGGTTAGACCACTGGAATTTGACTTTTTGTTTCAATTTTATATCTATGACATTGTTAAGAACAAGTTATGTAGTTGGCGCCATTATTGATGTCTTCATGTTGGGAATTCATTGTGTCCACCGATCATAGTAATAGCTTGGTTGCCTTTCTCTGGTTTGTTTGATGTCACGACCCTGGAATTTTAGTTATTGATAGATCTCTGTTGGGATGGTTGTCTCAACCGGGGCACATGGCAAGTTTTTAATGTGGGCACCCATGCGGATGATTTCCTTGTTTAAGAGGCCCCAACTCGGCTAGGCTTGTATGTCCTATTGGACATAACTAAGTCATTATTTCGAAATGTTTTTGAGTGGTCGGGAACTTATGTTGCCCATAACCAATAAATGATGAAAGGACTGGGTACAAGTAAATTGCTTAGTATTTGACGAGATCATTTATTTTCACCCTAGTCGATCATGTTTAATTGTTGCAGGCTTTCGGCACTTGATTCTGTTGGCTGGTTCTTTTCTCCGTTGTTTACATTTTGGCCATTAGCCAAAAAGGTTGCATGATCTTGTACTGATCTTCTTGTTGGTGTATAAGGTATGTAGATCGGAATCCTATCTGTTTGGTATTGAGTTCTGTACACTCTTGCAAATTGCAAGACATCTATTTACTATGTTCTTCTTGGTGTAGGTTGTTTGAGTTCGGTAGTCATGGGTACTGAGAATGGTGGAGTTAGCTGCGGTTCTTTACTGCAACAGTTACAGGTAAGCACTGTATAGTTTACATAATATATCATTGTGTTATGAATAATTGAGGTAGACAAAGTGATTGGTGTTATTGGTTCAGATAATATGGGACGAGGTTGGTGAGAGCGACGGTGAACGCGACAAAATGCTGCTTCAACTGGAGCAAGAGTGCTTGGATGTCTATAAGAGGAAAGTAGATCAAGCTTCAAAATCAAGGGCACAACTTCTGCAGGCCTTGGCTGATTGCAAAATTGAATTTGTCATTCTTCTTTCAGCTCTTGGAGAGAAGACATATGTCGGCATAGTAAGCATACAGTTGGTTTTCCCGTAATTATCTTGCAACTGTTGAAATTTCACTGAAGATCAACATTTAAGATGATACAATACACTTATGCTGTACATACTGCCATGTCAATTGTCGAGGCGTCTTCCTATATCGTTATGGCACCTTATGAGTTGAGAATTTAATACCTTTCTTTCAACTAAACAAAATTACTCAAAGACCTGAATCAATCATGTCAGTGTTAACCGTTAAGTTTTTTTATTGGAATTGGTATCAGTATTGTACTATAGTTGTTACTTAGTTCATATTCAAAGGCTTCCAGTGGTGAGTTCTAGTTAATACACAATTTATTCTGGGGTTTAATATATACCGAAGTTTTGATATACAATTTTCATGGACTATGCTTACACATGTTTATTTCATACGTGTGTAACTAAACATATGAGAAAAAAGTTTATTTCGTGTTAAAGCTTAACTTGATTTTTCTTTTTTGACTACCAATATCTTCTTCATAGTCACTTCTCTAATGTTTCAATACTTAAATATGTGACTACACGGATGCTGGATCTATGCATGTATCCAACAATACTAGTTATTTCTTTACTTTATTGATTTTCTAGTTTCTATGTATCTTATTGAGCCTGTACCAAATTTACAATCCTACTAGAAAATTTTTCTTATAACTTGTGGAACTTATTTGGTTTGTGTCTAATCTATGTAAAGTTTTGTATGCCAACGTGCGTTATGTGGCGAATTTGTTTAACTGCATTTATCTTGTCCTCCAAATGAGTGTATGCTGCTGTGTGAGGAGAAAATATGTAAATAATATTTGCCTAAGTTATCTGGGTTCAAAAGATCATTGTTTCTTTATATTTACAGCCCGAAAATTCATCTGGCACAATTAAAGAGCAACTAGCCGCTATATCACCGGCACTGGAACAACTATGCCAGAAAAAGGAGGAACGTATAAAGGAATTTGCTAAAGTCCAATCACAAATTCAAAAGATATGTGGTGAAATTGCTGGTACTTTGAAGATTGGTGAGAAGTCGACGACACCAGCAGTGGATGAGGATGATTTGTCACTGAAAAAGCTAGATGAGTTCCAGTCGCAGCTCCAAGAACTTCAGAAAGAGAAGGTTTGTTCTTGTTACAAGTAAGAAACTTTCCTTTGTCAAACCACAATATTCTAATGTTGCAATGCTCATTTGGCAGAGTGATAGGCTGAATAAGGTCCTTGACTTCGTAAGTACTATTCATGATCTCTGTGCCGTCTTAGGCATGGATTTCTTTAGTACTATAACTGAAGTTCACCCAAGCCTAGACGATTCTGTTGGCGTGCAATCCAAGAGCATTAGCAATGAAACATTGTCAAAACTTGCTAGGACAGTCTCAACACTTAAAGAAGATAAAAAGATGAGACTGCAAAAGGTAGTTCCTGCACTCAAGCTTTATATTTTCAGTTGTTTATTCATTTACTGATTTTGTTCAACTTTTCTTCCATCTTGGTATTTAGATATGTGGTTTCTTCCATACATCAATTGATGTGTAAATGCTACACTGTTCTGGTCTGTCATATATTTGCAAAATCACCTGATCCTTTTGGCAATTATTCTGAAACCATTAACATACTAAAACCAAAACCAAAACCAAAACCAAAACCAACATCTCTTTCCTTAAGTCCTCATGATTGGCTTTCTCAAAACTGGTTTTGCCATTCATTCCTCTCAGTGACTGCACCATCATCCAGCGGCAACTTTTCTGTACGTTGGGCAGACTCTTTTTACTGCTAGATATACACAATTTAGACTCTGGCTGCATTGCAGCTGTCACTACATAAGTTGGGATACCTTTGTGCATAGCCAGCTCAAAAATAATGTGATTAATCACAATAAAATCAAGGGATACCTTGATTGTGAGTTTGCAGATGCCGTAAGCACCTAATTTTCTACCATTCTTTCGTAGCTTTGAATTGCAACTAATTTTCCCATAGCTGCAATATGCAGATCAGGTCTTGTAATGTTGACATTTAGAATAATGCAACTAAGAGTGCAATGCAGACTTTACAGGGAAAGAGTACAACCATATTTTGATGGTCCACTTGTTACCATTTACTGCAACGAGGGCTGGCATGACAACCTTGTTAGAAAATATTATCTTTTACTTACTTTAAAATTTCAGAATACAAAATAAAATTAAACAATGTTACCGGCCTCTGGGGAAGTCGTGCACGAAGCACTGCCCTAAGAGTTTATTCGGGATCTGTGTGCAGACGTACCCGAAGCTCCTAGTGGTAAAACCCCCGCACTACCGGTGTCTCGTTGCCGCACACGACTTGGAGAGAACGACCAGGACTTAGCTCTGCCCAGAGCTTGGAGAAGATGAAGATTGAACAGAAGAGAAGATGAAGATTGAACAGAAAAGAAATTGACAGAGGTTTCGTAAAGAATTATTCTGATAGATTTACAAAGAACACATATGTGTATATATAAAACATTTGTGTAACGGTCTGAATTAATGTACGATTAATTCGGCCGTTACGAATGAACCTGGACATGAGAAATGTAACGTTCAAACAATTGTAACGTTCAGAAATTAATTCCAACGTTAAGAAAAATAAATGACAGAATTAAGAGGAGCAAAAAGGATTTTAGGGTCCCAGCCCGAACCCGAAGAGGAAATCGGATCGGCATTCGGCGCCCGCAGATGTGGGCGCGTACCCGCACCCGTTACGCGCGCCGAACCGAACCGAACCGAGCCGAGCCGGGCCGGGCCGGGCGGCGGCGGCGGCGCGCGCGTGTGGCCCAAGGGGTTCCCCACACAACAACTTAATAGAGCAAAGAAGAGAAAGTAATATATATGCACAAGGGGGCTTTGGTGCATCCGATGTGGGACTAAAGAAAGAAAGAGGAATTGAGCTTTTGCAAGAAAAGGAAAAGCAAAGCCAACAATCCCCCCCAAAAGGTCAAGTTCCGAAACAGAGATAAGAGTGAAGTAAATAAAGAGAGAGAACATCTGGGCAGTAAAATACTATGCATAGATGAGATGGACTACAGCCTTGAATCTCACGTAGTGACTATTGCCTTAATCTGAAGAAGTGCTTGATGGACTATGCCTTGAATCAGACTTCTTGAATCAGATTTAGAAAATAACACACATAGTACGCTAGAGGTCCTTGGTCTATCGGGTGGCGCTTTTAAATGGCCATGCGCACTTTTCACATTCATGAGAGTTGTCTGGGATCGCCCTGTCCCATAGTCGCGGCCTTCACGACCTCTCATATAGGTAAGTCCTTAATGGTTGGTGATATGAATCAACCTAGCATTACAGCTTGGACCTATTAAGAGTTTAAACTCATCCTAACCATATCACACAGGAACACTGTCACCATAGGGATGGGGAATCATTGTACACATGAACAGCCGCTTGGGCTTTATTTTAATGAGACTTTTAATCTCGAGTCAGTGTTCCATAAAGTCACCTAAGTTCAGCTTGTTTCTACCCATTGAACCGGCTTCTTGGGATCTCCAGTCAGACTCGGTTGGGTTGCCACTGCTGGTGACTAACTTATGGGCTTAACCCCATCCCCCTCGATGATTCTAGGATCAAAGTCCTAGACAGACCCTTCGTCAAGTGATCTGCAAGGTTTTTTTTTCTGACTTTATATAGTCAAGAACCACATATTTGCCTAGTAGGCTTTTGATTGACTTGAAGCGCAGCTGCAGGTGCCTGTTCATCTTAGCATTCACAGAATCATGCTTTAGTAGTTCAATAACAGATTTATTATCACAATTTATAGAAATTGCAGGAACAGGACTAAGAGAAACAGGTATATGCATAATAAGATTTTTAAGCCATTCAGCTTCTGTGCAAGTTGTATCTAAAGCTATCATTTCAGAGTCTATTATACTCCTAGCTATGATAGTTTGCTTACAAGATCTCCAGGAGATCGCAGCTCCTCCTAGAGTAAATACATATCCAGTAGAAAATTTTATATCATGTGAGTCGGTTACCCAGTTTGTATCTGAATAACCTTCTATGATATCAGGGTGCCTAGTAAAATGAAGTTTGTAGTCTAGGGTGCCCTTGAGATATCTAAATACCCTATCCAAGGCAGTCCAATGTGACTGATTTGGGTTACTGGTATATCTGCTTAGTCTCCCAATAGCAAATGCAATATCAGGTCTTGGGAATAAGATCTAAGGTCATCATTCTTTTAATAGAATCTAGGTTCACATGACCTAGTCTGCCATGCCAAACATTTGAAGATTCTATATTAGAGACAATGAGAGAACAATCAGAATTTTTATTCATTGTACTTAAAATGAAAAGACCGTCTTTTACAAAGCCTTTTCCTATAAAAGAGTCATGCTTAGAAAAAACTACTTTATTAGCCTTCATTACAATTTTGTATCCTGAGGCTACAAGAAGGGATCCACTAACTAGGTTTCTCCTGACAGACGGCACATGAAGAACATCATGAAGAGTTAAGATTTTTCCTGATGTCATCTTCAGGTTAACTTTTCCTCTTCCAATAATTTGTGCCGTTGAGCCATCTCCTAGGGTTACACCTCCTCCACTTGATTCCTGATAGTTTGTAAAACATGAGCGATCAAACGAAACGTAAACATTAGCTCCAGAATCCAACCACCAATCATCAGAATGGTAAGAGAGGTTAATAAGGGGTTGAAAGCTTACAGACCTGAAGGAACTCGAAGAACCTTTGTGAAGCATGTTTGCTTCTGGTCTAACTGAGTCCTTTCCATTGTAGGAGGTCTGGACAGCTTCCTTCTTCCTATGGTAGCAGTGGGTGGCCATATGGTTTGTTTTACCACACACAAAACAAAACCTCTTCTGATCCTGAGTCTGATTGAAGTTCCTAGGTATTTGGTTTTGTTGATGATGGTTGTGGTGGTTAGGCTGAAAGTTTTTCTTCTTTTTGAAGAAATTCTTTTTGGGTTTATTAGGAAAAATAGACTTGGGTTTTCCTTGGCCTTCTACAAGGTTTACCTTAGCTTTAGATTCAGTCTTAGGCTTAGACCTCAATCTAATTTGTTTTTCGGTTCTAATTTTCTTTAGGACTTGATTGTAAGTAAGGTCTCCTTGTGTATGGATAAGATCCTTAGCCATATCAGACCAAGAGGGAGGTAGCTTGTCTATTAGGCATGCTATTTTATGTTCATTAGAGAAAGATGTCCCTTTGGCTTGAATATGTCTAAGGTATTCTTGGAATTCATGGAGCTGGTCATTCATTGGTTTGTCATCTACCATGAAATACCTATTAAAGGTTGAAGAATTAAACCTTTCTATTCCGGCATCATCACAGCCGTATTCATCTTCCAAGGCTTTCCAAAGTTCTTTAGCGCTCTTGTATTCAAAAAATATATCATACAAGGATTCAGATAATGCGCTTAGAATTCTATGAAAACAATGGAAGTCTATCTCTTTTGGGGTTTTAGGTTTCGATGTGGTGGACACTGCTACGTCAGACTCAGTATCATCAGAATCGTTTGTGATGGGTGTGGACCCATCAATGGCAGAAATAAGTCCTAATGTTGTGAGCCAAAATTTCATTTGGCTCTGCCATCTCTTGAAATATGAACCATCAAACTTAGCAGGTTTTGCAGTAGAGGATTCCTCCTTACCAGTCATGATTGCAGTCTGAAAAATATAAATTTATTTAATAACAATGTCCAAGATAATAGTTTAGGTGGTCTTTGCTAATCAATCTTAAAATCTTTAGTTTTTCAAGTGTTGATCAACTCAGGTTAGCTGTAGGGGCCGGTTCCCAGCTAGCGGTGGTCCGAAGACTCTTAAATACCGTGTCGCTTAGGGTTATTTACACCCGGTTGACAGAAGGACCCTTTCGGCTTGTGCCCGAGTTTGTCTCTACTTTGAAACTTTAGATTTGAAGATTATATTTGCAATTTCCTTTTACTAAACTATTTTCTTTTGGTCCAAAATTGCTTTCAAAATACTAAGTGATTAAAATTGCAATTGACAAAATTATCAAATGTACTAACAATATTTAAAACACTTTAAGCAAATTTGCAATTTGACAATATAGTAAGCAATTTGATAAGTAAACAAATAAATCAATTGAGGAATTGAAACAAATTGCTACAGTGACTGTTAACTTGAATTTTGTAGAAAATTTCTAGAGTAACTATTAACAAATTGGTAGAAGTAGCTATATAAAAATTGTTAGAAGTCAAATTGCTACAGTAACTATCAACTTGCTACAGTAAACAACTTGTTACAAATTTGTAGAAAATCAATTGGTTACAACTTGCTACAGTAAACAACTTGTTACAAATTTCTATAAAATAAATTAATATTTTCTAACAGTAACTATCAATTCAAACAGTAGGTAATTCAAACTGAACAGATTAATACAATAGAAAAGATTTCTGACATACTGGATGACAGGAAAAAGAATGAACTTTTCCTGGTGCAACAGATAATCAACTAATTGTTCTCTAGACAACAGGCATGTGAGACGACTTTTCCTAGTAGGATGTCACCTTGATTCGATCCCTATAGTAGATCATGCTTATTACCCTAAAATTAAGATTTCATATAAATTAATGTATGGAAAGTTACTAAATTGTTTGGGATCTTCACCTAGATCCTCTCCCTCCAAAATGATGTATTGGAGGACAGTAATATGTATTATTAGAATTGCTGGTTATCCAAACTCAACAATTGGTCATGTTTGACTGTGATTGGATCAGTTTGTAGTCCATTTGGGACTTGGGAATTGCGTTTCACAGATACAAATATAACACGACACTGTCGGGACAACAAACCAATTTTGGAGTGTCCTACTGGATGTTAGAGGTCATCAGTGTTTCCTTGTCCGGACCCTAGTTCCAGTGTTTGATGTGTTCTGAGTATTGAAACAATTCTAACAAGGATAAACTCTTAGATTGTTAGAAAATATTATCTTTTACTTACTTTAAAATTTCAGAATACAAAATAAAATTAAACAATGTTACCGGCCTCTGGGGAAGTCGTGCACGAAGCACTGCCCTAAGAGTTTTTTCGGGATCTGTGTGCAGACGTACCCGAAGCTCCTAGTGGTAAAACCCCCGCACTACCGGTGTCTCGTTGCCGCACACGACTTGGAGAGAACGACCAGGACTTAGCTCTGCCCAGAGCTTGGAGAAGATGAAGATTGAACAGAAGAGAAGATGAAGATTGAACAGAAAAGAAATTGACAGAGGTTTCGTAAAGAATTATTCTGATAGATTTACAAAGAACACATATGTGTATATATAAAACATTTGTGTAACGGTCTGAATTAATGTACGATTAATTCGGCCGTTACGAATGAACCTGGACATGAGAAATGTAACGTTCAAACAATTGTAACGTTCAGAAATTAATTCCAACGTTAAGAAAAATAAATGACAGAATTAAGAGGAGCAAAAAGGATTTTAGGGTCCCAGCCCGAACCCGAAGAGGAAATCGGATCGGCATTCGGCGCCCGCAGATGTGGGCGCGTACCCGCACCCGTTACGCGCGCCGAACCGGGCCGGGCGGCGGCGGCGGCGCGCGCGTGTGGCCCAAGGGGTTCCCCACACAACAACTTAATAGAGCAAAGAAGAGAAAGTAATATATATGCACAAGGGGGCTTTGGTGCATCCGATGTGGGACTAAAGAAAGAAAGAGGAATTGAGCTTTTGCAAGAAAAGGAAAAGCAAAGCCAACAAACCTTGTCACTGCATCTCAAGTCAACTCTGGTAGTTGTAAAACAGCCCTTTATGGAACTCTACTTCTTGTCAAAGTGAACAATTAAATCAAACCAAGCAACAAGCTCTTTATTACTTCAACTGCCAACCAATTGAAAGGATACAACCTCACAAGACTTAATGTGGTTCACTTTGAGCCGAGGTACACTAAAGTGGACCACAAAGACGGTAATCCAGTAAAGGGGCAAAGCAAAAGGGGAGGCCCAAACAATGGTCCCCATACAATTGCACAACTCTAAATCTATACAAATTAACACATCGAAAGTCAGCGCACATCGAAAGAGAAAACCAAGCTCACTCTCTTCAGGATGTCAGAGACAATTTTTTTTCCTGACTTTCTCTAACCAGTTGCAGTTTGAAGCCACAGAATTGTTTTGATTTCGTGAAAGTTTTGGAAAGCTAACAAGCTTCATATGATCTAGTTATGATGTTACATATCTTGTGAACCGTATATGTGTTGTGAGATTAAGGCCCTCAAGACTTACGATAGACTGAGCATGTTCTGATCTAAGACCCTCATTATATGTGATAGATCCAAAACTTCTTTTTAGGTGACTTTTACGACAGATTAAGTCGAAACAGACTTAATTAGGCTTACTGTTGTTTGAACCTGAAAATTTGAAACTTCAACAGAATCAACACACCACAGAAAGTGAAAATTCCATACCCTTCATGTGGACTATTCTCTAAAAAAAAACCAATGTTTGCAACTTCTCTGCATAAATGACGCAAATTGCATCCATATTCCATAGGAGGTTACTGCATATAGTGCTACAGGCTGCTGTTTGCTATGTGCCACCAGCAAGGACAGACTATCACTAAATTTCTGCAGTTTGATAGAAGTGAAGTTTGCTAACAATAGACTTCGCTTGATAGGTGTTTGTTAGCGCATCACAACATGCACCCTGGCTATAACTTTGAAATAGAGAATGCTTAGAAATTCATGGTTCATAATTATTTCTTGGCCTTTTTCATGAGAAAATTTGCTATACTCAGCAAGCTATTTTGCTCACATGACACACCACTATCATATTTCCCCCTCAAAATGTTGCCTATGGAGTACACCCTTGCTTTAACTCAGCTTTTACATCTAATGGTCAATATGACATCTATCTTCCACAGGGTTGCACTGAATTCCTAGCCAATGGAACTATTCATACATGTTTCTCTAAAACATTGCAGTTGTGTTTTCTTTCCTTGTTTCAATTATCATGCATTATTTCTTTTAGCTAGTGATAATTTCAAAATTAACATAAAGCTCTTTTTGCTTCAATGCTTAATTGAAAACTTCAGCTTCAAGAGTTAGCTGGTCAGCTGTATGATCTCTGGAATCTGATGGATACCCCTAGTGAAGAACGAAGTTTATTCGATCATGTCACCTGTAATATATCGGCTACAGTAGACGAGGTCACTGTTCCTGGCGCTCTTGCTCTTGATTTGATTGAGCAGGTTAGGGTAGCCCTAGTGTACATGTTTGTGTAAAGCATTACCCTTGACTTATTTCTGGTAGCTTTACATGGCATGTTCTTTTATCTTCAGGCTGAAGTTGAAGTTGAAAGGTTAGATGAGCTGAAGTTCAGCAAGATGAAGGAAATAGCTTTGAAGAAACAAGGTGAACTCGAAGAAATATATGCCCATGCTCACATAGAGATAGATTCAGTGTCTGCGCAAGAGAAGATTATGGCTCTTATAGATTCTGGGGATATTGAACCTACTGAATTACTAGCCAACTTGGAGAATCAGATAGCAACAGCCAAGGAAGAGGCTCTGAGTAGAAAAGATATATTGGAAAAGGTTGAAAGATGGATGTCTGCATGTGAAGAAGAGAGCTGGCTTGAAGACTACAATCGGGTAACATTTCCTTCTAATCTTTTCGTGAATTAGTTATTAGAAAATTAACGAGAGAGTTCAGACTTCAGAGCAATACTTTATACTCTTGTCCCCATTCACTTGGTGTGTTGCTGCATTTGTTGTTTACACAAACTTCTGTCCCTTAAATTAGCTCCACCATTCCAGGATGATAACAGGTATAACTCGAGCAGGGGTGCACACTTGAACCTCAAACGTGCAGAAAAAGCTCGCGTATTGGTTAACAAAATCCCAGGTATTCAACTTCACTGCACGGCTTTCTTCCCCTTCATTTATTGAACTTTTTGACTCGAAAAAGGGATAAAAATTAGAATTAACTACTTGGGAACAAATTTGAGCATCTGTATTACTGGATGTCAATACTTTATAATTTATATATAAAGCTAGTCACTAATTTAGGATCGATTGTAAAACAGACGATTTCATAAATGTGTGACTGTACTAGAGAGCCATGGAGGATCCATCAAACAGCAAGCTGTCTTCTTTCGTCTGCTCAAACACACGGAAGACAATTTTAAAAATAAATAGAATACAACATAATAGTCCTTATTATTCATTAGTAAGGAAGACAATTTATAATAAAAATAACCCAAAACTGTAATGAATTACGAACCATATTAGTGAGGCTTGAGGTCATCTTATCTCCTCAAATGACAATGCTATAATAAGGTACAAGTATAGACAGCTTGGATGCAATGATAGGGATAAAGCAGTATCTATAAGAAGGTGTAATCAGTAATCTCCATGAACACATGTATCTGAGCATCCTTTGTGGGTAGATACAGATAGAGTATCTTTGTAAAAATATCCATGCTTCATAGATGTATTTTTCCTTCTTATGTTTTCTTGAAGGTCGTGGTCCTTGTCAGGGCAATATTGGTGTCACTTGTAACAAAGTTAGGTTCATACATATGCTATATTTTGAAACTTGTTGAGCTTTTTCCCCTTTAGATGTCATAATGCTACTTTCCTTTAGATGATCTGTTTGTCATTAGGCAAGCTTTAGTTCATTATGATTTTATACTGCCAAAGATGTATCTAATTGCTTAGCTATTAAACTATTCCTGTTTTAGCTCTCGTTGACACTCTGGTGCTGAAGACCCGAGCATGGGAAGAAGAACGTGGCTTATCCTTCACTTACGATGGTGTTCCCCTTCTGGCAATGCTTGATGAATATGCTATGCTCAGGCATGACCGAGAGGAAGAGAAACGAAGAATGCGGGTAAGCTAAAACTATTACGTAGTCTCGCCGAACATCGTTATGAATTGTGGACCATATTATTTAAGGATATGTCATTTTTGTACTACTTTATTGTCATGCAATATGTCAACTGTTATTATGAACTTGCTTCGGTCCCAAACTGGGCATGCAACAGACTTTCACTATGTGCTTGGACAGCTGGTAATTGGTTTCTGTATCTACTTGCAGAAGATAAATCCAGTTGATATTCCTTTGTATCATCTAGTCTCAAAGCTTCCCCTTTATGTTTCTTCTGATGGCATGATCATTTTCTTAATGAAGCACTTTAAAACTAGTAGCGTTTTATAATTCACCTATTTTTATTTATGACACTTTCCTTTTCCAGGATCAAAAGAAGTTCATTGAGCAAGTTAGCACGGAACAGGAAGCTGTATTTGGCTCGAAGCCTAGCCCAAATAAACCGCTCGGTCCAAAGAAGGTAGTTGGTCCTCGGGCAAATGGAGGCGCTAATGGAACCCCCAACAGGCGACTATCCCTTAATAACAATGGTTCTCGATCCATGGGTAAGGATAACAAGAGAGAGCATAGGCCTGCAGCTCCAGTAAATTACGTGGCCATTTCAAAAGAGGATGCTTCTTCCCCTGTTTCCGCTACTGATTCGGCACCTGTTTCTCCTTGACTTTGTAACTTGAGTGTGTTATATAGGTAGAGTTACGTAATTATGTTGTTGGTTAAGTTTGTATTACTAGGCCGGGATGAGTTTATGTAGCAGAGGCTAATTATAGACCATTAGTCAGTTTGTGTATTAACTTCATTTAAGGAAGCTCTGATTTTGTTATAGCTGTTCATCCTTTTGCAGTGTCATTATGATTTCTTCTTCTTTGTAAGTTGCTCCCAGTAGAGTTCCTATATAATGTTACGTCAGTTGCATGGTTTCTAAGATAGATTGCAACTGATGCAGTTTTTACTGAATAATAGATGCGGGTCTCGCGATCATTGCATTCATATGCTTTTCACTTGGCACTATCTATGATTTTCCAGATGCCCTTTTGATAGTTGATTTGATTTTGAAACAGCAGTCTGATGCGAAGAAGTGGATGCTTTCTTCTAGTTCTGAGCTTTTTTGTCCAAGACTGGTCACTGTAACCAGCCTTAAGGGAGGCTGACAAAAGTTTACGGTGCCTTTGCCTTGGCATAGGAGTTGAGAGTAAATAGAGTATCGTCTTGTTTCCTTGGAAGGATGACATGTAATGCAGTGGAGAGAAAATTGATATGCAGATGATCATTGTGGATGGCTATGAAGGGGAAGAAAACAGAAAATTACACACAATAATAAACTATATTAATATTACGTGTAGAATAAAAAGTTTGAAAAAATACAAATACTAATGGTGGTATGGCTGCAGAACTTTTTTGATAAGTTGTTGTCAAGTAGGTTTTTAGACTGCATTACATAATTACATTTAGCTGTGGTCGCACAACCTTACCATTACTATTGGCAGTATTGGTACTATTGGCGGTATGAGTTTGAGTAAAAACTCATTTATATTACCTTAGGATTAGGTTTAGCCATCCCCAATTATTTTTTTTGGAATAGAGGCGTTGTTGTATTTAGCTAAGGCTATCTCAAATTTCGACTGGCTTTTCAAATTGTTTTGATAAGTTGCTGTTGCCAAGTAGCTTTTTAGACTACATCAAAAAAAAAAAAAGCAGAAGCAACCATGATAGCAATCCCTTCTAGAGCGACAGCAATACTTACTCGAGCAATTGCACTGTGTTGGCTGCGCAACTCCAATTGCCGGTTTACTTGCAGTGAAGCAAACGTTTCCAAATACCTCACCTGCAGAAATCCTAGATTTTAATCCAAGACTTGGTTTAGGATTGTTGCGACTCTTCACAAAGTGACAGCAAAAACAGCTTTTGACAGTAGTTTTTCGTAGATTTCTAGATTAGTCGACATAATTCTTACTCCTCTTTATTCTATTAATGTCGAATTCGATACATGTTGGTTATGGAAACTTTTTATGTTTCATTACTTCATTATGAAGTGTTCTGTCTGCTTCTATTGCAAATACTGGGTATTGCTTTTTCTGCTTTCTGTATAAACTATAAAGTCAGTGGCTGATGCATTGTTGTTGTATATTTTAGCTGAATCTTTCAGGTTGTTTTACCTTTGTTTTGCACTAGTTCCATACCTTTCTTAGAACTGTACTAATTTCTGTTTGATGGTAGTAATTTGGCTTCCTATTCATTTTTTGTTCCTTGGTGAAGCTTTTAAGGTTTAGCTTTTTAAACCTGGATTGTGGAAGCATATAGGCCAGTAGATCATTGTTGGAAGGTTGTTCATATTTTTGTTGAAGTGGATCATTTGTGACTTTTAGCAGGATAAGAAATCAATGAGCTTAGGCCCTGAAGACTACCTATACGTGGAAGACTTTGCCTCTAACCATGGCCGGCAAAGGGGCTTATTTTGGTTGCTTCTTGACTTTTGTTGTGGGCTTGGGAGGTCACCTACGACCCGAACCTCTTGATGGTCACGTTGGACCTGAGAGGTTGTCCTCAGCAGGAGGTTTGTCCAAATCCGAAGTCTTGTCAGGCTTATTCTTGGGCTGACTCTGCCTCTAATGTGTTAACGAAGGCCGATAATCAAGAGAGGGTTGGGCGGAGTAAAACTTTGATACATATGGTTGTATCAAAGTTTTGATACAACCACAGTATGACAAGTGACTTGTCATAAAGTGGCTGTATCAAAACTTTGATACAACCATCTGTATCAAAGTTTTACTCGGACTGGGCGAGCTGACTTGTAAAAATAACCCTACCTTTTTATCACTTTCGAATCAGAGTAGTTGGGTGACTGTTAATTAGCTCATTCTCTCTATTGCAATGAATAATTTTGTTCCAAATTCATGTTAAGGAACACAGCAAATACCTTTTTATGCTGCAAGTATCTTCTTTTGAGATTCTGACTCAGTTTGGTGATCTTCATCCTGACGTGAGTTCATTTTCATGTTACTAGTTGAACATTCCATGGATTGTTTTTTTTCCCTTCCTCAAGTTCTGAAAAGTGAAGAACAAACATATATAGTAATTTTTTTTTTCACTTCAGATTGATCTATACCAATTTGATTAATAAGAAAGCGAAGATAGAAGTAAAAGTGCCTCATCCTTATTCTCGAACTTTACTTCGAGACAAAAAAGATTACTGACAATCTTGTTGAAGCTGTTAAGATGATTTAGAATTTGGGTCACTTCATTCATGCGTATATTGTAGAGTTGCTTCTTGAGGTATAACTTGTTAGACAATTACTTTGTTATATATAAGTCCTCTATCTTCAACCACAAATCGACCACAAAAGTCTCTAACATAATATTATACATCACCTCATATGCTAGACAAAGCTCTATCATGCCTTGTGTCCTCTGATACATGTCACCCTATGTATCATCCATCAAGTAGGTATGTTTTTTTTGTCCTTACCAGCGACAACCTTAAACAACCCTTCTTCCATAAGTGCCTTGATCATTCTCTGCCACAAAGGTAAGTTTTCTTCAATGTTGAACTTCTCCAGCTCAAACTTGCTGCTATAATCTTGTTACTCATCATCCCGAAATTCCAAAAAAAAAAAAAAAAAAAAAAATCCTCTCGGACCTAAATGAACCAACGATTTCAAATGACACCGATCTAAGAAGATAGAGAGCAGATCAATGTCGTCACCTACCGTTGACCTAGACAAAACAAATTAAAATTCCTGTGATTCCCTTAGCTCCGATACAAATTTGTCATACGACACGCCGAAGATCACACATAAAATAATCTAAACACAACGAGAATAACAAGATACAAATTAAATCAAGGACAAGCACGCAATAATAATGTGGTTCTTTTAAGCTCAGTCTACTCCACGGGACAATGGAAGAATTTATTGAATATTCCAACATTTCGGGGAACCACTTTACATTGGCACCTTGGCCAGGTAGATCCGTCCCACTATCCGGACCACTCTTTTCGTTTACTTTTTCTAACATTTCTAGTACCAACTAATTGGTTTATCCATAGAGTTTTATAGATCGAAATTCCGTAGAGTAGATTGGGAGAACACTGACAAAAAAGAGGAGTACCTCCTGTTGCTGTGCTGTCGGGTTCGCTTGGGTCAGCGAAGTCATGACGGTTGGACGGTTGGTGTCAGCGGTTGTCAGGCGGCACAGGGGTGGTCGCCTGTGTCATCTAGTCGCAGGGGTCGGGGTTGAGTTGAAGGTGGAAGGAAATAGGGTTAGGGTTTCTCCATATACGTGCATATGGACATATATATATAGAGGGGAAGAGAGGGCGCGGGTCTGAGGTCTGGGCCGTGGGGTAGTTAGTCTTAGGTTTAGTATTAAGGTTTTATTATTTAGAAAATAATAATATTAATATTTAGTATATAGTAATAATATCTTATTTCAGTCTAATAAAATCCTAGAAAATTGCATACAATCCACAAAATTCTTAGAAAAAACTATTTTGTTATTCTTTTTATTACTACTATTTATTTATTGTTTATTTATTTAATTTCCAAATTTGAGGAATTTTACAGATCCTGCTGACGGGACGCCATGTTAGGTCCCTCTGCAGCCAAGCTGCTTTGGCTGATTGGGATGCATGGATGTCGTCTTTCTTGACCACAGGGAGACTTTGCGGCCTGATATCTTCTGAGCTTTATTTTGGGGCGCGAGGTTACATGGATGCATATTTTTCATGTTTCTACAAGATCCCCTTCAAAGTTTTCAAACTGATAAGTTTGGAATACTTTAAATAAGAAGCATGGAGGAAGAAGCACTTTTGGCCGCATGGCTGGAAGGTCGTAAGGATGTTGGGCCGCATGGTCGAGCACTTCCAGGCTGTCAAATCGTCATTAACTGACGAATTTATTTTGATCTTGTAGTGGATCTCCTGACATGGGGCCCGAGAGACTGCCGTTATCATTAAGGCTGCCAGCGTGGCACGAAAGCTGAAGGGTCATCTTCATCCTCTATAAATAGGGGTTCCGCTGATGAGAGAGAACTTTTCTCTTCCCACTTCTTCAACCCTGCATTCCTGCGAAGAAGATCGACAAGGGGATGCGCCCGGCTTCCACACCCGACGCCAAGGAGGATTCCTCCTCTTTCTACGAGGACGTTCAAGTACCCATCAAGGGTAAGTTTTGGAGGAAAAGAAGTACAGACGCCTAGACACTTTTCATACGGCCCGCTGCATGATTTAGAACATGTGCGAATCCATCTATATGACTATGCCGCATGCTTTATGCGTGGGTCTTACTTTGGCCTCATATGCTGGTCGTGATTCGGCCGCATGGAAGTCCTGTTATAATTCGGCCGCATGGAGGTCCTGTTGTAACTCGACTGCATGTATCATATGTGTCACGCCCCGATCTCCCGCAGGCAATCGGCCGTTCCCGCTAGGCGGGAATCACCCTCGCCAGCGCTCCCGCGGAACGATCGCTTAACCCATCCGGGCGTGATGCCGCACGAGCGTGATCCATGCCCGTGCAAGGCCATGGTTCATTGGCTGGCGGCAAGAGTTCTAAGCCACAGAGTCGCACAGATTGTCCGAGTGCAGCGGAGTCATGAACGCATAGGCGATCGGTAACAGGTTCACTGAGTCGGCAAATATAGCGGAAGCATAGAAACACAAGTTGAAGTAAAGCAAGCTCTTTTATTGATATAAACTAGTGTTACAGGCGGCGTATAGCCAAGATTTACAAGTCGCTCAAGCCTCTCTCTGAAACAGTAAAAGCGTGCCAAGTGGCTACAATTGTGGAATGATTGTACTGGCGATGGTCAGGCGATGTTCACAATATTATGTCTTGTATATGTGCTTCAGTCCCGGACGCACCGTTGCAAGGCTTCAGAGGGAACTCCTGGCCTTAGCACGCACGAAGGAGGCGTCCGCACCGAACGAGGTTCTCCCGCACCCTGCATATCAAACTGGTGGATTATCAGTACATTGAATGCACTGGTGGGGAAGCTACTCGCCCGCTCGACAAATCTAAACACGTAATACAGGTTCCGTGCACAACTATTAAGTTGTCTTTCTAGTTGCCTTAGGATCAATTTCATGCAAACATTGAATAGCCTAACGTGTCGGGCAGTGCGCCGTGCAACATGAGAGGAAACACGGCGAGACTTACCAACTTACCATCTCCTTTCCTGTCCAAGGCAAACATGTTAATTCAAGCACGGGCAAGTATAACATTCAGGAGGCATAGCATATGCAAACAGGAGGGTCGTTTTAACATGATCGTTCAGGTGTTTAGTTGTTCTTGATGCGATGCAGTGACTCGCACGCGGATAGCCGCTAAGCGAGGATGACTTATCTATATGAACACGATCGCTGGCAAAGCCATTATGGACACTAGTCTTAAACGAGAATGGTTTGCAACGAAAGTACAGTGGTGCTACAAGCCATCTCGTTTAGTACAGTAGACTATACAGTAAGTTCAGCCATGGAGCGGATGGTATGCAGCGAAAGAACAGTAGGCGCTGCATACTATCTCGTCCAGTACAGTTGGCTGAAACAGTGGAGTTCCATCCGGATCGGAGCGGCCCCAGTGCCCCGGAGACCGTCCGTGGAACTATACCTCGTTTCCGAGTTGTCCGCGACATGCAGGTCAGGGTCAGGGTCAGTTTCCCCTTCACTAGATACTCGAGTACTGTAGAACAGGAGTACAGTGGTACAGTGGTACAGTAGAACAGTATAACAATAGTACAGTAGTGCACGATTACAGGAGGTGCTTGAATCATGATTCTGTACAGTGATTACTTGTCTTGATGCATTCCCCTGGTTCGGGGCTGCCTTGGGTGACCTAGCGGTCCCGGATACTTGCAGGAACATTCAGGCACAGAACGACTACGTAGTAGTCTTCCGGGGTTTGGATGAAAACACGGTAACATTCAAGCAGACAAGCATGCGTTTCTAAGGGACATAAGCAAGCACGTTGCTCGGACCCGAAGGTAAGCCGAGGGATAAAACCGTTAGGGACTTAGCATGCGAGGGTCTGAACATATATAAGCAGTATTTCATTTCCATGTTCTAGCAAGCAATATGAGTTGGGATTATTCCCTTAGCTAGGTGCGTTGGATTTATTAGCATGCAGGGGGTTATCACCTAGCGACTAGCATGAATATTCCAGATTTTATGTGTGCTGGCTAAGCAAAGACAAGTTCACCGTAGCCACCCACCTTAGCGATGATTCGCCTCGGTAGAACGATACGTCTGAGCGAGCCTCTGAAAGTCCAAGCCGGATTCCTGTAGGGGCAAGTCTGGATATCCTTTGCTTCTCCTTTGAGGCAAAGCGGGTCGGGACAGCTGCACGATTGCCGTTTGAGACGGCAGTCCGCTTGAGCGGAACGGGGTGTTACATCCTACCCAACTTAGAAAAAGTCTCGTCCTCGAGACTTACTAAGGACAAGCAGTGATCTAGGGTTGAGGCAATCCTAGACAAGTTGTTGTACTTGTTCATTTGGATATTCACTTGCACAAGCTTCGAAATCAGCATATCGCTTAGACTGGATCGTGCGCACCTTCGACATGCATTTCTAGTGTGAGCACGTCAACCAGCTTAGTGATAGCGAAGTCTCAGCACTCGAGTTTCACCTTTTTCTTAAGTCTTGGATGGTGCACTAGTTCAAGGCGTCCCTCGAATAGATACATTCAACCAAACTTAGAGTTAGTGAAAATCGGACAAGCTACTAGCGATACTCTCAAGGGTTCGTACAGGTTGGCACAAAGGCCACTCGCAGCATACAGCAGACAAGCAAGCATATCATTACATTCAAAACGCATTTTGAAAGTATTTAGACTTATTGTTGGAACATCCCATCGAGGCATTGAGAGAGAGCGTGCACATAACCCACGAACGAGCTTTCGAAACAGAGATATCGAATCGAAGTCCAAAGGCGTAGAAGCCAGGCTCTGATACCAACCTGTCACGCCCCGATCTCCCGCAGGCAATCGGCCGTTTCCGCTAGGCGGGAATCACCCTCGCCAGCGCTCCCGCGGAACGATCGCTTAACCCATCCGGGCGTGATGCCGCACGAGCGTGATCCACGCCCGTGCAAGGCCATGGTTCATTGGCTGGCGGCAAGAGTTCTAAGCCACAGAGTCGCACAGATTGTCCGAGTGCAGCGGAGTCATGAACGCATAGGCGATCGGTAACAGGTTCACTGAGTCGGCAAATATAGCGGAAGCATAAAAACACAAGTTGAAGTAAAGCAAGCTCTTTTATTGATATAAACTTGTGTTACAGGCGGCGTATAGCCGAGATTTACAAGTCGCTCAAGCCTCTCTCTGAAAACAGTAAAAGCGTGCCAAGTGGCTACAATTGTGGAATGATTGTACTGGCGATGGTCAGGCGATGTTCACAACATTATGTCTTGTATATGTGCTTCAGTCCCGGACGCACCGTTGCAAGGCTTCAGAGGGAACTCCTGGCCTTAGCACGCACGAAGGAGGCGTCCGCACCGAACGAGGTTCTCCCGCACCATGCATATCAAACTGATGGATTATCAGTACATTGAATGCACTGGTGGGGAAGCTACTCGCCCGCTCGACAAATCTAAACACGTAATACAGGTTCCGTGCACAACTATTAAGTTGTCTTTCTAGTTGCCTTAGGATCAATTTCATGCAAACATTGAATAGCCTAACGTGTCGGGCAGTGCGCCGTGCAACATGAGAGAAAACACGGCGAGACTTACCAACTTACCATCTCCTTCCCTGTCCAAGGCAAACATTGAGGCAAACATGTTAATTCAAGCACGGGCAAGTATAACATTCAGGAGGCATAGCATATGCAAACAGGAGGGTCGTTTTAACATGATCGTTCAGGTGTTTAGTTGTTCTTGATGCGATGCTGTCACTACCCAATTCTAGAAAATAGGGTATTTTTTTTTATTTTGATAAATAGTGTATTGTATTTAATTATTTATATTTATAATTAATTAGTGCTTGTCTTATTTTTATTTTGATTGTTTTAGGGTTTTGGCTAGCCTGGACCCATGTCCGACCCTAGTGGACCCATGTCCGACCCAGCCCACACCCTTGTGAGAATTATTTTGGGGCTTAGAATTATTATTTTATTTTTAGGAGGTTAGTTGGTGAGATTTGGAACTAGTTTGAGTGCATTTGGAGGCCCGGAACCCAAAACCGAGTGAATAGGGGCGTTTTGGGAATTTGGAAGTTGTAAAACCCCATTTATTAGCTAGGCCGGCCCCTACCTACCACCCCCACCCGTGAGAACAGCCACAGCAGCCCCCTCCTCTTCATTTACTTCTTCTTCTTCATTCCTTCTTCTTCTCCACTTCTCCTTTCTTCTTCCTTCTTTCTCCAAGTGAGTTTTCTTCCATTTTTCTTCTTTCTTCTTCATTCCTTCTTCCTTAAGCTAACCCTAACCTTATATTTTCTCTAACCTAGGTGTGAGGAGCCTAGATCTAGTGTGGGAGTTAGATTTGGAAGCTTGGAGCTTGAGGGAGTTGATTTGGAGGGAATTTGGGACTTTGGCCTTGGGATTCCAACTCCCAAGAGGTAAAACCTAACTTTCCCCTTCCTAATTATTTTTGTGTAGTGTAATTAGTGTTGTAGAACCCTCCTAGACCCTAATCCTACCCGTAGGAGGAAGTTGGAACTAGTTTGGGTGAGTTTAGAAACTTTGACATTAGGTTTTGTGTCGAATTCGGGTGGAATCCGAATTTGGCCCAATTTTGGGTGATGCCCTAGGTTAGATGGACCTAGGTAGACGTTGTCGGGTGTCTAGAGGGTGAGTGCGTGTCTCCGTTTGGACACGGGAAGCCGCGTCGCGGAGAAACGGGCGTTTCGGGCGAAATTGGGGCTTTTCGTCGTCGCCGATTCTAAGTGCGTGTGCGTTTCCGCCACGGGCCTAGAATCGACGTGGGAGCGCTTTTTCTAGGATCTAGACATCGTGTAGAGCGCGTGGGTAAATTTTGGGCCGATTCCGAGTTCGTTTGGTGTGCGTTTCAGGAGGTTTTCCGAGCCGCGCACCACGTGTTCGTCGAAATGACCGAACGGCCATTTCGACTTGGTTTCCTCGTTTCGGCTTTGTACGCGCGTTGGGTTAGTATCGGGGAGTGTGTGCTAGAGTTTTTGGGCTATATTTTATATATTTTAGGGTATTGGTGAGTGTCGGGGTCGTTGGGCGTGAGTAGGGCGTGTGGTTTGAGTGTTGTGTGCGTGGTTGTGTTTGTTTTGATATGTGTATATATATATATATATATTTATATATATATGTATGTTTGTTTATGTATATATATTTATATATATATGAGTGTATTTATATTTATGTACTTGTATATGTATATGTCTATGTGTATATATATATATGTATATGTGTAAGTGTGCTTGTGTGTGTATGTATATATATATATAGGTGTATGTATATATATATAGTTGAGAGTGTGTGTAGATATATATATAGTTTAGAGTGTGTGTATATATATATTTTGAGTGTATATATATATGTAGATATGTATATATATTTATGTGTGTGTGTGTTGTTAGTGTTGTGAATGTGTGTGTGTATTAGTGTGTGAGTGTGTTAGTGTGTGTGTTAGAGTGTGTAGATGAGTGTATATATATATAGATATCTAGTTATAGATATATAGATATATATGTATGTATATATATATATAGATAGTGATATATATATGTATATATATATATATGGGTGTGTGTGTGTGTGTATGTGAGAGGAAAGGGGGGGGAGGACAGCAAACAGTGGCTGCAGCTGCTGCTGCACTGCAGCAGCAGCACAGCAGCAGCAGAATCAGCAGCAGCAGTAGCATAGAGGAGCAGCAGCAGTAGCATAGAGGAGCAGCAGCCAGCAGCAGCATCATCAGCATGTAGAGCCAGCAGCAGCAGCGCGTTGGCAAGGCTAGTAGCGAGGGGTGTTAGCGAGGGGTGTTAGGTAATAGATAATAGTTAGAGTATATGTTAGATAGATAAGTTATGGATAATTATATTGATAGATAGATATTGATAGATAGATAGCTAGGTATTTAGATAGATAGATAGATACTAGATAGGTAGATAGGTAGATAGGTAGTTTTATCTATCTAGGAGATAGATATCTATATATCTATAGTTAGTTATATACATATAGATATCTTGATAGGTAATATATATATATATATATGTTATGATTAGGTAAGGTAATGGGTAATCGGGTAAATGTGTGTGGATATCTAAATACATAGGTATATACATACTTAGATGTATATATATATGGTAGATATATATATTACCTAGCCTAGATTAATAACTAGGTATATAATTAGTAGCTAAATAGCTAGTTAGAGGGCCTTAGGGCGAAACCTCAATACCTTGAGATACCGAGGTATCTCGATACCTTGAGATATTCAAGGTATTGAGTTTCGAGCGGGGTATTTGAGCATTAGCCTAGGAAATGCTTGGGAGTGATTTTTATATGTTTATATGTATATAATTACGTGTGCTAGCATAGGTTTTAGCGGGTTTAGGCGGGGTGCGTGGCCTAGGGCGAGGTATCGGATACCGAGGGTATCTCGGTATCTCGATTAGGCGAGTTTGAGAGTTTAGTAGCTTAATGAGCTCGGATTGACCTAGAATTTCAGGGGCACCCTAGTTTGACCTAGCTTTGACCATAATTGTCCCCCTTGACCGTAAAAGTCAACGTTTGACCTAGTTTTGACCTAGAGTTGACTTTTTGGACCCCGGGTTGACTTTTTGACCCGAATTTCACCGGTTTGACCCGTTCGACCTAGAATAGCCCTAGAAGCCTGTTTTTAATTATTTTATATCAGTTTAAATGCTTAGAACCCTGTTTAATCCTTGTTTTTCGCATTAGGTCCTTGCGACACCGGTCCGGACCTCGATCCTCATCAGTTGCTCAGGACATCAGGCGAGTACCTACCTCTGATAGTTTCCATTTCATGATAGCGTTTATATCACCTGTTCTAGAACTGTAATACTTGATTCTGACACTTTATTACACGAGCTGGTACTAGTGGATCCCGTCATGAGGTGCTATCCCCCTTACCGTGTTCAGCGGGTACTCTATCACGTGTATTTCATCATGTGCTTCGGGTATTGATTATCATGTGCTATCATGTGCTTCTTGTGCTCTCGCCTTCGTGTGCGCGAGCTATTATCATGTACGTAGCGTGTTGTGGTTGGATCCAATGGTATTAGTGGGGGAGGGGAGTAGTGAGTTGGTTATATGATCAAAGCCAAACAGTATTCATGTGTATGTCGGTTATGCAACTCACGCATAATGGAGTTATCGTAGTGACTTTCATGTGCAACCTAAGCCGATCATATAACGAACTTGTGCTCAAGGCACTTAGCTAGTATTCATGTTTCTCACCTGCAGTTACTTTTCCACTACTTGTATTGTTCTCCAGTTTACATTGCAGCTACTTCTTGTGCTCCAGCATATATTTATTTCCTGTGCATCTTGATTACTTTTCTATTGCTCGTCATATACACCTTACCATGTATTTGGAGTTGCTTTCAGAGTTATGTACTTCGCTCCAGTCCTGACTGGGCATATTTTTTCCAGAGGATCCTGAGGACTATTGCCCTACGTTCTACGGGCCTGGTGTTGACGACTGCTGTGACCCCGTGATCGAGGAGGAGTGCGCCGAGGAGACGCCGATAGCACCCTAGTTAGCTAGGTGGGTTTCCTGGGTTATTTTCAGTGGTTTGTATTTTGGATGACTGTACTTATTCTTTTGTGCTTCTGTGAGATGTTGTAGCTTTTAGACTTGGACTGTATCATTTTGGATTGCCTTGCTCTCTTGGTTCTGTTTCTTGTTTATATCATATCGTGCTTATATTCTTCCTCTAGTTTTGTGATTGAGATTATTGTTATATATATATTGCGTGGTTGCCCTCCTGTTGGAGAGGATTTTATTCACATATATATATATTGCGTGGTTTTGCCCTCCTTTTGGAGAGGTCATGCCGGATTTTTCTGTGAGTTATCTAGATAGTTGGTTGACCTAGAACGGACCTTTACAGCGTTCTACCGCCGATTCTGCGGCGTAGGCTGGACGTACCCACGGCTCATGCCCGATTTTCGGGTGCGGGTCGTGACACGTTTTTGGTGGTGGCCCATGCAGGTCAGCTTTTTAGTTTACCTGCAGTAGGATATAGGATATAGGCTGAGAGAGAGTGTGCTCAATCACAACTAGGACCCTTCCTACTTCCTTTTGCTATCTTTAATTTTTCTGAAATTGTTTTCTTTTGCAATATTATTGTCCTTCATTGATGTTATCGTTTCTTGCACTGTATTGACTTCTTTTGATCTGTGTTCAGGATGCCTCCGAAGACCAGATCTCAGCGCACCGCCCCAGCAGCTGCCACCGAGAGGTCTGCCACCTCTCGACCTGCTCGACTTCCGGCAGTCGCTACCGCTCCACTCGCCACTCCTGCGGTTGAGGGAGCTTCAGTTTCTCTCGGAGATCCCCTTACTCCCATTGATCCGAGAGCCACCCCAGTTGTCCCGGTGGTACCTCCTCCACCACCGCCTGCGCCAGTAGATGCTACGCAGTTGTTCGCATTCTTCCGAGAGATGATGGATGCGCAGCACCGCCAGGCAGATGTTATGAGGATGGGCATTGAGAATGCTCATCAGGTGGCTTTGACAGCGGTCGACAGAGTGGCTCAGATCCAGCCACAGCCAGAGCAGGCTCAGTATCCTAGGCCGGGTACTATCATCGATTTTCAGAGGATGCGGCCTAAGGAGTTCCGCGGCACAGAGGGGATCCTGTACGCCGACGACTGGATCGAGCATATAGAGGGCATCTTTCGGCTGGCGATGATCCCAGCCAGCATGCAGATAGAGGCAGCGGGCAGCCAGATGTTCGATCTTGCCCTCACTTGGTTCCGCACGGATACGCGGATAGCAGCTCCGGGATTGACTTGGGAGGCTTTTAAGAAGCTTTTCAAGGAGAAGTTCTTCCCGGACGTGGCTCTCAGTGCCTTAGAGAGTCAGTTCGAGGCGCTCGTCCAGGGGAGTATGCTAGTGGATGAGTATGCAGCGGAGTTCTGCCGTCTGGGCAGATTTGTTGAGGGGTTGTCAGAGGCAGCGAAGGCGCGGAAGTTCCGCAAGGGCTTAGCCATGGCGGTCAAGTCCTTGACTAGGAGCGACCGCGAGGCGACCTTCGAGCAGATTGTCAGCGACGCTCAGAGGGCTGAGGATGATTTGGAGCTGAAGACGAAGAGGGGCAGAGACACTTCCGGAGCAGGCAGCAGTGCAGGCCCGGCCAAGAGGCCATTCCAGCAGACCCAGCAGCACCAGGGTCAGGGTCGGGCGCCCTTCCGGCAGGCGCCCCAGCAGCAGAGGCAGGGTCAGCAGCAGGGCCAGAGGCAGCCCATCGTTTGCCCTTTCTGTAAGAAGCCAGGGCACGGATGGGACATATGCAGAAAGAGGCTGGGCAGATGTTTATTGTGTGGCGCCGCAGACCACCAGCTGAAGGATTGTCCTTCAGCGCTTGCCCGTACAGCTCAGGGCGGAGGAGCCGCTCAGAGGGCACCAGCCAGAGCACCTGCAGCGCAGCAGAGAGGTCAGCCTTTGCAGACTCAGCAGCAGAGGTTCGCCCAGCACTAGCAGCAGCACCGAGGAGGACAGCAGGGGCGAGCTTTTGCCCTGACAGTGGACGAGGCCGAGCCAGTTGGTGATGTTATCTCAGGTTCTGTTCTCCTTGATTCCATTCCAGCACTTGCTTTATTTGATTCCGGTGCTTCCCATAGCTTTGTGTCTGTATCTTTTGCTGTTAGACACCATCTTGTTGCTGAACCTTTAGCTAGACTCTGCAAGATCACGACCGGGGGTGGTATCATCCTAGTCCGTGATGTTTGCAGAGACCGGAGAGTTACCTTGGGAGGCCGGGAGTTGAGTGTGTGCCTACTCGTAATGCCACTTCCGAGCTACGATATTGTACTCGGGATGGATTGGTTGAGTACGCATTGTGCTAGTATAGATTGTCGTGGAGGCAGAGTTTTGTTTAGTCCGCCGGGTGAGCCAGAGTTTCAGTTTGCCAGAGGAGCAGCGGAGCAGACCGAGGGAGTCTTCTGCGGAGCCCTGGTGGTAGAGCCGAGGTCGCTACATCCACTGATAGAGGAGTATATGGATGTCTTTCCGGAGGAGTTGCCAGGGTTACCTCCGGACAGAGACGTGGAGTTCTCTATAGACTTGGTGCCAGGCGCGGAGCCGATATCCCAGCACGTCTATAGAGTCAGCAACAGTGAGCTGATAGAGTTAAAGAAGCAGGTGGATGAGCTTCAGGACAAGGGATTTATCAGATCTAGTTCTTCTCCGTGGGGTGCTCCGGTACTTTTTGTGCCGAAGAAGGATGGGTCGATACGGATGTGTATCGACTACAGGGCTCTGAATAACCTCACAATCAAGAACAAGTATCCGCTGCCGCGTATTGATGATCTATTTGACCAGTTGAGCGGAGCGAGGGTGTTTTCCAGGATTGATCTGAGGACAGGCTACCACCAGGTGAAGGTCAGGAAGGAGGATATTCCGAAGACAGCTTTTCGGACCAGATATGGACAGTATGAGTTCTTGGTGATGCCGTTTGGGTTGACCAATGCCCCGGCAGTGTTCATGAATCTGATGAACAAGGTGTTCCATCAGCATCTGGACAGGTTTGTGGTGGTGTTTATAGATGACATCTTGGTGTATTCGAAGACCCCAGAGGAGCACGAGGAGCATCTGAGGATAGTGCTGGAGACTCTCAGGAAGGAGAAGCTTTATGGAAAGCTCTCAAAGTGTGAGTTCTTCCTTGACAAGGTTGAATTCCTTGGTCATGTGGTGACTGGAGAGGGTATCTCGGTGGATCCGAGAAAGATCAGGGCAGTTGAGGCATGGAGTGCTCCGAGTTCAGTAGCCGAGGTCAGGAGTTTCTTGGGACTGGCAGGCTATTACAGGAGATTTGTTCAGGATTTTTCCCGGATTGCAGAGCCGTTGTCCAGGCTGACCCGGAAGGACGTGGAGTTTGTTTGGTCAGAGGAGTGCCAGATCGCCTTTGATGAGCTGAAGAGGAGGTTGACGACAGCTCCAGTGTTGACGTTGCCATCAGGTTCTGGAGGATTCACTATCTATAGTGATGCGTCGGGGAAGGGACTGGGTTGTGTGTTGCAGCAGAATGGGAGGGTGATTGCCTATGCTTCCAGGCAATTACGTCCTCATGAGAAGAGTTACCCTACCCACGATTTGGAGTTGGCAGCAGTCATCTTTGCTCTGAAGTTGTGGAAACACTATTTATACGGAGAGCGTGTGGAGATCTTCACAGACCACAAGAGCTTGAAGTATGTGTTTACCCAAAAAGAGCTGAACATGAGGCAGAGGAGATGGTTGGAGTTGATGAAAGACTTCGACATATCATTGCAGTATCATCCAGGGAAGGCGAACGTAGTTGCGGATGCATTGAGCAGGTATCCGGTAGCTATGTGCCTGACTACAGATCGTTATCTTCTGGCAGATCTAGAGAGCTTGGGCATTGAGGTGATAGTGCCTGGAGTTGAGATGCAGATGTGGGGACTGCAGATTCAGTCAGAGTTGGTAGACCGGATCAGGGCTACACAGTTTGAGGATGAGTCCCTGAGGAGCATCAGGGAGCAGGTTCAGATGGGATTAGCAGATGACTTCACCATTGCTGATGATGGTTCCTTGCGGCACGGTACCAGGTTGTGTGTGCCGAGTGGGTCGTTGCGCGAGGAGGTTCTCCAGGAGGCGCATCGATCCCAGTACTCTATGCATCCAGGTGCCAATAAGATGTATAGAGATCTGAGACAGCATGCATGGTGGTACGGGATGAAGCGGGAGGTAGCACGCTTCGTATCCCGATGCTTAGTGTGCCAGCAGGTGAAGGCGGAGAGGCAGAGGCCAGGAGGATTACTCCAGCCGCTACCCATTCCGGAGTGGAAATGGGAGCATGTGACCATGGATTTTGTTTCTGGACTTCCCCGTTCTCCAGGCGGGAAAGATGCGATTTGGGTCATCGTGGACAGGTTGACCAAATCGGCCCACTTTCTACCATTCAAAGTGGGTACGTCTACAGAGAGACTAGCAGAGATGTATGTGCGCCAGATAGTCAGACTGTATGGAGTTCCAGTGAGCATAGTATCAGATCGGGACAGTCGCTTTACCTCGCATTTCTGGAGGAGTCTGCAGGCTAGCTTGGGCACCCAGCTCAAGTTTAGTAGTGCGTATCACCCACAGACAGATGGTCAGTCAGAGAGGACCATTCAGACACTTGAGGACATGCTACGCACCTGTGTTTTGGATTTCAGAGGCTCTTGGGAGGATCACTTGCACTTGGTAGAGTTTGCTTACAACAACAGCTACCAAGCCAGTATCGAGATGTCACCTTTTGAGGCGTTGTATGGACGGAGGTGTCGCACTCCGTTGTCATGGGATGATGTAGGTGAGAGAGCTTTGCTTGGCCCGGAGATGGTGGTTGATGCAGCGGAGAAGGTCAAGCTCATTAGAGATAGACTTCGGGTGGCGCAGGACAGGCAGCGGCATTGGGCCGATAGCCACCGGAGACCTTTGGAGTTCGAGGTATAGCTTAGAACCTAGATTTTGTTCTTGTGTTTGTTTGTGATTGCTTGTTTTAGACTAAGTGCAGAGACCTTGTTTGTGCTAGGTTGGAGATCTGGTGTTCCTGAGGATTTCTCCGACGCGGGGCACTATTCGCTTCGGTGGAGACGGGAAGCTTAGTCCACGTTTCGTTGGACCCTTCCGTGTCCTCGAGAGGGTCGGCGCCGTGGCGTATAGGCTTGAGTTGCCGCCTACGCTGGAGGGAGTTCATGATGTGTTCCACGTGTCGCAGTTGAGACGGTACGTGGCGGATCCCAGTCACGTATTGGATCACTCGGAGATCGCAGTGGGCCCTACTCTTAGCTATCCAGAGCAGCCGGTGGAGATTCTGGATCGGCGGGAGAAGGTGTTGAGGAACCAGACTATTCCCTTGGTTCGCGTCGCGTGGAGGCATCACTCTCCAGGAGAGTCGACCTGGGAGAGGGAGGATGAAATGCGCGAGCGATACCCCTATCTCTTCGAGCCCTGAGGTATGGTTCTTTCTTGCATTCCTGTCCTAGTTTCGTCTTTTAATTTCGAGGACGAAATTATTTTAAGGAGGGTAGACTTGTCACTACCCAATTCTAGAAAATAGGGTATTTTTTTTTATTTTGATAAATAGTGTATTGTATTTAATTATTTATATTTATAATTAATTAGTGCTTGTCTTATTTTTATTTTGATTGTTTTAGGGTTTTGGCTAGCCTGGACCCATGTCCGACCCTAGTGGACCCATGTCCGACCCAGCCCACACCCTTGTGAGAATTATTTTGGGGCTTAGAATTATTATTTTATTTTTAGGAGGTTAGTTGGTGAGATTTGGAACTAGTTTGAGTGCATTTGGAGGCCCGGAACCCAAAACCGAGTGAATAGGGGCGTTTTGGGAATTTGGAAGTTGTAAAACCCCATTTATTAGCTAGGCCGGCCCCTACCTACCACCCCCACCCGTGAGAACAGCCACAGCAGCCCCCTCCTCTTCATTTACTTCTTCTTCTTCATTCCTTCTTCTTCTCCACTTCTCCTTTCTTCTTCCTTCTTTCTCCAAGTGAGTTTTCTTCCATTTTTCTTCTTTCTTCTTCATTCCTTCTTCCTTAAGCTAACCCTAACCTTACATTTTCTCTAACCTAGGTGTGAGGAGCCTAGATCTAGTGTGGGAGTTAGATTTGGAAGCTTGGAGCTTGAGGGAGTTGATTTGGAGGGAATTTGGGACTTTGGCCTTGGGATTCCAACTCCCAAGAGGTAAAACCTAACTTTCTCCTTCCTAATTATTTTTGTGTAGTGTAATTAGTGTTGTAGAACCCTCCTAGACCCTAACCCTACCCGTAGGAGGAAGTTGGAACTAGTTTGGGTGAGTTTAGAAACTTTGACATTAGGTTTTGTGTCGAATTCGGGTGGAATCCGAATTTGGCCCAATTTTGGGTGATGCCCTAGGTTAGATGGACCTAGGTAGACGTTGTCGGGTGTCTAGAGGGTGAGTGCGTGTCTCCGTTTGGACACGGGAAGCCGCGTCGAGGAGAAACGGGCGTTTCGGGCGAAATTGGGGTTTTTCGTCGTCGCCGATTCTAAGTGCGTGTGCGTTTCCGCCACGGGCCTAGAATCGACGTGGGAGCACTTTTTCTAGGATCTAGACATCGTGTAGAGCGCGTGGGTAAATTTTGGGCCGATTCCGAGTTCGTTTGGTGTGCGTTTCAGGAGGTTTTCCGAGCCGCGCACCACGTGTTCGTCGAAATGACCGAACGGCCATTTCGACTTGGTTTCCTCGTTTCGGCTTTGTACGCGCGTTGGGTTAGTATCGGGGAGTGTGTGCTAGAGTTTTTGGGCTATATTTTATATATTTTAGGGTATTGGTGAGTGTCGGGGTCGTTGGGCGTGAGTAGGGCGTGTGGTTTGAGTGTTGTGTGCGTGGTTGTGTTTGTTTTGATATGTGTATATATATATATATATTTATATATATATGTATGTTTGTTTATGTATATATATTTATATATATATGAGTGTATTTATATTTATGTACTTGTATATGTATATATCTATGTGTATATATATATATGTATATGTGTAAGTGTGCTTGTGTGTGTATGTATATATATATATAGGTGTATGTATATATATATAGTTGAGAGTGTGTGTAGATATATATATAGTTTAGAGTGTGTGTATATATATATTTTGAGTGTATATATATATGTAGATATGTATATATATTTATGTGTGTGTGTGTTGTTAGTGTTGTGAATGTGTGTGTGTATTAGTGTGTGAGTGTGTTAGTGTGTGTGTTAGAGTGTGTAGATGAGTGTATATATATATAGATATCTAGTTATAGATATATAGATATATATGTATGTATATATATATATAGATAGTGATATATATATGTATATATATATATATGGGTGTGTGTGTGTGTGTATGTGAGAGGAAAGGGGGGGGAGGACAGCAAACAGTGGCTGCAGCTGCTGCTGCACTGCAGCAGCAGCACAGCAGCAGCAGAATCAGCAGCAGCAGTAGCATAGAGGAGCAGCAGCAGTAGCATAGAGGAGCAGCAGCCAGCAGCAGCATCATCAGCATGTAGAGCCAGCAGCAGCAGCGCGTTGGCAAGGCTAGTAGCGAGGGGTGTTAGCGAGGGGTGTTAGGTAATAGATAATAGTTAGAGTATATGTTAGATAGATAAGTTATGGATAATTATATTGATAGATAGATATTGATAGATAGATAGCTAGGTATTTAGATAGATAGATAGATACTAGATAGGTAGATAGGTAGATAGGTAGTTTTATCTATCTAGGAGATAGATATCTATATATCTATAGTTAGTTATATACATATAGATATCTTGATAGGTAATATATATATATATATATGTTATGATTAGGTAAGGTAATGGGTAATCGGGTAAATGTGTGTGGATATCTAAATACATAGGTATATACATACTTAGATGTATATATATATGGTAGATATATATATTACCTAGCCTAGATTAATAACTAGGTATATAATTAGTAGCTAAATAGCTAGTTAGAGGGCCTTAGGGCGAAACCTCAATACCTTGAGATACCGAGGTATCTCGATACCTTGAGATATTCAAGGTATTGAGTTTCGAGCGGGGTATTTGAGCATTAGCCTAGGAAATGCTTGGGAGTGATTTTTATATGTTTATATGTATATAATTACGTGTGCTAGCATAGGTTTTAGCGGGTTTAGGCGGGGTGCGTGGCCTAGGGCGAGGTATCGGATACCGAGGGTATCTCGGTATCTCGATTAGGCGAGTTTGAGAGTTTAGTAGCTTAATGAGCTCGGATTGACCTAGAATTTCAGGGGCACCCTAGTTTGACCTAGCTTTGACCATAATTGTCCCCGTTGACCGTAAAAGTCAACGTTTGACCTAGTTTTGACCTAGAGTTGACTTTTTGGACCCCGGGTTGACTTTTTGACCCGAATTTCACCGGTTTGACCCGTTCGACCTAGAATAGCCCTAGAAGCCTGTTTTTAATTATTTTATATCAGTTTAAATGCTTAGAACCCTGTTTAATCCTTGTTTTTCGCATTAGGTCCTTGCGACACCGGTCCGGACCTCGATCCTCATCAGTTGCTCAGGACATCAGGCGAGTACCTACCTCTGATAGTTTCCATTTCATGATAGCGTTTATATCACCTGTTCTAGAACTGTAATACTTGATTCTGACACTTTATTACACGAGCTGGTACTAGTGGATCCCGTCATGAGGTGCTATCCCCCTTACCGTGTTCAGCGGGTACTCTATCACGTGTATTTCATCATGTGCTTCGGGTATTGATTATCATGTGCTATCATGTGCTTCTTGTGCTCTCGCCTTCGTGTGCGCGAGCTATTATCATGTACGTAGCGTGTTGTGGTTGGATCCAATGGTATTAGTGGGGGAGGGGAGTAGTGAGTTGGTTATATGATCAAAGCCAAACAGTATTCATGTGTATGTCGGTTATGCAACTCACGCATAACGGAGTTATCGTAGTGACTTTCATGTGCAACCTAAGCCGATCATATAACGAACTTGTGCTCAAGGCACTTAGCTAGTATTCATGTTTCTCACCTGCAGTTACTTTTCCACTACTTGTATTGTTCTCCAGTTTACATTGCAGCTACTTCTTGTGCTCCAGCATATATTTATTTCCTGTGCATCTTGATTACTTTTCTATTGCTCGTCATATACACCTTACCATGTATTTGGAGTTGCTTTCAGAGTTATGTACTTCGCTCCAGTCCTGACTGGGCATATTTTTTCCAGAGGATCCTGAGGACTATTGCCCTACGTTCTACGGGCCTGGTGTTGACGACTGCTGTGACCCCGTGATCGAGGAGGAGTGCGCCGAGGAGACGCCGATAGCACCCTAGTTAGCTAGGTGGGTTTCCTGGGTTATTTTCAGTGGTTTGTATTTTGGATGACTGTACTTATTCTTTTGTGCTTCTGTGAGATGTTGTAGCTTTTAGACTTGGACTGTATCATTTTGGATTGCCTTGCTCTCTTGGTTCTGTTTCTTGTTTATATCATATCGTGCTTATATTCTTCCTCTAGTTTTGTGATTGAGATTATTGTTATATATATATTGCGTGGTTGCCCTCCTGTTGGAGAGGATTTTATTCACATATATATATATTGCGTGGTTTTGCCCTCCTTTTGGAGAGGTCATGCCGGATTTTTCTGTGAGTTATCTAGATAGTTGGTTGACCTAGAACGGACCTTTACAGCGTTCTACCGCCGATTCTGCGGCGTAGGCTGGACGTACCCACGGCTCATGCCCGATTTTCGGGTGCGGGTCGTGACAGATGCAGTGACTCGCACGCGGATAGCCGCTAAGCGAGGATGACTTATCTATATGAACACGGTCGCTGGCAAAGCCATTATGGACACTAGTCTTAAACGAGAATGGTTTGCAACGAAAGTACAGTGGTGCTACAAGCCATCTCGTTTAGTACAGTAGACTATACAGTAAGTTCAGCCATGGAGCGGATGGTATGCAGCGAAAGAACGGTAGGCGCTGCATACTATCTCGTCCAGTATAGTTGGCTGAAACAGTGGAGTTCCATCCGGATCGGAGCGGCCCCAGTGTCCCGGAGACCGTCCGTGGAACTATACCTCGTTTTCGAGTTGTCCGCGACATGCAGGTCAGGGTCAGGGTCAGTTTCCCCTTCACTAGATACTCGAGTACTGTAGAACAGGAGTACAGTGGTACAGTGGTACAGTAGAACAGTATAACAGTAGTACAGTAGTGCACGATTACAGGAGGTGCTTGAATCATGATTCTGTACAGTGATTACTTGTCTTGATGCATTCCCCTGGTTCGGGGCTGCCTTGGGTGACCTAGCGGTCCCGGATACTTGCAGGAACATTCAGGCACAGAACGACTACGTAGTAGTCTTCCGGGGTTTGGATGAAAACACGGTAACATTCAAGCAGACAAGCATGCGTTTCTAAGGGACATAAGCAAGCACGTTGCTCGGACCCGAAGGTAAGCCGAGGGATAAAACCATTAGGGACTTAGCATGCGAGGGTCTGAACATATATAAGCAGTATTTTATTTCCATGTTCTAGCAAGCAATATGAGTTGGGATTATTCCCTTAGCTAGGTGCGTTGGATTTATTAGCATGCAGGGGGTTATCACCTAGCGACTAGCATGAATATTCCAGATTTTATGTGTGCTGGCTAAGCAAAGACAAGTTCACCGTAGCCACCCACCTTAGCGATGATTCGCCTCGGTAGAGCGATACGTCTGAGCGAGCCTCTGAAAGTTCAAGCCGAATTCCTGTAGGGGCAAGTCTGGATATCCTTTGCTTCTCCTTTGAGGCAAAGCGGGTCGGGACAGCTGCACGATTGCCGTTTGAGACGGCAGTCCTCTTGAGCGGAACGGGGTGTTACAATATGTGTCCTTTTATGCGCTCGAGTTTATTTCTGATGCGCATGCCATCTCGAGGGCTCTGACTATCTTTTTATTTTTGGTTTTGTAGTGAGTTTACCTGTGGCTCCGTCAGGGGAGGTGCTTGTGTGTCATTCTCAGGCCGCACTGGGCATAAGGTTCGAGCACATAGTGGCAAATATCCAGGCCCAGATAATAAGGGTCAATCTGAGATGAGAATGAAGTTGATCACGGACCAATCTTCATTCTATCTGCTTAGCCAGCTGAACTCTGAGCTGATTGAGGGTTCAAAGGGAGTTTCTTATTTTAAGCCCATCTTCCTATTTGGGGATGTCCTCACCATCTCGGATGCTAAGGTAGTGAAGAAAAAATGAGAGCTGGACCTTCTCCTCTGGCGGGATGCAGATACATATACCTACGATGGATCACCACTTGCCTTTGTCGGCCTTCAATATGGTGTCTCTCCCAAGGAAGATGTTGGGCACCCTGACGCCAAACCAAAAGGGAGCCCAAGTCGGCCGCATTCGTTTTAACTCTAAACTGAAGAGAGAAGCGCCAACTAAGAAATCGTTTTTATTATTCCCTTCAGGGGTTGGAGCCTAGCGCTTTCACGAGTGAGATGGGGCCGAATGTTCGTATCTACGGAGATGACACTTTTCTGAACCAGCTCGCCGTCAAGGGGTCCTATCCCAAGGTAAAAATGTGCTTGCTCAACTGGGTGCACCATTCATCTTCTTGGGTAAATTTGACCCTGTGGGTGTTCGAGAAGTATGAGTAGCCCCTGAAGGAGTCCAACCTCTATTACGCCATAAGGGGTTCCTGTTACGGTTTGGAGAAGAACCCAAAGTTGTTCGTGACTTTGGCCGAGATGTACAACTGTCGCACCGGGACCTTTTTTACTCCTGGTGGGGAGATAGGACCAGCTCTCCACGAGATGTACAATATTTTGCGGTTGCCCTGGGGCTGTAAGCCGTATGAGGAGTACACGCCTGACAATGAGGAATTTGAGGAGTTGGAGAAACAACATCCGGGGTTTATCGCAGTGTACCGCTAGTTGTTGTGCCATCATAGCACTTGCCAGCAACTTTCGAAGAAGAAGGACAGAAGCACCGATGGGACGTTACCCCACACCAAGGCCTGGATCCATTACCTCTTCAATATTGACGCTTCGGGTCGGGTCATCGTTCGGATCCCTCAAACTTCGAGTAGTATCGATGACCTAGTGCACGGTATTAAAAGAACGACCGCGTCTGGTGAGGGGTTTGGTAGCTCCGGTGACACATTCAGCTACTTTTATCAAGACACCCAGCCGTTGTCTGATAAGGCAGTGCTGGATGGATTCTTGATGATATGGCTGCAAACTTGTGTAGTCCCAGGGGGCTCCGGGTCGATCGAGAGGGTTACCAGCAATCTTATCCTCCCTGCTGTGAAGTTAGTTTTCGACCATCAGCTAGCTTTACTCCCAGCGATGGTCTGCAGCATCCATTGCGGGCTCCATACTTTTATGAGCAAAGTGATGGCTCATGGCGGCCCTGGAGATTTCAACCGGGTTGAGATGCATTACCATTATCTACTGGGTTGGCTGTTAATGCACTACCAATCTTTGATGCATCCTGGAGTAGCGGGGACAACGATAGAGGCTGATACTTTTATTCGCCAATATGGTGGGATGCCCTGGGTTCATACCGAGGTTCTCGCTTGTCGGCATGCACTTGCTCGCATAGATGACTATTCTTTCTTTTTCTCGGTCCCGAAGTTCACAAAGGACGAAGTGAATAGGGTTCATTGTGATGGTAGTGTTGACCGTCAGGTTCTGTCCCCGAAGCTCCTTTGTTGGCTATTTTCCATACGGCCTTTCCATCTGGTGTACCGAAACCAAAATCTCATCTTTTTGGAATCGTACCTGCCGAGTAGGTTTGCTCTCCAGTTTGGCTATATCCAGCTCATATTGAGCAATCAGAGTCCATGTCTTGGTTTTGAAGATAGCGTTCTTGACGGAGCCCGAGCTAGGGACTATTACTCCGCCACCGATACTCAGGTCTGGTTTATCCTGTTTGATGCTAAAATTCCCGCGCACATCCTCCGCGCAACTGCCCTCTTTCCTGTTGCCATGAATGCGCCTCCACATGGCTTTGACTGGGACACTAGCTTCATCGCGGGTATGAAGCTGATGCCCCGATGTAGGGAGTCTAAGAAATGTTGGAAAAGAGGCAGGGGAAAGGCTGTGCTTATTGACTCCAACTCAACGACGGGGGAAGATGATGCTTTCTACGACCCCTCGCCTCCAGTGACCTCTCCGATGAAGTGCAATGCCTCCCCTATATGGAGCCCTCTGTCCCAAAAAGGAAGGCATGAACCACCCATGGCTACGAGGCCGTGTTATAAGAAGAAGGTTGTTGTCAAGGCCCCCATGCTGGCTGGGGACAAAGAAGGAGGAACAGAAGAGGAGGAGGTAGGACCCCTGACTCGGGTGGCTTCTGATATGGAGCTTTCTCTAGATGCTGAGGCAGTATTCGTGCAACCTCTTAGTACCTTCAATAATTCTCCAAAGTATATTGCTGAATGCGTCATCTATCCTTCACTCTCGCACTTTGCACAATCTTTCGATTCGAGTTGTAAAAGGAAGAGAGTGTAAAAAATGAGAAAGAGGAAGAAAAATGTGTGTAGGAGGAAGAGGAAGAGGAAATAGGAGATGAGTGTGTGAGTTATGTGATGTCCTCTAATAAATTATGTAAAACTTCTTAACACTTACTGGTTATTTAATAATGACGTCCCCTGTTTTTTGATAGTCTATATCACTTTTGGTGGTCGATTCTTAGTAATTTTTATTTCTAATTCATCATTTTTAAATTACTGCCGATGTCAAAAAAAGGTTCCGAAAAGACGTGCAACGGAATATGCATGCACAATGTCCTGAACGTTACGCTAGACATCTCAAAAAAATATTAATTTTTATAATTTTTTATTTTTATAATCCCTTAGCAGTGGGTCCAAAAGACGTTGCACTGTAGCAATGAAACTAACATACATTTAATTCGTACTTTTTCCTCAGAGATAGTTGCGTCTAAGTTTTAGTAATGTGACTTCGATCAAGATCCTCAAACGCAGGGACGGATCCATAAACTATAACTAGGATGGGCTACCATAAATTATATATATATATATATATATATATATATATATATATATATATATATATATTACATGAAAAAAAAGGTAATTTTTTTTTTTTTGGGTGGGCTCTCCGCCCCTGCTCAAACGGAGAGCTAAGAATAACGTTATTTATGATCCCTTCAAGGGTCACTCCAAACTGTTCCTTCTTAAGCGACAAATGACATGACATCTAACATGGACAAATTTTAATTCAAAAAATTAATCATCCAAATTTTTTTAATTTTAATTTCAGTTTAATATTAATTTTAATAATAAGGAGAATTGATTTAGATGAACACTTTAGAGATGCATACATTATTCGTTCGTAATGACCTAACGTACGTTGCTTTCTGAGTCTGGCGATCGACAGGCATAAGCGAAAGAGACGAACGCTAACTCCAAAGGAACAGCTTTTGCATATGCCATTTGGTAGGACGTGACCCAAAGACCAATTCAGCTCTGAAGAACAGCATCCATGCATTTGGAGCTAGCTAGCTAGCTAGTCTCCTACAATTGTATATATACAGGATACCATATATGTACGTACATACAACAAGAACATAATCCAACACACAAGTTACAAACCCAAACTTTACCCCTATATTTTAAAGGTGATCAAAGAACTTGTTACTCTCATAGCTAGCTAAAAAAGAACCAACAAGCAATAGAGAGAGAGAGAGAGAGATGGCGAGTTATATGGCGAAGATGATGGCGATGACATGCTTGCTGGTGGGAGCGTGGGGGATATTGGCGGTCAGCGGAAGCGACACGTTCTCCGTGGACTGCAGCAACGTGGAGTTCGATCTAGGCGGGGACTATGCCAAGAATGTGGCCTTCATCCTCCAGAACGTGTTGGCCAACACACCAAATCAAGGGGAGATGGACTTCAAGAACATGACATCGACTGCGCCAGTAGCGTATGGCGCGGGCCACTGCTTTAGCAGCAAGAGCGCAGCTTCGAATGTAACGTGCTTCAATTGTCTGAAGGAGGCAATCGATGCCATCTTGATCAGGCCCAACTGCATCAACAGCGTCCAGGCTACCTCCGGCTCGGCCGCTGCCGGCTGTGTCATCAAGTACGATCGAGTTCCGCTCAAGAACTGATGATCATATGATCGATCGATCCATGTGCACGTCGAACCGAACCGAACCGATATATATGTTTAATTGCTCTGTGTTTTATGTATGTTTTCCGTTCCCGTTACATTCTTTTTTCGTCCCGCATGCATGTCAGGCTGCAATACTGCCGTTCTTCCTGATAAGTTGGTTGTTGGTTCGGATTCGCTATTTATAAAATCATTTTTCTTCGAGAATTAGAAATCTGTGTTTTAATTCTACATTAGTAATTTAGGTTTAGCTAGCCTCTCTCTCTCTCTCTCTCTCTCTCTCTATATATATATATATATATATATATATATATATATATATATATATATATATATATATATATATTCTTCCTCACTGTATTATCCATGTCGGACATAACTATTTCTTTAACCTTTCCCATGCAAGAATTTTATATATGTTTAATATATACAACTTCCAGTGGATGAACTAGCATCTAAAATTACGGGAGCTGAACTTTAGTTATAGCTTGAGCGACATTATTATACTGTCAACGCATCGCCTAAAGTATTAATTTGTTGAGAATTAATTTATCACTTAATTGTTTCATACTTCAAAACCAAATAAGAGAATAAAACATTACTAATTTTTTTTTTTTTTTTTTCCGAAATTTTGAAATGTGCTACAGTCCAGCCGCGTCCGCGCCTCTGACACCTTCAGTGGAGATCAAAAATTATATGGCGGTTGTAAATAACTGTCAGGTGCCAGAATAATAATAATCAACTCCTCGTGTATGGCACGAAGTCCTCGACCTGGCATCTATAATTAGTACATAACAGGCTAACAGCAGTTGGATATTTTGAATTCCGCGTATATAAGATTAAGAAAATTAAACTTCATTATAAATATGTGTTTTTTTATTTATTTAATCTGAACGAACCTAACCATCTAAAGTTTAAAAAGGTTATATTAATCCTTCAATTCTGGGTTTAATTCTCTGTCCAACCACAAATATGCTGCAGCAACAAAGCTTGGTGTTTGCATTATGCATCAGTGCTTGAACTCTAGCAGATGGAACCTTTATATATAGACATTTATAGTTGAACTCTAGCAGATGGAACCTTATGGACATAATTCGTTTGAGTCTATATCAACTGAGTCATTCTTCTTAAAAGATGATAAAGAAGCCTAAGCATTTGGTACGATCGATCGAAGACCTTTTCCACACGTACGTACGGTTATATAAAAGATGGTTGATGTCTTGCTTGAAATGTAATATATATATAAAAATAAGGTTCCACATTTTAGATTTTTTGTATTTTTAAGCATTTTTATGTTATCAACCGTTGGATCTTATTTAACTCATTCAATCTTAGCCATTAATTTGAACCATTTTCAATGTTTCAAATCAATGACTAAGATTGGATGACTTAAACAATATCCATCGGTTATAAACATGGAGATACATAATAAGAGGAAATACTGATCCCTCACATATGGGAGTCAAACACGAACTTTTAAAATATAATTTTCTTATATAATAATATAATTTTTTTTTTAATAAACTGAGAAAAGTAAATTAAAAAAATGTTCCATAAGACTTGAACCTTGAACTTCTAGTTTAAAATTCTTACATATTAACAGCTACGACACAATTATTTTGTGTTAACAAAGGTCCATATTGCATACTAGTTCTATTTTAGATACAAAATTATTAGTATATATATGTTTAAACTGATTTTTTTGACCCTCTTGATCCGTGGTCCTGGACTGTCGTCCTGGCTGTCCTGGACCAGGACCGGCCCTGCTTCTGAATGCAACCGTGATACGAATAATTTTATCGACGATGCTACGTGGACAGCTGTTTTGGCTCGCTGTCCACGTGGCGTCTTCCCATTGGCAGGTCATTGGTGCACGACCCACGCAAATAGGGAGGGCTAATGAAATTTGGACACGTGGTCCGTGATCACGCCGCACGAGCAGAGACCGCCGGCCAAATATAATTTCCGTAATTTTATTGACAACGGCTACTGATGTAGGTGATCGTAATTCGTAAACTTGTCATTACTATCAGCCCAAAACATCAACAAAACAATAGAGTGAAGAAGAGTGATCTGTGAATTAAGTTGGCGAGATGGAGACAGTTATATATATGGTGATTGGTGAAGATGATCGCGATCGCATGCTGGTTGGCGCGAGCATGGCCGGGTCAGTACGTGGCGCCGACTCAACTGCATGCGTGCTGCAAATTAAGAGGAGTTTTGATCAAGGAGGAACATGCAGTACTACAGTAAGAACGTGGCCTTCATCTATTGGACAAAACACCAAATCATGGAGAGATTGGACTTCAAAAAACGTGACAACAACATGTACTTAAACCCATTTGCGCCAACAGTATATATCCAGCCTGAAGAAGTGATGGAAACTACGTGGGGATGTGCGTTTTTGCACATAAATAATATTATTCGTTCCTGTTCCTTCAAATCATCCCTCCTCATTTTAGAGCTGACGTGATGGTTAAAGTGGTAGATATGACAAAATTTAAAATTAACATTAAAATTAGTATTAACATAATAATAATATTAAAAAAATTGAATAATTAATTTTTTGGTTAAAATTTGACACGTCATATGTCATGTTGGATGCTATATAATGTTATTTAACATGTTACGTTTGCTGTTACAGAGTTTTTGGCGAATAACGTTGGTCTTGTTTGGGTTCACGGAAAAGAAAGAAAAAATTAATTTTTTTTTTTTTTAGTAAATTATAATTTTTGTTAATTTTGTTGTTGTTGTTGTTGTTTGGATAGGTACGAAAAATTGAAAAAAAATTGAATAATTTGAGTTAAAAAGGTGAATCGTAGAATGAGTGGAGAACTATTTTATCACAGAATTCTTTTTTTTTCTTGAGAATCTTTTTTCTTTTCTATTATTATTTTTGACATCCAAATACTGAATTTTTTTTTTTTTCCAAAAGTCATAATTTTGCGAGCCAAACTGTCTTTATTATTGGTTCAGATTGATTACTATAGACTTATAGACAATGTTTTTGTTATTTTATTTTATGTTTCCAGAGATGAATAAATGTCTATTATTGGTCCTCTCCGTATGGTTTGTTCTGGCTTAATTGGTGTTCATGTTCCTTGATGGAATTTTTCACTTGACCTTTGAGAAGTTTTGTCCAACATTGGACAAAACATCATGTGTATATCTCAATATATAGATATATTTTGTATTAGCATATGAACATAGGGTGTGGTGGTCCATGTAAGATATTTTTCTATAAGGTCCATGTTTAAATCCTCAAAGAAAATATTTATATTTTTTGTCATACTTTGAAAATTTTCAGTATTTGGAAAGAGGGGAGGGAGAATGTGTAACAGCCCACTTTACTCAGTTCTGCAAGATGACTCAAACGACATATCAGCACTTGAACTTGGAGTTTCAGCGGTTCACTTGGAGTCTCGTTTGGCCGAGGTAAGCCCTCGTTCAAGTGGGTGGCTACGATAAACATGTATTTGCTTGGCAATCACATACCTAAGAATTTGGAATATACATGCTAGATCGCTAGGCGATAACCCCTTGCATGCTAATAAGAATACAATACACCTAGCTAAGGGATTAATCTCATCTTGTACTGCTTGTGTTAGAACATAAAAAAGTAACTTGGTTTATTGTCGGTTCCTCGCACTATCCCTTAGAGTCGTGCTAGTGTAATCTCTTATTTTTTCAAGTATGGCTATGCCGCATGTTTCCTTAAAAGTTATATTTGTACTGTTCAATGCTTAGCTTCTTTACATATTTCCTATGGACGTCACTTAAATTTTATGCCACAAATCAATGCACTTCATTATCTATGATTCCCGAGGCGGGAAGGCTATCAAGATAGTCATTCCGAGTAAAGTAATAAAAACATTGAAAGTATTCGGGACTGTTGATTCGCCAAGGCAGTTCCCGCACCAGGGGACTGCATCATGAAAAGTTAAGCAAGATAATATCATGACATCTCTGGAATCAACACTCGTTATGTACTGAATCTAACGGTTCGGGGAGTCGATAAGTTATGAACAAGATCCTGACTTGAACTTGTACCTGATAGACCCTGACTTGAACCTGTACCTGATGCGAGAATCTGGATGACTTGTGGATACTTTGGTCACGAAAAACTTGGTGCACAAGCGAGATTTTTAAATCTCATTCCACAAGCGATCACCGGGGCACCGGGGCCGATCCGACCTGTCAGAACCTCCTGACTGTAGTCGCCTGCTTCGGGAAGGGGTGGGTGCAATGCCCCCATGTTCTTGCTTGTACCTCATCTTCGTCCGGAGACTACACCGTCCTCTATGTCGTCGTGCCATTGACCTGTTCATATATATTAAGTTGGCTCGATTGCGGCAATCCGCGTGCGAGTCATTGCATTATGGCGACTATTTTGAGTATCATATATGTATCTGAACACCTGAGATATCTAATATAACACACCTGAGTATTCGAGTAACATCATTTACCTGATTCAAAAACATGCTCGTGACACTTGTGTTTGCATATGTAATTTCCTGGGATTTCATTATATATATTCGTTTCTCGGTTTAACTTGGTTTACCTTGGGCAGGGACGGACAAATGGTAAGTTGGTAAGTCTCGCCGTGTTACTCTATATTGCACGACGACTGTCACATGAGTTAGGTTTATATCTATGCCATAAAACTGATTCTAAGAAAATACTAAAAAGACAACAATGATATAGTGCACATAACTAATTGAATGTGTTGAATTTGTTGGGTGGACGAGAAGCCTCCCCACCAATTCATTCAATGTACTGATAACCCACCAAATTGTGTGCAGGGTGCGGGAGAACCTCGTTCGGTGCGGAGTGTCCTCTCGTGCGTGTAAACCCCCCGATTTTTCAGGAATTTTAATAATCAATTTTTATAATTTTCTGTAATTAAATCAAGGTAATTTGGATTTAAATTTTTTTTAAATGATGTTAATTAATATTAAAATATTATGAAAATAATATTTTTAGGTGTAAAATGAAAAATTAGACACAGGATAATTTTCCTGGAATTTATTGGACCCCGAAAACATTTTTAAAGACCTAAAAACTAATTATAATTAAACCCTAGAATAAATCCGATTTTGAACCAACCCGAACCGGACCGGATCCGGTCTCGATGAACCAACCCTAACCCTAGCGGGCCGGGTCGGATCTAAACCCGACCCGAAACCCGAAACCCAAACCCGCATCCTTGCCTAATGGATCGGGTCGAATCCCATCCGCCCGACCCGGACCCGACCCGAAAATCCTAATCCCTAACCGACCCCGTGGCGATTCGCCTCCGCCCGCAACCACCAGATCCCCCGATCCCCGGCGTCGCTCCGCCTACCCCGTAACCTCCGCCTCTCGCTCCTATTTATACCATCCCCACCGTCAGCGCCACCGTCATCCCCGATGATCCCCTGCCTCCACCTCACCGTCAACCCCCAGCGCCTCCGCCCTCAGCCCCGCAGCACCCCAGCCCGTCGTCTTCTCCAGCGCCTCCGTATCCTCCGCCTCCACCAGCGTAGCTCCGGCAGCCCGAGCTTCCTCTAGAGCCGACGACACCGGCCACCACTCTTTCCGCTGCACCCGACTCTCCCCGGCGAGAAGACCTCGAGCAGCCGCCGTGCCCGCCACCAGCACCGTCCTCGGTCAGCTCCGCCTCCGCCGAGCAGCCTCCTCCTCTGGCAAGACCGACGACCCACAGAACTCCAGCTCAGCCGTGCCCTAGCAGCTCCGGCGAAGACTCCGACGAGAAACCCTAGCAGCGTTGTGTCGTGTCGATCGCCTCGCGGATACGAGAAATCCTAGTTCTGCGTAGCCCTGTTCATGTAGCCTTTTTCTCTCTCCTTGCTGCACCGTTTCTCGTTCCGTCTGATGTAACGCGAACCCTGTGTGACCCTATCGATACCCGTGCAACCCGCTCGGTGTGTCGCGTCCTGTGGCGATTGCAAACTGTGATCCAAAATCAGAAAAATATTCACCCTGGTTGTCCCCTGAACTGAGTGCGCCCCGCCAAACGGGATAACTTGGTCGTGTGTGGACTTCACCGAAAGGTACGCGCCGTTAATACGGACGTGTGAAATTTCATGGAAGTTGATTTGGATGTGCGTGCACACCGAAATCAACGCGTATCCGTCGACAACGCCCCGTATCGGTCCTGTTCCAGAACTCGATGTAACTTTGTGCACACACGTCGGATCGAGACGAAACTTGAGCCATTGGACTCGTAGCAATACGCTGGTCCTATGACCCAAGTTTGGTTCGATTTTGAGAACATTGAAAAAATTGCGTATCGTGGGCCCAGCGGCACCACTTGACGGGCGATTTTGTGATCGACTCATCGGAATCCAGTTCTGGAAATTTCGTTGGGTTCGTATCATCGTTCTGGACTTGTTGACACAAATTTGACAATTTTGGAGAACATTGTCTCTGACACATTTTTCGGTGCGAAGCGGCCCACATGTGGACCCCGCTTTGTCCTGAAAATGTCATTTTTGTCCATGTGTCCAAATTGGACTCAAGGACAGGCATTTCTAGCTATTTGATATTTTTTGAATCTGATGGTGATGTTTATTTCAGCAACCGGAGGAGTACCTGCAAGTTCCACTGGTTTCAGAGCTACAGTTGGAGTTAGAACCCCAGGCAAGTGTACCTTGCCATACTTGCAGTAAATTGGTTCATACTATTTTCTTGACTTATTTATATGTTGTACATGCTTAACCTAGGACCGTGTGATATTACTTAGCGTTCGATTAATATTCAGGTGCCAACACCGTACGCGGAGTTGTGTAACGTCACCTAGAGATGGATATCGAGACCCTTTACATTCTCGTGCTTGCCCTATCAAGTACGTCATAACCCAGGACACCTGACACTATTTATGAGACCGAATCTTTCTGAGATATTCATGGTAATTCTGTATAGGATACAGGTTTCATGACATATACTTTATTCATATACTTAGATCTTATTATGACTTGCTGCATTAGTTATGATCTTGCGTGTCATGGACATGAGACTTGTGATTACATTGGGTGGGAAGAGACACACAGGCTACAGACTGAATTATATATATATAATTATGGTGAGGCCTCAGACTCTATATCAGAGCTAGGCACTCTACTAGCGATATTTCTGCTTCCGGCTCCCCGACATCGAGCTTGTAGTGGTCTCAGCCCGAGTTCTAGTGATGCTCTCACTTTCATATCACTTAGCTGGTTATATCGTTTACCATATTGTTTCATTTATTGCTGCACTGCATTTATTTTGGCATGAGTTATTTTGTACCTTGCTATGTCCCATGAGGACCTGGATCCGAATTATGTTCCCAGGTATAGTAGACGAGATCTACCCCGAGGTATACAGGACAAGAGCATTAGCAGAAGCAGGAACAGGAGCAGGCACTGGAGCAGTACCAGATCCAGTAGACGAGTGATCACCGAGGCTATCTTCTGAGTATATGCTTTATCCATTGTCACGCCCCAGTCCCAAGATGTGAGGAACTAGACCACGTGGCATTGGCCAGCTGACACATTACTAAGGGTTTAATCCATTTTTATGGACCCAAAGGAATGTGCTACGCTGTCCTAAAATATAACAAGTCTAGTACAGGTAAATCTATCTCATCCACAGAAATATCAGGAAATAGTGCTGAATATATTTAATGCTGAGTCTGAAAATGTCATAATACACATCTTGTGGGAACAAACCCACTACAAAATATAATAATAATGCAGAAAACAGGATAGACTGAGTATCGTCTATCTAGCAAAATATCTCTATCGCCAAGAGAGCATCTCCTAGAATCAGGTAGATTCTGATGGTGTCTCTTCCAATTCTTCCTCGGTAGCACACCTGGTCTCCTGTCCTGGGCCATACACTGTGGGATAGAAGGCCTCGTCTAAATCTGGAAGGGAACCAGGTCCTCAGTGGGACATAACAAGATACAGAAAATAACATGCCATGTATGTAAATACTGAATAAATAAATAAATACTGGGTGCTAACCATCTAAGTGAAATGCAAGTAAAGATCTTGTAGTACGCATGAGAATGTGTAGGTTAGACATATGATGACTTAATTCACCAATCGTGGTGACTGGCTAGTATATGTGTCATATGCCCCCAAACTCATGGGCACTCTGCAATCGACCATCTCCGAGGAGCATGGTACGAAGGATAAAAACATCAAGGAGGGGGTGTCCCATACGTCTACTAGTTATATTTCCCGTCCAATGTAACTAAATGCCAAGTCGTACTGTTCTAAGTTTTCCTGATTTTATGCTAAGCCGTGATGCGTGTCACACGTACTGGTAGCTAATTAAATACGCAGCTCGCATCCCAATATGTATTGCAACCATGTTGCGTGTTCCCGTGATAGGGTCTAGGAGGATATTAAGATACCCTCACAGATGTTGGTAGGTCTGAAAAGACTAAGTTAATTATGCTACAAGTCAACGTATCTGTTGACTGTACCCGAGGCAATCTTAGGTACTCACAGTTATATGGAATTCAGAAAAACATAGCATATAGCAACACTTGAATTTAAACAGTAACTTGGCAAGGTATACTTGTCTACTTCCTGATTGTGTTGGAAACCTGATCCCACTATCAAGACTGAGGGTCCTTGTGACAGGGGGTCACTGACTGTGCTGGAGATATTTTCTGTTTAAGACGTACAGGTCTCGTAAATATAATTTAAATAAAGGCATAATAATATAATATATACTTATGTAATTCTATACATATAAGCCAATATATATGTATATAGGGTTCATATATACATAGAGTATATATATATATATATATATATATATATATATATATATATATATATATAGTATATATAGTAGTAGGTTTATATATATAATAGATATATTTTATGTAATACATATAGATATAAAAAGAAAATAAATCTGAAATTGAAATATATATATATATATATATATATATATATATATATATATATATATATATATATATATATATATATATATATATATATATATATATATATATATATATATATAAGTAATAGATAGATATATATATAGATGTATATATTTACATATATACATATATATATATATAAAAGAAAAGAATAAAATGCAGGAATTTGAAATATATGAATATATACATATTTATATACAAATTTATATATATATATATATATATATATATATATATATATATATATATATATATATATATATATATATATATATGAAAGAAAAAAAAATGCATAAATGTAAATACATATATCTATATACTGTATATCCAGTATTATATATAATATAAATATATGTATATATAATACATATATAGATAATACATATATATATATATATATATATATATATATATATATATATATATATATATATATATATATATATATATATATATATATATATATATATATATATATATATAATTAAAAGGAAAGACAAGTGCAGAATGTAAATGTATATATATAATATACTGTATTATCCAGTATAATAGTATTTATATATAGATAATATATATATATATATATATATATATATATATATATATATATATATATATATATAATAAGATGAAAAGACAGTGCAGAAATATAAATACGTATATAAATACTGTATTATCCAGTATTATATATATATAAGTAATATATACGACATTATATATATATATATATATATATATATATATATATAACAATTAAATGTATATATAATAATAAAGAAAAATGCTTAGTACATATACATATTATATATATACTTATACATATTTATTATACAATATATAATATACATATAGATATATACATATATAAACATATATATATATATATATATATATATATATATATATATATATATATATATATATATATATATATATATACATAGACATATATATATACATATATAATAATAATAATAATATATATACAGTATAAATATACTATATATATACAGTATATAATAATATAATATATATTATATATACAAATATATATATATAGATATACATATATATTCATATATATATATATACATATATACATACATATACAATATTATACGTATATACGTATAGAGAGGGTCAGGGGGTATACCTATCTGACAGGTGGGGCCCTTGGCTCGTCGCCGGCGGAAGGACGGCGGCGGAGGCAGCGGTGGCTGGCCGGAGAAGCAGCAGCAGCAACTGTTGCTGTCAGCAACAGCAGCTTGTAGCAGTTGTAGCGGCGGTTGCGGTGGCGGAGGCGGCGGTGCAGGGTGGGGGATCGACGGAGGGGGTCGAGGCGGAGTGGTTGGTGGTGGTCCGGTAGAGGGGGTCGGGGCGAGGCGAGTGGGGGTGGTGGTGGTGGTGTACGGTGGCCGGAGGCGGTGCTGGGGGAGGTCGGGTGGTGGGGGTAGCTGCTGTTGGCAGGGTCGGGGTGGGGTCTGTGGCAGCTGCCCACGGCGGAGCAGGCGGCCGGAGGTGGTGAGGTTTGGTCGGAGGGAAGGTGGGGTAGGGGCGAGGGCTTCGCCGGAGTTTGGCCGGAGGCAGTGGCCGGAGGTGGTGGCTGTGAGGGTTGGAAGGGGGAGGGGTGGTGTATTTATAGGGTTTCAAGGGGATGGCATAGTTGTAAATAGTTGGAACTCCAAGGGTATTTAGGTAATTTGGTTTTTTAGATATTTTCCTGATATCTTTCAGATATTTTGTGGGTCCCACTTGACACGTGGACGGTCCATGTTCACCAGCCAATGAGGGGGTGACACCTCGCACTGTAAATTGCATAAAAACTCCTGAAATTTTCTAAATTGCAAATGTAATGCCCCGTTCCCCCTATTCGGGGAGCGCGGCCAAAAAATACTTACGACCGTCCGAACGGGACAGATTGAATTAAGATCCTTTCCTCGTTATGGATTGGTTTCTTCGGAATCAGGTCCCATATACAATGGATTGTGCCTCGAGGATGGACTCGACGGCAGAGTCGAGAGGGGCATTTCCGTTGCGTTGGTTTCTTGTCCGTTTTCGCGCCGCTTGGTTGCTTTCTTGTTGGTTTTATGACTTGCGTTTTCTTGAACGGTTTCAATGGATTTCATTGCTTTCGTTCTTAGGATTTTGCATTTCGTATCGAGCCTTGGAGACCGAAGCAGGAGGTATTGATCATCCGTTGGTGCGTGCAGGTGATCGTGTAGACGACGCGCGAGCGGAGTCTTAGGGGTCTCTCCTTCTTCTTCCTATTCAACAAACTTGTGAGTGGCTCTATTTCGATAAGCACCTTCTTTCCAAGGGCTCCGTTCATAATAAAACTGACTCAGTTGTGCATTCAATCAAACGATATCAATTAAGTAACAAGTTGGATAACAAGATAAGATAAGAAGTAGGCTTGGAACACCCATTGCTTGTCATACAAACCTTGCATAAATTTATTGATGCATGCATGTTCGTTGGGTGTTTAATGGATTGGTATCTATTGATAGTTCAAAGTGTTCTTCTATAATCTGCTGCATGTTATTTCATATAACTGTTGGTTGATTATGATAGTACAGTAAAGCAGTTTCATACATGATGTTCTTTAAATGGCTAGTAAGTAAATCTATGAGGTAGAGTCATAGAAATGGTCATGGAAATTCTTGTGCACAAGGGATCCAGGTTCCTGCGAGCGGTTCCGGGGCACCGGGCCGTTTCGACCCGGGCGGAATCTACTTTCTTAGTCCTGGGAGCGGAGAATTGTAGCGGGGCTAGCTACCCGCGCTGCAAGCGTCGCCGCCAGCCCAGACTAAACCCATGATGGCTCCTAAACAACAAAGAAAGATGTTGTGTATATTTAAACTGTGCAGACTAACTATGTCTTCGTGACAGGGAAGGCTATGGTAAGTTGTACAGGTGGTTCAGACGGGACAGGTAAAGTCACCGAACGGTGGCATGTGAAGTTATATTATTTTGTTCTTGCATACCTGCTAAATGAAATCGGAACTAGGCAAGAATAGAAATCCACCTAAGCAAATAATTGTAGCATACTTATTAGATCATATCTCTTGAGCTTGGTAAAGTTGAGCAGCTAGCCTTCACCAGTACTTTTCGAAGTACTGACCCTCGTTGTAGCAGGTTCCCCGGCGCAAGGCGACGCGGCGAGGAGCTGAAGTTCTCTCCGGACTTTTGGGATTCTTGGCGGTACGTGGCCAAGACTTTTGGAGGCTCAAGCTAGAAGCCTTTCACTCTCTCTGTTGCTGAATATCGCTAAGGCGATGGTGCTTACTCGCACCCAAGGTGGTTTTGCGTTTTTGAATCTATGTAAAGGGACATAATGTATGGATCGGCTATCTCATTTTGCGTCCAAGTTTGTAAGCCCGTGGGCATTTTATACTTTTGAGTCAAGCAATGTAAGAAGATGTTCATTATGAATAAAAGAGAAACTTTTCTATGCCTCAACCTTGTGTTATCTTATATGTCCACTCTGTTGCATTGTTCTAAAGAATATCCTTATGCCTAAGGCCTTGTGCACGCGCGCCCTACGCGTGCACGGCATCACGCCCGGGGGACGATTATCGAATAGCCGAAATCGGGACGTGACAGCAAATAGGTCCCAAATTGGTATTTTACGTAATTACGCAATTTGTCTGATAAAATACCATGTTCCCAGAAAATACTAAAATGCTCTGAATTGAGAGAAAAAAGTTGTGGGAGGGTCCTGAGGGGGTGGGGGTGAGTCTGGGCAGGTGCAGGGCCTGGTTTCTGGGTGATACGGGTCATCGTATTTATTATTTAATAAATACTGCGCACGGTGTTCTCTAATTTTTTAGAGGCAGGTAGGGTCATAATTTTACTACGGTGTCAATATACTATTTGTAGTATATTCAAAGTAGAATATTATCGTATTTTTGTTTGGGTAAAACAGGTGCCTGTTGGTCCTCAATCTCTAGGGGTACAGAGATGGGTAAAGAGCAAGAAATAAAATAGGAAATAAATACGGACTTTTGTAACGATATTTGTGCGTCTCAAACGAGGCTCAAAATAAAGCATCTGGGAGTTGCACAAAATTAAGAAAAATAGTCTAACAAGTTGTAAACTCCCTCACCCAAAATAGATATTTTGTGTATATTTTATATTATTATAGATATTAAATTTCTTTAGAGTATTCTGTTATTTAATTAGCAAATGAATTTCTTGATATATTTACTTATATAAATATTTATTTAGAATCATTTTTAGGTTATTTTAGATTTTTGAAATTAATTAGGATTTATTTGGATATATATATATAGTCTTAATATTAGATAGATGCTAATTTAGTGTTAATAGATATTAATAAGATTTTATAAATTATTTGTATTATATTTAATTATATTCAAGATTATAAATTATTGAGATAGATTCAAACTCTACTTTAAATTAATTCAAATCCTGAACCTACTAGGAAAGCAACTTAATGTATATCATATCCTTATTTAAATTCATCATAATCCTATCCAAATTAACCAATCCTAGTCCTATTTAATTAAGTAGTCTCCACCATTATAAATACCTCATCCTTCATATTTTTCTTCCCCAAAATTCCTTTTTTTTCGTCCAAAAATAGCCAAAATTCGTCATAAATTCAGCCTCATTTTCTACTAGTTATGATGAATTAAAAAGACGATATCTCCTAGCTCCGGACTCCAAACGAGACCTAGTTTTTTTTGTTAGAACGATAATGAGGTTAGTTTTCTGATTATATAAATTGTTTTTCTAAATTATTAGTATTAAATTCTGGAAAATTTGTAGAGCACAGCATGTCCGAAAATAGACGTGTTTCGATGTTTTCGCGATTCCGGGAGAACCAGGAATCAGAATCACGAACCGTTTAAAGTTTCGGAAAGCTAATGTCGAGATCATTGACATATGTTTTTCTCAGAATTTAATTCGAAGCATTTATATACTGTTAATTCTGTAGAACTTCTAGGTTAGAATTTAACCATCGGTGCACGATACAAAATTTGTATGTGCCATAATTCCCAAACGAATTTGAATTCGGACGAGCCGTAAATTCCAGCATATTTTTGACGCTGAAATCTACAGGAAATCATGCATAAAATTTGAATTTGTGTCGGTTGACTTTTTGGTCAACAGATCGCCTCGATTTGCGTGCCATGAGTCTCGAGTTGATATAATTCAGTTTCTCTGGACAAAATTTAGGAATTAATATAAAAATCAGAATAATAAGATTAAAATAGAATTTTAGAGTAATTATTCCAGAATTAAATAAATTAAAATAAATTATCTTTTGACGTGATAAATTTGTAATACATAGGCTATTTGGACTGTGACTTGGACTCTGATTCATACCAGCAGCAGGACCCCAGGCAAGATACCTTGCCAAATTGTTTACAGGACTTTGCATGCTATTTATATTTCTTTTTATTTATTTCATTTCTGTATAGTTCTTGCATGTGTAATTTTTCTTCAGTCATTACTATGTATTAGATATGTTGACACACACATGGCACCTAGTATCATGGGAGGACAATCATTAGGCGTATGGGCTTTTAACCACTCTGGTAAACCGTAGTATATAGTTCGCACTACGGGCGTGTGTCGCGCTGGTCGCTACCCCAGAGGTATGTCGATTTCTGTAGAGTCGCGCTGGTCGCTACCCCAGAGGTATGTCGATTTCTGATGTTCTAGACGGGTGTGTGAGTTGTGAGGCTTAGATCGAGTAGACTACCCTTGCCCATACGTCGAAAAGTTGTCCTCATTTGCATTCATATAGATTGTCTTGTACAGCGTACTTATTTATTTTCAAACCATATGCATGTTTACTGTATTCAAATTGGCTCGTATTTTCTGTATCTTGTTATGTCCCTCTGAGGACCTGGTCCGCTGCCAGGTGTATCTTTTCTTGAGTATTTGCAGGAGCACAGATTTGGATGGTTACATGTGATCCGAGGATGTCTTCTCTTCGAGCTGTGATGGATAGCTGGTATTCTTATATTGTGTTGTGGTGTTGTACTCATATTGTATTTGCTCTTATATTCGAGTTGGTAGTGGATTTGTTTCCATCCAACTATCATCCTTAGATACTTCTTATTAAGATCTAGTTTCATAGATACTGGTTATTTATTTCTATATGATTTTGGTGGATGAGATTTAGATTTTACCCTGTGACTTGTATTACATTTTATACCACTTGTGGATTTTATATTCATATTACAGCGTACGTATGGATTTGGTTTCCATATATTGGAGTTGCCATATCCATGCGGCTGGCATGCTTACGTGTCCTAGTCCTACGTATTTTTGGGACTGGGGCGTGACATGTTTTTGTGGTGGCCCATGCAGGTCGAGAGCATATTGTCTCGGTTACGTTACTGTACCGAACAAGCCTGCACCTAGGACTAGAGTATAGGATCTCATCCACAATTGACTATGATTCATCTTCCTCCTCTCTATTCTATTCGAATAATTGCATCCTGCTTGATTCCTGTACTTCCCTAATAGTTCTTTGAGAATAGCCTTCTGCTAGAATATAGGAACCCCTATTATTAGGATGATAATTATGGTAGCACACCTATTAAGAATACAACGAGAATATAGACACACCACTAAGTTTAGAATATCTAGTGAACCCTAGAATTCCTTATCTATAGATTGGTTTACTATTACCCCTTGATGTATTATGAAGACTTGAGAGTAGTATAGAAACTACTAGAGTTAGTTAGAAGTTTTACCATAATGTTTGACACCTAGTATCACATAGTCTTTTGAGCTATTAATTGAAGTGTAATCGAATGATATTTATCGCATGCTAGCAAAAGACGACAGTGTTTATTCAGACCATAGAATTTAGAGGTCCTTGCCCTATTTGGTCGACTAGCGACTTAGATAAGGAGGTTGTATGATAACTGTAGAGATTGTAGAGTCTTTTATTATTATTGCTTATGTTGTTTTTGCTTTTGCGAACTTGAATTATTTTATAACTTCTCACATCATAATCCAGCGTTATATTTTCTGTGCTACCTTGAATTATGCTGCTATTATAGCCTAGTTTTTGCAAGCTTAATCTTATATCGAGCTTGTTCATGACATATGTGTTATTGGGGCCTGATCAACCACACTAATACAAATTGTCTAATCAGAATCAATGTATTATGGTCTAGCTAGCCATAATGCGCTTGATTCGCCCTTCGTAATAGTATTTTACGTGGATTGAGATGTATAGTGGACCAGTAGACAAATATACTTACCCTCTAGATACGATAAAGCATATCATATCAAGTACATAACTGCACCGATGTGAGCATGCGAATAGGAAATTACCAAATTAAGATTTCAATCCACAACTGTCTTGACAATTCTCATTTGAATTCTTTAAACGCTTTAATTCCCATACTTCCATTCTATTACCCCTCCTTGAACTCTTTTTCGTTGCTTTTCGTCTTCCCTTATTTCGGAAAGACGAAATCTCGTGCTTGGATATAAGTGATACACGAATAGTACAAGATATACCCCATAGGCCAATCACATTATTTGGTGACTATCTTTCATAATTGATTAAGGGTATATCACATATGATATAGTCGGTGTTAAAGTTTTGAGGATTGAATGACATGAGAAAATAAATTGAGGAATATTTTCTTAAGTGTAAGAGCCTTATGTGATAGATGGGTAAATTCTAAGTTGGGTAAAAATTGCATTATTAAACTTTAGGTAAATTCTTTTAGATTGTGATCAAGTGAGATTAGATAGAGAGAAACCATGTTCTATTTTAATTTCGAGGACGAAATTTTTGTAAGTTGGGTAGATTGTAAACCCCCTCACCCAAAATAGATATTTTGTGTATATTTTATATTATTATAGATATTAAATTTTTTTAGAGTATTCTGTTATTTAATTAGCAAATGAATTTCTTGATATATTTACTTATATAAATATTTATTTAGAATCATTTTTAGGTTATTTTAGATTTTTGAAATTAATTAGGATTTATTTGGATATATATATATAGTCTTAATATTAGATAGATGCTAATTTAGTGTTAATAGATATTAATAAGATTTTATAAATTATTTGTATTATATTTAATTATATTCAAGATTATAAATTATTGAGATAGATTCAAACTCTACTTTAAATTAATTCAAATCCTGAACCTACTAGGAAAGCAACTTAATGTATATCATATCCTTATTTAAATTCATCATAATCCTATCCAAATTAACCAATCCTAGTCCTATTTAATTAAGTAGTCTCCACCATTATAAATATCTCATCCTTCATATTTTTCTTCCCCAAAATTCCTCTCTTTTTCGTCCAAAAATAGCCAAAATTCGTCATAAATTCAGCCTCATTTTCTACTAGTTATGACGAATTAAAAAGACGATATCTCCTAGCTCCGGACTCCAAACGAGACCTATTTTTTTTTGTTAGAACGATAATGAGGTTAGCTTTCTGATTATATAAATTGTTTTTCTAAATTATTAGTATTAAATTCTGGAAAATTTGTAGAGCACAGCATGTCCGAAAATAGACGTATTTCGATATTTTCGCGATTCCGGGAGAACCAGGAATCAGAATCACGAACCGTTTAAAGTTTCGGAAAGCTAATGTCGAGATCATTGACATATGTTTTTCCCAGAATTTAATTCGAAGCATTTATATACTGTTAATTCTGTAGAACTTCTAGGTTAGAATTTAACCATCGGTGCACGATACAAAATTTGTATGTGCCATAATTCCCAAACGAATTTGAATTCGGACGAGCCATAAATTTCAGCATATTTTTGACGCTGAAATCTACAGGAAATCATGCATAAAATTTGAGTTTGTGTCGGTTGACTTTTCGGTCAACAGATCGCCTCGATTTGCGTGCCATGAGTCTCGAGTTGATATAATTCAGTTTCTCTGGACAAAATTTAGGAATTAATATAAAAATCAGAATAATAAGATTAAAATAGGATTTTAGAGTAATTATTTCAGAATTAAATAAATTAAAATAAATTATCTTTTGACGTGATAAATTTGTAATACATAGGCTATTTGGACTGTGACTTGGACTCTGATTCATACCAGCAGCAGGACCCCAGGCAAGATACCTTGCCAAATTGTTTACAGGACTTTGCATGCTATTTATATTTCTTTTTATTTATTTCATTTCTGTATAGTTCTTGCATGTGTAGTTTTTCTTCAGTCATTACTATGTATTAGATATGTTGACACACACATGGCACCTAGTATCATGGGAGGACAATCATTAGGCGTATGGGCTTTTAACCACTCTGGTAAACCGTAGTATATAGTTCGCACTACGGGCGTGTGTCGCGCTGGTCGCTACCCCAGAGGTATATCGATTTCTGTAGAGTCGCGCTGGTCGCTACCCCAGAGGTATGTCGATTTCTGATGTTCTAGACGGGTGTGTGAGTAGTGAGGCTTAGATCGAGTAGACTACCCTTGCCCATACGTCGAAAAGTTGTCCTCATTTGCATTCATATAGATTGTCTTGTACAGCGTACTTATTTATTTTCAAACCATATGCATGTTTACTGTATTCAAATTGGCTCGTATTTTCTGTATCTTGTTATGTCCCTCTGAGGACCTGGTCCGCTGCCAGGTGTATCTTTTCTTGAGTATTTGCAGGAGCACAGATTTGGATGGTTACATGTGATCCGAGGATGTCTTCTCTTCGAGCTGTGATGGATAGCTGGTATTCTTATATTGTGTTATGGTGTTGTACTCATATTGTATTTGCTCTTATATTCGAGTTGGTTGTGGATTTGTTTCCATCCAACTATCATCCTTAGATACTTCTTATTAAGATCTAGTTTCATAGATACTGGTTATTTATTTCTATATGATTTTGGTGGATGAGATTTAGATTTTACCCTGTGACTTGTATTACATTTTATACCACTTGTGGATTTTATATTCATATTATAGCGTACGTATGGATTTGGTTTCCATATATTGGAGTTGCCATATCCATGCGGCTGGCATGCTTACGTGTCCTAGTCCTACGTATTTTTGGGACTGGGGCGTGACACAAGTCTAGGGCAGGTATGTGAATTTTGTTTGAGAAAAATAGCTAGTGTAATATTCTAATTAATTGTGTAAGGTACAGGTGCACAATCAATAGGATATGTAAACAAAATAAATTTTAAAAAGTTGCAGTAATTCTAATTAGCTAAAATAAATCCTAAATTACTGAAATCTGGTCGAGGGAGTTTACATCCATACTCAGTATTTGCTGTTGTTATCTTTATTTCTGTATCTTGACTACTGTATCAGACCCATTATCGGGTTGTTTTCCGAGTTTATGTTATTGAGATTGATCTTGCTTTATGATTCTGATTTTTGTTGTATTCATTTCTGTGGATGAGATTAGTAGACCCTTATTGTTGTATTACAGGTTAAGTACGCCCTGATGGATCCATTAAATTGGGTTTGTCCATCGGTGTGTGCTGCTGGCCATTGCCACGTGTCTAGTCCCTCGATATTTTGGGACTGGAGCGTGACATGATTTTTGTGGTGGCCCATGCAGGTCTACGACTAAATTTGCTTCGGTTTTAACTTAGGGACCGAGCAAGCCTGCAATAAAAATAAGTTAAGTTTTTAGAATCTCATCCACTTGCTTGAATCGTTCTTGACATCTATATCGGATTCGAATTTATTTCTTGACATGCATCATGCCTTGATTCCTGTACGCCTCTTATTATTTATTTTGGATGCAGAGTTATGGATCCACGAGCCAACGACAAGACTCCTGCAAGATCACCACGAGATACTTTGGTAACCAACGAAGATGAAGTAACACTAGAACTATTGACAAAAAATAATATAATCTGTTTACATAAATAAATTAGTCGTAATTTTGTCGAAAGTCTGTCGCTGACTCAGAGACGGATTACTTTTCGTCGTTGAAATCCGTCGCTATTTAACAGTATTTTTGTAGTGCCTGTTTGGTAAACAAGATTTGGGAGTGGATTTCAACTTTCAGCTGAAAGTGCCCCCAAATCCATTGCTTTCATTGTTTGGTTTGGGAGAGAAACTCATGGAAAGGCAATCAAAAAAAGGAACCTGCAGTTCTTGTCCCCCTGTTATCCCCTCCCAAATCCATCGTTCCACTTTCCATTTATTCTATAGGATGTGGAAGAAACTCGGTTGACATTGATATGTTGGGCGCAAGGAGGATTACTGGGTTTGGGATAGCATGAAAAAAGGCTAATCATGCTTCCGGACGGCTCTAAATTAAATCAGACACATATCTGAAGAGGTGGAATGGACGGAAGTGGTGTGGACTAAATGAGCAGCGGTCAAGATTTTCTTATACCTTTATAAAATTATTCGTAACGTCTGCTTACCAGGGATCGCCTGAGTAGATTTGGGATAGAATGCACAGATAAAAAGTGTTGCTTGTGTGACCTTATGGATGAGACCATGAATCATCTCTTCTGGTGCGACTATGTTTGGGAGATCTGGAACCACCATTGCACCATCTTTGGGCTGCCGACCACACACAGTAGGGATCTCTCGTCTATTCTGAATGAAGTCAAAGTTCAGAATGGTAAAGGGACAGAAGCGTATAGACGGATACGCCTAAATTTCGGAATTGTGGTCTGGCACGCGTGAAGAGAACGGAACATACATATCTTTAAGGATCTTGTCACTAAATAGATATATTATAAAAAGAAATATTGAATCTGATATATATATTATTGTCCCCAGATGATTTTTTTTTGTGCGTGCTCTGGATGGAATTATAGTTCGTGCAAATTTTTGGCACTATCAATATTATCTACCTTCTTCGAATATATATGTCTGTCTGTGATTTGGATCGTGGGTGCATAACCATCCACAAAGCCAAGCATCGCTCGTCTGTATATGCAACGTTTGTTGCGTCGTGCAAATCCCTTGTTTGGTTGGTTGCAAACTAATGTTGGAATAGTTCACAAATCCTTGAAGATTTTAATATTTGTTTGAGTGACGACCGGATCCAGATTTTTTTCTTTTTCTTACCTAGTTATGCAATGAAGCGCTATGGTAGTAGCTAGTTGTCTACACTTCAATTATCCATGCGCAACATAACCTTTATGCTTCTGAATGCAACCGTGACAGGTTATTGGTTAGCAAGTTTTGGAGAGAACTTGAACTTGTAGTAAACAGAAATTTACTGTGGAACTATAATATCATTATCATTTTTAGTATATAAAAATTAATTAATAGTCATTTAAATCATAAATTAATATAAAATTATCACTTCATTAATTAGTCATTTTTAGTATACGATAATTAATTAATAGTGATTCAAAATATTTAAATTATAAATGGTAGTTATTCAAATTATATAATAATTAAATTTGCTTATAGTATATGACAATTAAACACATTCATGTAAATTAATATATTATATAAATTCGTTTAATATTCAAATATGATAATTAAACTTTGGACAATTAAATCCATTTAATAATCAAATCATGTCATTAATTATTTTTAATATATGTCAATTAAATCTATTTATTAAAATTAATTGATAGCTATTCAAATTATTAGCATATAAGGTAGTTATTCAAATCATGTCATTGGTCTTTTTTAGTATATGGCAATTAAATCCATTTCAAAAAATAATTGATATTCATTCAAATTGTTAGCATATATGGTACTTATTCAAATTATATGAGAACATCTGTATATAGTATATGATAATTAAATCCGTTCATAAAAATTAATATATTGTATAAATTTGTTTAATATTTAAATTTGGTTAATATGATAATTAAACTTTGGACAATTAAATCCCTTTAATATTCAAATTATGTGATTGATCATTTTTAGCATATGACAATTAAATTCATTTATAAAAATTAATTAATAGTTATTCAAAGTGTTAGCATATATGGTAGTTATTAAAAACATGTGGTCATTTTTAGTATATGGAAATTAAATTCAAATAAAAAATTTAATTGATAGCCATTAATAGTATACAACAATTAAATCTTTTAATGCTTTCTATATTTGCATAATTGAGAGTTTGACCAAATTAGATTAATAGTTTCCCCAGTAATTGGATACAGAACAATATAAGAGAGCAAGCCAACATAATATTATCATAAGAAGAAGAAAGTAAAATTAAACCCAAAAATTTCCTCCCCCACCCCGAATTAATTCTCTCAAGGAATCCATCACCATGTCCGGCCCCATCGGCATCATCCAGCCTCCCCCGGACATCCGCATGATCATCGAGAAGATTGCCACCTTCGTCGCCAGGAACGGCCCCGAGTTGGAGCGCCGCATCGTCGCCAACGAGACCGGCAACGCCAAGTTCAACTTCCTCCTCCCCTCCGACCCCTACCACGCCTACTACCAGCGCCGCGTGTCCGAGTTCCGTTCCCAATCCTCCAAGCCATTGGAAGACTCCTCCGCCGACCCGTCCGCGCCGTTGAGGATTGTGAAGTGGAAGAGGCCTGAGGAGAGGGTCGCGGCTGAGAGAGACCCGACCAAGTTTGTGGTGTCGCCCATCACGGGCGAGCTCGTTCCTATAAGCGAGATGAGGATCTCACCGCACAAGGAGCAGAAGGAGAGGATGATGGCAAATATTAGGGAGAGCATCAGGCGTACTGCTATGTCACAGAGCCTTAATGGAGAAGAACTGGGTGATGCTAATGCTACTGATGACGGGAGAATGCTCCCTGGACCTGCTGCGCCCCCACCGAGGCCCGGTGTACCATCGATTCGTCCCCTCCCCCTACCGCCTGGAATGCCCCTCAATATGCCTCCTTGGTACGCACCAATGCACTACTCTGCTCCGATGCGGAGGCCCGGTTTGATGCGAAAGATGCCGCCGCCAATGAGGCCTCCTGGTCCTCCGGTAATGTCTATCGCTCCAGGACAGCAGCAGATGATGATGGCCATGGGCCGGCCGCCTACATCGGTGAACCCACCTAATATGCCGGTACCACCACCTCCGGGGTCTCAATTCACCCCTTTGGGAATCGGTCCTCCCTATCCTCCTATGCCTATGCCAATGCCCCCTCCGCCCAATATGTCAATGGTTCCACCCCCACCTTTGCCACATGGAATGCCACCGCCGCCGCCTCCTGATGAGCCAGAGCCGAAGAGGCAAAGGGTTGATGACTCTTCTCTGACACCGGAGGATACGTTTCTTGCTCAGCATCCGGTAAATTCTTCTAATATATGGAATGCTTAGTTTCTTGCTCAGCTTAGTTCAATTGGAAATTAGTACAAGCACAGTCCTTAGTTGAAAACACATTACTTATCATGATCTCTTCGATTTTTTCTTGGAAAGAGAATGGACCACCTATGCAAAAAAATACTTATGCATCTAATTTTCTATGTAAACTCTTTCAGCAAACAAATTCTAGCATACTTTGTATAGTTACTACGTTGCTTTTTCTATTGTTTCATATCTTATTCCTGTTATATTCTGTTTAGCTTCATGGAAGAAATTGAACAACTAACTTTCTCTTCGATAAAAGTATACACGCATATTGGTTCACCACATTATGTCTCTCAAATTTGCCGAGTAGCTTGTGAAATTCCTAAGCAGACCAACTATACTAGCATACACACACATGCACCAATACACATATTTGTAGTATCCTATAGAGGGCCAGTGCATTTTGTCCATATTTTGTTAGTACCTCTGTAACAGTAACAAAAAACATGTCATTCTTTTCATCCTAAACACAATTTCGTTTAGGCCCATTCACATGTTCTAGTGCTCCTTTAAGTTTTAACTAATATCTTATCCCTCCTAACCCTGCATCTAAGTCGTTTTTTGGTGATCTTATCCCTGATTTGATGTCACCTTCAACTTCCTACCAGTGTACTCATTTCTTATTCATCTTTTCTAATTTCAACAACTCATTTTCTAAACATGTTTTCTTAATTGCCCAACACTCTGACATCATTGGTCTTTAGACGTCTATTCGAATCTTTCTTTCAACTTCAAGGGTATCTTGTGAGATCAAGTACTCTAGATGCATTCCACCTCAACCATCATGTTTTACTTCTATTAGCAACATTTTTTTTTCAATCTTTATAATACAATCAATGGTTGATCATAAATACCAAAAAATATCACTACTCGGGTATCTCGTGTCCATCAATATTGCCTCTTTCCTCTTTTTGGCTTTTGGTTAAAATTACATTTAGTACACTATGGTTTCGTGCTACTAATTTTTAACTCCAGATTCCGAAAAAAATTCTCCATAATTACTTTTTAGAAGTTAACCCTTCCCTATTCTCGCTGATGTTATATCATCAACAAACATCAGTACTATATCAAAACTGATACATGCTTCTTGCTCTCCTATACTATCTCCAAACCCAAATAGGAACATTATCAGGTCCGTAATTTTTCCATTTTCATTTTCTTTAAAGCATCATTAACTTCAAATATCGTAATTTTATGACCAATGTTATTAAAATCAGTTATAAGTTGCCATTTTTTATTTTAGTCTTTATTCTATTGTAATCAGTGTTGTCCTTAAGAAGTCTAATTTGATCACTTGTTCTGGGAATATGTGAAAAGATTCTTATTTGATCTTCCAATCCATTTCGGTAATGGAAAATTTACATGACTCCTCTTGCTTACTAGATAATTTTTCTAGTTTTATAAGCAAGTCTAAGGATATAACACAATTAGGTCTTAAGCTTTGTAAGAGTAATTCTGAAATCTTGCATAAACTTGTCGAACAACCTAACACGTAAAATGTAAAGCTAAGCTCTAGTCTCATTGTTTGACCGTTTAATGGACTGTGTAATCGCCATTTTATTTGATAGGTTATCGCTTGTATCATGATGGTGGGGTTGATCCTAGAAATAGGAATTATCCTAAGAAAGGATCCAACTGAATAATGGTTGGAAAAAATTTGAGTTGGTGCTTTGTCATGAGTAGCCATTCGGGATAGATTACTGTCCATACATACCGGTGAGATAGCACTACCATGGTGCCTCTAGATGTTTTCATGTCAAAACTGAAAAGGTGCGATTGTGTTGCCTTCCCAACTTTCTAGTCTTCATCCATAGAACTCTCCTTGAACCTGAAAAATCAGAGATGGTTATAGGTTTTTGTAATTTTAGTTTAGAAGTTCTTAGTATGTAACAAAGAGGAGGAAAAAGATATAGGAAGTTTTTTAGGAAAGAAATACCAATGCAGGAACAACAAATTGATTTTTATAACTTTCTATATTTAGTTGGGAGAATTATCTACCAGTGGATTGATTTAACATCAATGGTCTAAAATTGGTGTATTGGTGTAAGAATATGACTCATACACTGGTGTCAATTGAAGTTGAACCTGACCCATAGTGTTCTGTTTATATTACAACCATGATCTTTTAAGCTGCTGGAACAGCTTTTCAGTGCTGAATTTGCTTATTTTTGAAAGAAGCAGCAAAAGTTGTTTGTTAACAACTTATGGTTATTCAGATAAGCTTCTTCGTTTTTGGACAGCTTTTGGAAGCAGGATGAGGCTGCTCTGCTTTTGCTCTTTGAAAAGCAGCAGCAATGCCAAACCAGGCCTTAGTAACTGAAAAAGACTGCCAAATTGCAATTGATAGAATAGTCTCAAAGCTTTTTAGAGCAAAAGTGACTTAGTTGGCATTACTTAGAATATTTTTCTTGATACATTATTAATTTGTTGATGAATACATTATTAATTTGTTGAGTCCAAATGGAAGTAAGCGACAGTCTAGTATTCAAGAACTGCCTAATAATTCTAGTAGGAATTTGGATCCATCAAGAGAAGATTTTCCGATCAACTATCTTGCTTTGACCTTTCGTAACGGAACTAAATAAGAATTGATGCATGATCAAATGAGAAGAGGAGCATAGAGCAATGGGTCCACTGTGAGAGTCGAGGTCTCTCATCCTTCCTCTATGTTGACTATTCTTTAATGTGGCTATGAGATTTTCTTTGACAACCAAGCAGCATTTCGTTGCATGTAATCTGGTTTTCGATGTGCGAACAAAGTACTTTTAAGTCAAGCGATTTGATCACCTTGTCTTTACTAAGAGTGTCTTGCCAGTAGAAGTTAATATATATTAGATCAGGACTGACCAACACGACATAACACACCTAACTATGGAAATGAACCAATCTACCTTTACTTTCGCTGACAATAAAGAGAAATGGATGCATTTTCGGTTTCCTTATTTAAAGGATCCATAATATTGGACGTAAAAATTCATGTGGCCATCAACTTTTTGCTGGATAGAAAATGGAAAGTGGACAGCTAAGAAGGAAAATGGTATGCAGCCTACTTGATGACATGATCATTAAGTTCATAAATTGGGAATCGTTTGTAAGAGCTCCTATTTTGAAATTTTCATTCACTTCATAGAGTAACAAACTCTGGTTTTTGTCAAGAAGTCTTCTGGTTATACTATACCCTAAAGAGCTCCAATTTTGAAATTTTCATTCTCTTCATAACAAACTCTGGTTTTTGTCAAGAAGTCTTCTGGTTAATACCTGTTCCCCTTTAGTTGCTTAGAATGAGTTTGTTAAAACCCAATTCAAATTAATTGCTCGACTTTTGAAAGAGAAGCAACGTGGTAAAGTTTTGCTCTTCAGGCAATACTTACCGGCTAAGACATTTATGAAGAAGAAATTCTTAATTTGATTACTCCAAAGAAAATTCTTTCACATTTTAGTACTCGAGAAGCACTAAGGGATACTAAGAGAATAGCCTCCATCAAAGAACGCCAATAAGAGCAAAATTGACATAGTTAATAGACAAGTTTCCTTCTAAAAGGGATTCAGAATATTAGACCTTAATTCCATGTCACTGTCTTAAAAAGCAACATATGCAGCTCTACATTTCAACAGCTTCATAAAAAATATGAGATCTCAACTAGGCAAATCAAAGGGACATAGGTATTTATTTTTGTCCGTATAAATTGGAAAAAAATCAATGGTTCCTGGTGATAAATGCTATTCGTTTTATCTACTCCAGCCTTGAACTAGTTATAGATATCAGTAACTAAAACCCCATGGAAATTAAGGCTCGGCTCCTCTCTAACTTGACCAAATGCTATATCCTTTTTCACTGTTTCAGTTCAATTTTGTTTAGGGTTATACATAGTTCTGGCTGATTTTGCACTGTAACCTCTCTTTTTGCACCACATGTCCAAAGCATGAGCTTTTCCATCTCATTCCCAACTTACAAAATCTTCAATTACTAAGATTCTGTTTCCTGTGTTTAATGTACTGCCACTACACATCTCAGAGTTCTCATTTCGTACAGACGCACATCTCTGTGTGATGTTACTCAATTGTTTTGAATCTTCATAGTTTCATCTTTATTCTTGTTATGTTCTGGTTAGCTTTGCAGAAAAATTGAACACTAGTTTCTTCTCTATAATTAGACTTTCTAAATGTTTGGTCCCTTGGAAAGCTCAAGGAGATAGATTCTTTTACAAGATTAAAAATTAGTTTACCTATTTTTCCTGTCTATATACATTCAAAATATATACAGGAAATGTGGGATATGGTTAAAGGAAACAATAAGCTTAAAGGAGCTTCTAGGACTAGGGGTAGTCCTAATAAACATGGATTGAAGCTCCATAAAGAAGCATATGGTTTTTGTTGGTTTTACATAGGACCGGGCTTAACGGAGATGAGAGGAAAAAAGTCTCAAGCAGCAGACTCCAAAATTTGGGGATAAATAAATGCATTGTTGTTGTTGCTGCATGCTTTTAAGAAATAGAGTCTAAAAGATAAATATGTCTATTTTATATTTCTTTTGTTTATTTCTATGATGTCTCTACTTCCATAATAGAGAAAATGGGCAACCTTTTCTTTTGAAATTTGATTCGACTCATTATTGGGTGCACTGGCTATTTTGATTTTGAAACATTTCCTAAGTGGGAACTGTGGGAAATTATGGTCTTTCATTATTCTAAACTCTCTTGCAAATCAAATGAAGACTATTTTTGTTGAAATATATATATGCCCTTTTACAACATTGTGCTTTCAGAAATATAATAAATTTCAACTTTTGTTTTTTAGGGATCTGTTCGGATTTCTGTATCTGTTCCTAATGTTGATGAAGGAAACTTGAAAGGCCAAACCCTGGAGATCATTGTCGAGTCCTTGGCTGAGACTATTGGAAGCCTGAAAGAAACTCTGCTGGTTTTCTCAAGGATAATCTTACTCTTGCTTATTACAACATTGCCCCTGGCGAAACACTAACCCTTGCCTTAAGGGAGCATGGTGGAAGAAAAGATGAGATCTTCATCATTATTCAAGGTCACTATATGCTCATTACTGTCAGTGTTAGAATATATGCTGATCTATATGCTGGCTCGATATATTTGGACTTATTAAGTATCTGAGACTTCGATATTTCATATTTTGAACTGATTAGATTTGTGGTTCTTAATGCAGATTTGCTATTTCGGTTCACTTCCTGAACTTCATGTGCCACGAAAGGAACGGCAATTGCTTGATCTTATTACATTCTATTGATTATCAATGTTTTGCCTATCGCAATACTTTGTTTTCTTTTTGCTGAAACTGATGCAACTTGCGATCTCATAGGTTGAGCAACCAAAGGATGGGTGTGCATTGGAAGTGTCATGTCTTTAGTCTAAGAGTAGTATAGAAACTATGCTCACCTGTGCATGTTTTTTATGAGCAATGGTTTGGAGTTTCTCAGTATTTACTAACTAGGAGAAATTATTTATTTAGACAGTAGGTGAAAAATATGCCGAACTGGTGCATTTTTTTTTAGTTAGCATCCTGTAAGGAGAGCGGGATTGTGAAAAACTAGTGCATTTTTTTTTTGGTTCACAAATGTTGCTGATTGTTCATTTCTGTGTGCGTGCGAACTCTTTCTTCTCTTATCGTGTGTATGGACTCTAACTCATTGTGTGATGACCATGCGGAACTGTGAATTACTGACCAGAGGATGTTTAGAGTATGAAGATGGAGTGTGAAGAGTGCATGCGGTGAGAGGCACACCATTGGCGTGGAAATGATCAAAATTAGGGAATGCTAGAAAGGTTTGGGGAATGAAATATCCGGAGGCCTCAGGGCATCTCCAGTGATGGTTTTTCTCCCCTATTTCTAAAGTAGAAATATTTTTTAGAAAAAAATTCTCCCAACAATGATTTTTTTTTTCCAATTTTCATCCTACGTGACGGTGATGTAGGATAAAAATAATTTACAAGGGTTTCTACATGCAGAAACTTTCATAAAAAAAAATTCTCACATAAAATTTAATGTTGGATCCTACTTTCAAACTAGTTCATTGAATTTGTCCTTTTATTTTTTGCTACGTAGAAAAAAAAATAGAGAGCCATTCGAGAGTATTTTTTTTATTAGTACAATTTCTATGATGAAACTTGGCCAATTAGTATATAATTTTTTTTTTAAAATAAGATGTCAAATTCGATAGAAACTAAATTTTATAAATCTCCATTGGAGATGGCTTTAGAGCCCACAAAACAAAACAAAACAAAAAATTATTTGTTTTTCCTATATATTTTGTATTTTTTTTTTTTTTTTTTTTGTATAAGTGAGTCCACAGCTAGTCCACTCCAGCTCGTTCCGCCATTACCCAGAGGGAAAAAAAAAACTTATTTGTCAATTTTGTACAAATTTTGTTGTAGCAACTCACTTCACAGTAACTATACAAGTAGAGGACCAAGAAGAAGATGTAACTGTAGTTTTTTCTACAACGTATAGGAGTCCTAAACTATCTGGAAGAGCACCCACCATTGCCTTTCTCTCGGGTCAACTGTCTCCGTAGTCTCGAACCTAATGTTGCAGAAGCTGGTGCTCATCAAGGTTTTAAATAGGGAGGAGGCACAGCCATCTGGCGAAGACGACTCCTCAGAGCATACGCCACTAACAGTGCTGGCGGTATAGGGGTAGCACGAAACCTTCGTCATCGTCGTCGTTATCATCGAAGTCCCAAGAATGCCCCCTCCTCGCTCTACGTATGTATGGGAACTGTTGCACGCCCTTCCGCCGCATCCGTAGATGACTCGATGCGATGCGCTCACTATCGACAGTGCAGCCACGACGGACCAAGATACAAATATTATCCTTCTTATTATGACCTCCATTGCCATCTCTCTCTCTCTCTCTCTCTCTCTCTGTATCAGTTTGTGGTTGCCTGTGCTGTATATATAGTCATGGTTCTCCTCGTGGTGCAAGGGCCTCAACTAACTTGATTCGTTGGAATCTTGACTTGAACAAAGAATCGGTCAATTAATTAGTTAATTGGGGTTTCCGTCTCCTTTTCTCTGATTATTTAGGACAGTCTCTGTTCTGTTCCTTGGGCTCCAAGGACGATAATGAACAGATCAGAGTACAGAGGGTGGACTTCAATTATTTTTTAGGCAGTTCGAAAATGACAACCGCGATATGCTGTGTACTTATTGCAAACGGTCGGTGAACAATCACAACACGCTTAAAACACAAGAAAGGATGGACTGACGGACCCTTTTTTTTTGGGGGGGGTATAGACTCCTTTTTTTTTCCTTTATTAAAGCCACAACACAAACACTTGGCAATATTTCAATACCCAAAATATCGTTTTAAAATTATTACGGGGCATCAAGGAACCAAGGGTTGTCCAGGGAGACACTTTTTGTCATGTTTAACTTAATTACCAATGATAACTCTAAACAGGATTATTTGCATAATAAACCTATAACAGAAGTGTTAATCCTATGCATTGATTGGTAACATAGATGTATAATTCAAATCCAGCTGCACACACAAGTATTCCCAAGATCCTCCCTTCTTTTGTGGGAAGGGCTACTCCGTCATCCTTTGAACCGGGCCTACTACTAAAGATTTATGACATGCAAATCGAGATCCAAACCCTGCCGAATGCAACAAAAATGTAAAGTTCACTGGCGTGCAATTCTTTTAGTCATGAATAGAGGGCATCTCCAGCCTTTTACACCTCTAATGAATAATTCACAGGCCTATGAAAACAGCACAAACTATTGACATGGTTTCCAGATGATACAAGTGAATTTAATAAGGAAATCAACTAAATCAAATTTAGGCTCCAACGATGTGATGAAGCAGATTGAAATATAGAATGATGACCAAGCTTTGTGACAAGGGTTGAATAGAACACTTCTTAAAGTAACTAATGGTACCAAAAGTGGCATCTTATGTTTACATTCAGTTGCTAAACCTGATTTGGCATTTCCACAGTTCTCTTTCCAATTTCAACAGCAGCATTTCATTAAAGATGGTAATGATGATGATGATGATGATGATGATACCATTAAATACATATGGGAGTACAGCATATGAACTTAAATTACATAGATGAGATATAGAAACCTAAACTGGATAGAGGACTACATAGTATACAACAGTACACTGGCACAAGAATCTTTGAGCCCCATAACGTCACCCGACAAGTTACCTGATCGACAAAATGAATCAAGAGACTTCAGATAATTGCAGAATAAATTCACCCAAGGCACAAAAATGCAGACAGGATGATGATTATAAGTAGCACTTGAAAAAGAACTGAGAGCATCTCCTGAGGAAAATTCAAACCTAACAGTTGTACTACATTACAGCATATTATTAACCACTAAAAAGAAAGAAGAAGAAAAAGAATATGTACACAAAAAACAAAAGGAGCAGGAAATGGAAAGCTGAATGCCACACAAGAAACCCACGTTTTATGATGATTTGGAGCAATCTGTACCATTGCAAAGCTATACATGTTTTACGATGATTTTGATAGCACACTAGGGGGTGGCGCATGGGGCAGTAATAGCATGGGCTAAAAGTAATTAACGGGTTGGAATTTGAGTCCATCCACCTAAAACTGACACCGATCCAACTCCAATTCAAATAAAAAGAAATCTAAGTATAAAAAGTAGAACAAAAAGAAATCAAATGTTAGTAATTTGTTGAACTTGAGTAAAATTAAGCTACTAAGGGAGTAATGTGCAAAACTCCTACCTTTCAATTGATGCTACCAAAAATGACATTTATCCTCTCCCGCTGCCCCTCTTCATCTTCAATCCCATGCAAATTCTTAACCCCCACCCCACACAAGCCTAACTTCCACGAAACTCGAGCCAAGTCGTAACCCATTGAATTTCAAACCTTAACACCTACTCCTCTCCAGCAGCTCACTCCGAGCGGCAATGGGACCGAGTACTATCACCTAAGGTTCGCACTATCACTATCAGAACCAATTTCAGACGCTTCTTATGAGTATCAAACTATCTGTATACATGGTTTCAGTAGTTCCGGTGGTTAGGGATCGAGTTTCAGAGTTCTTTGTTGAAGAAAGCCAAAAATAATTAATGAGATTTTTTTAAATACATTTAGGTATATTTTTATTGTTTAGTTGTTGTTTCTCATTAGCTTTAAATGGAAATTGAAACAATTTTCAACATTAATGAATTATTTACCCTATTTGATACTATTACTTCTTTCTTGTTTTAAGACAAAATACATCAAAGTCAGTTATGAGCAATATTACTTGTTTCTCTTTAGTTTCTATGCTGAAAAAGTGCAATGTCGGCATTGGCCAATTTCAGTAATCAGCAAGTGTCACTTACGGACCGGGATTGGTCAAAACCGGTACAGTATGGTACGGCTAATACGTATCGGTATCTGCAGAAACTGCGAACTATGATATCACCTCTTCCTCGCCTCCTATCCCGGAGGGTCTGTCGTTCCTACCACCGACAACTCTTATCATTATCTGTCTCGAAGTTACAAGGTTACGAAGTCCCAAACATGTGTGTGATGTCGCCAATGCCCGCATGTCCTAACTATGCTATCACCTCTTCCTCGCCTCCTATCCCGGAGGGTCCGTCGTTCCTACCACCGACAACTCTATCACTATCTTTGTCTCGAAGTTATAAGGTAACGAAGTCCCTAACGTGTTGTGTTGAGATGCCAATTGGCACTGCTGCTACCTCTGTTTTTCTCTTTAGCTAATTGGCAGCTAATTAGGTTGGGTACCAGTTAACCTAAACTTGTACCGGAGCTCGATTAACTTAAATTGGACCATCTGGAATTCTTAAAATTTCATGGAAAGGGGGTATTCATTTCCATGTGTACAAAAGATACCATTTTTGCCAAAGAAGATGCAATTTCCATTCTTTTAGGATTAAGTCTATAGTATAATTGGAAATAACTAGGATTTCATGAATAAAGGCAGTACAACCACTAAAGGTTGGCCCTCATTAAGGAAAAAGGAATTATGAGCATCTTATTGAACGCTATTAAGGCAAGTAACAATATTAATCATAGTTGAAGGTTAGATCAGTCAGTGATAAGGCTACTAAAATGTGGTTCTTTGCCTTGGAAGTTGGAACCACACTGCTTTTCTTTCTCGTTTACAATTAGAGCCGAAAGTTGGCTGGGTCGTAAGAAAAATAGTAGAAAAGGTGGGTTCACCCACAACCCTCCATTCTCATTGATTGGTTGGGGCTCACTTCCTTTCTACATTTTCTAAATAAGTGGTAATTAATTGTGTTGGGTCCTACTTCTTTTCTTCTCTTCTCCCATCGTATAGTTCAACCTCTAGCAAACAAACATAAGACGCGAGAAATTATAGACATCAACTTGAGAGAACTTCCTATGACTCGTCAAGTTTTTCCAACTTATGTGAATCAAACAACCCAATCTAAACCGAATTACCCAAATCCTTCATTTCCTACTAGTCATCTACAAAATCAATAGCTGCATCCATCGATTTAGATTCGGACCTGCACAACTGTAGCAAATCTGCCATATCTTCCATTAGAGAGGTACATTTTGGGCATGTAACCTAAATTTGGAAATATTATTTCAAGTCCTACAACTCCATGTTTAAAGAATTTTCAGATTTTACTGGTAAGGTCTTCGAATAATTGTTGAAGTCAGAAATGGATTTTGGTCACAACAATTTGGATCATTTTTCAATGTGCGATTTAGCTTCATGCTTTTGGTAAACTCAACCTAATATTTCGATTTCAAGTGTAAAGTTTGAATATTTGTTAAGACTATTTGTGGTGAGATCGTTATTTAATAACATGATGACTTGAATTCACTATATAGGTAACGTTCCGCTCCGCGGGAAGACGAATCAGGAACATGGAACCCCGACAAACTAAAAGTCTAAAATATATGTTCCAACAAGTAAACACGTCATATACTTGGGTTCTAACCATGCTCATAAAGGGAAGAACATGCTAGTTTTCTTCTTTTCTTTTGTTAAAAGTTTTTAGATTGCAACACTTGCTATTTATCTTTTAGAAGACATTATTGCTAAGTTTTTTTTGAAAGCTTATGATTTTTTTTTAGTTTATGAGTTTTTTGATGATGCTATATTATGGTACTTCATTAATTTTGAATCTTAAATATACATTACATATTATATTAAAGATTTGTTCCTTAAAAATATTTCACATTCTGGATAAACATAGTGTGTTTCGAAGAAGCCTCCCCAAATGTACCATGTACTGAGCAAGGTTCACAACATCGGTATTGGAATCGATACCGGACCATTCCTATGAGTATCGGGATCGGAGGTATCGGCAATATCGGAGGTTACGGACCAAGGTATCGATTTTTTTGGTATCGGAAAGCAAATAATTATTAACAAATTATTAACATTTTAGAAAGTATGTTAATACATTCAGGTATAATTTTAAGTATTTTTAGTGTTATTTCTTAGTAGTTTTGAAATTGAATGAAATAGTAGTCATTCTTGCCAATTGGTTTATATACGATTTCTTCTTTTACATGCTTTTAAAACCTTACTATGTTTTTACACCCTTGTTGATCGGTCTTTTTCATTCAATTTTTTTTTGCCGAATTGACCGGAAAATAGGTCCTCAATGTCGGTATTGGTCAATATCGGGTATCGGTCGATATCGGATCGGGACATGCCAAACCGTATCGGCCGATACTACAAACTATGGTACTGAGACCCCCTGTGCCGGGTTCACATTTTGGTTCTGCAATTCGGAGCATTCGACGTTCCAAAAAACCATGCTTTATAATCGACTTCTGCAAATTTCGCGCTAGTGTAGAAATTTCGTTCAAGTATACAAATCTGATTGTACTTGTATCAAGAACCCAATCTAATCCTTATCACAAATTCTGCAGAATGCCACACCGAACAATGCACCAGTCTGAATCAATCAATTAAGGAAATAGAAATAGGTCGTAAGAAAAAAAAAAATCACAGCAAAAGATACCTTATTTAAGATGTAATCATGAAAGTGTCAAGTAGATGCATGGATCAGATAATAGCCCGAGAATGCGAGACATCAGTCAGCCAAAGATTCAAAGGTGCCATTTGATTCATCATATTTCCATCTGCAGAACCAGTGCCCTTAGAACATAGATGGGAAAATTGCATACAAAGAAATGTGAATTAGATTAAAAGATGAACAAAACTATCGCCCAAATAATGATGTCACATATTTATTAAAGAAGATGCCATACATCTCGGCAAGTGCAGTTGCCAACAAACTCGCAAACCTTGTCGTATGTTGAAATCAACACCGCGTCCACATCCACTTTTATTCATTAAACCAATTTTTTCAACCACTAATTTCTAGTTTGTAGCCTAATAAAACTCATCAATCATGTTCTTCTTCACAGAACAAATGTTAACATCTGCTTTGGGTTGTATAATTAAGTAGTCTAATGGATTACAAATGTTCAACAGAATATTCCTATGGTAAGATTAAAATACATGTGGCCAGTAGACATAGGAGAACATCAACGATATTACCCATTTACACAGATAACCGTTAGGTTGCCCTACAGAGAATAGTCACAAATCATCATTCAGATGGTCCGTGATTGTTGCTTGCAAGAATACCAGTTTATTGTAGTTATATTCAGGAATGGTGAAATAGAACATTAACATTTAAATCGACAGCAGTAGCTCAAAGGATTCGGAATTAGTGCTGGAAATTTTCCTATTGAGCTATGAATATGTACCCGAAATGAAATGGACAATGGTTAAGAAATTGAACTGAACCAGCTGGCCCAACCAGTTGAGCCATCCGCTAGCCAAGCATTTAACCGTCCAAAAATTAATGCACCAAGTTTTGCATCAAAGTAATACTCATGTAGTTTCAATAAACGATGTGTTACATTCAACAAAAATAGGAATATGTCATCTCATTGTTATTCACCATAGTTTATTCCTTTAATTAATCACTGACAAATCAGAGGGTCAAGAAACTATACACTAACAAGTTACAAAAAAGAGAGTGTAATCTTTAATTATCAGGATTATAATTACAACAGTTAGCAGCTAACTAAAACCATCTTCTCTAATTTCAGTGTTACAGAAATGCAAAAGTTCATCACAATCATCATCTAAACCTTTCTCCCATCAGAATCGGGTCGGCAATGGAACATAAGATAGCTCCATAAAAGATTTGACAAAGTTTTTATGACCGGCTTTCAACCTAACGTCAACCATCAACCCCCTATGATGGTGCCAAATTTCTAACCAAGGTAACTATGAGCAGGAGTCATGTAATCACCCTAAAATTTTCAGATTTTTAAAATCGATTTTTGGGATTTTTCTGCAATTTTCAGAAATTTACATAAGTGCATTGGGTGATTATATAATTTTTAATTGCTAATAACTAATATTAAAATATAATGAAAATATGATTTTATGGTGTAAAATAGAAAACCGGACTTAGGGTAATTTTTCTGGATTTTATTGGGCCTTGGACCTATTTTTAAATACCTAAAAACTATTTAAAACTAATAAATAAATTAATATTTTTATTATTATTATTATTATTATTTACTTTAGGCCCGGCCCAGTGGGCCGAAGCCCAGCCCAGCCCGCAGTGCTATCGGGTCGGGCGGGTCCGCCCAACCCGAACCCGCGCCCGACCCGACCCGGACCACCATCCCCTTCCCCACGCCTGTGCCCGCGGTTTCCGCCGCGTTCTCCGGCCACGTCGCCGGAGAACCGCCCGGCCTCACCCCACGACCCCACGTCACCCCTCCGCCTTCTCCGCCACGTCCCCGGCCAGCCCCCTCCTCGGCCACCCTATAAATACCCTCCCTCATCTCCTCCCCCAAACCGAACCCTAGCTCCCCTGAACCCCGATTCCGGCGACCCCAAGATCCGGCGACCACCACCTCGAACCCCTCCTCCTCTTCTCCGGACGACGCCGCTCCACCCGCCGAGTCTCCTCCCCCAGGCGCCAGCAGCACCCGCGGCTGCTTTCCCCCTCCTCCGCCCGGAGCCGAGAGCCGCCGTCCTCCCCGGGCCCATCTCCGCCGCCCTGAGCCGCCCTTCCCCGGCGAGTCTCGGTCGAACCCGTCCAGCGTAGCTCCGGACACGCGGACACAGCCCTAAACCCTAACCCTAGGCGTGTCGGACACGAGTCAGACACGAAGAAAACTCGATTTTTCAGACCAGTTCAGGTACTTGTAACTCCTTGCTCGTAACTCGGATTTCGATTCCGTAAATTGCAACGCGTAGCCTGTATGACCCTCTCGGTGCCCGGACAAACCGCTCGGGGCATCGCGTCCTGTGGTGATCGCACACCGCGATCCAAAAACAGGAAAAACCAGACCCTGTTTCACCCCGGAACTGAGTACGCCCCGCCAAACGGGACGACTTGGTCGCGTGCGGTCTTCACAGATACGTGCGCATCGTCGATACGGACGTGGGATTTCGCGGAAGCTGATTCGGGTGTGCGTACACACCGGAATCAACGCGTATCCGCGGACATCGTCCCGTATCCGACTTTTCTGCAATTCACCCTAACTTCGTGCACACACGTCGGATCGAGACGAAACTTGCGACATCGGACTCGTAGCAATACGCTGGTCCTGTGGGTCAAGTTTGGTTCGATTCTGAGAATGTTGACGGAATCGCGTGTCGTGGGCCCCGCAGGCCCCACTCGACGGGCGATTTTGTGATCGGCTCATCGGAATTCAATTCTGGAAGTTCCGTTGGGTTCGTATCAGCGTTCCTGACCTGTTGACACTAAGTTTGGTGAATTTGGAGACAATTGACCCTGACACGTTTTTCGGTGCAAAGCGGGCCCACCGGTGGACCCCTTTTTGGCCCGAAATTGCCGTTTTTGCCCTTGTCTCCAAATTGGACCCAAGGACAGGCGTTCCTAGCTATTTGACACCTTCTGAGCGTGATGGTACTGTTTATTTCAGCTTTCGGAGACATCTCTGAAAATTTCCGAGAACAGGACCTAGGTGGAATTCAACCATCAGGCAAGTGCACATTGCCAAACTTGCAGTCTTTATCTTCATATTTCCTGTAATAATACTTTGCTGGTTGTCTTGTGTAAATTCATATAAACTTGTTTAAACTGATTAACCTAGGAAACGAAGGACGTACCTAGTGTCCGATCATAGTCGGGTGCCAACACCGTACGCGGTGTTGGGTTCGTCATTTAGAGATGGATTTGCGATACCCTTTACTTTTGTACTTGACATATCAAGTACCCTACAACCCAGGACACTTGACACTATACATGGACAGAATCTTCCTGAGACATTCATGGTGATTCTGTATAGGATACAGGACTTGACAGAGATATTCTAGTTATAGACAGTTTGACTTGTTGCATTAGTTATAATCCCGCTGACATGGACATGAGACGTTATGGTCATGATTTGCGTGATTACATTGGGTGGGGAGAGACACACAGGCTACAGGCTGTTCTATCTATATATCTACTATTATTGTGAGGTTGTAGACTCTCCAGCAGAGCTAGACCCTTTACGTGTTATTGCTGCTACCGGCTCCTCGACACAGAGCTTGTAGCGGTCTCAGCCTGAGTACTAGTGTTGCTCTCATTTGCATATCACATAGATGGTTACATAGTTTACCCTGTTGTTTCATTTAATTTAATTGCACTGCATTTATTTGGCTTGTTTTATTTTGTGCCTTGCTATGTCCACTGAGGACCTGGAATGGATTATGTCCCCAGGTTTAGTCGAGCAGCAGTACCCCGAGATATACGGGACAGGAGCTGAGGCTATTGCTGGACTTGATACTGGAGCAGAACTGAACCCTGCAGACGAGGTGATTGCCGAAGACTTCTCCTGAGTACCCGATCCCGTACTCAGTATTTACTTTATGTTTATCTCTTTTGTTCCTGGCCTATTGAGCCAGTGTATTCAGACATAAGTCGGATTGTTTCCCCGACTAACTTGTTGTTGCTACTTATTTCCATTTCAATATGCAGTTATTTCTTTATCTTTATGGATGAGATTAGTGTGATTTGTTGTAGTAGACCTTCGTTACAGCTTAAGTACGCCCTGATGGCTCCATTAAATTGGGTTATCCATCGGTGCGTGCTGCTGGCCATTGCCACGTGTCCAGTCCCTCGATATTTTGGGACTGGGGCGTGACATGGTTTTTGTGGTGGCCCATGCAGGTCTACGACTAAATTGTTCGGTTTCAACTTAGGGACCGAACAGGCCTGCAATAAGATAGGATAAGTTATAGGATCTCATCCATTGAGTGAATCGTTTTTGGAATCTATGTCGAATTCAATTTAATTGCTTGAATTGCATCATGTTTGATTCCTCTGTGCGTTCTCATTGTTTTCTTTTGATGCAGAGTAATGGATCCCAGAAGTGGTGACGAGAACCCCTTGGGTACACCGCCCGAAGCTGTGGTTACCTGTGAAACTGGAGTGACGCCAGATACCAGAGGACAATCCTCTCAGAGCAACCAATCTGGCCAGCCAAGTTCCAGGTTCAGGCGTGATGACATCCCGCCTCCTCCCCAGTTCCCTCCATCGATGCTTGTCTTTCCCCCAGGGCAGGCAATGGACGGACAGCAAATGTTCCAGATGTTCTACGCCATGATGCAGGCACAACAACAGATCCAACAGGAGGCACAACGTCATGAGGCCGAGAACCTAAGAAACAGCCTAGTCGCAGCATTGGAACATGCAAATCCACCAGATAGGCGGCTAGCGACGGGATCTATCACGGATTTCCGTCAACTCAAACCCCGTACCTTCTCGGGCAAGGAAGGACCAACTAAGTTCATGAATGGCTTACGAACACGCAGCATCAGTTGGAGGCCGCTGAACTTCCAAGGGACAAATGGATGACTGCCGTCCGGATGCAACTGACGGACAACGCGCACCATTGGTGGCTGTCCGAAGAAAGAAGGCTCGGACATGATCAGGTCACCTGGGAGGAGTTCTCCAGACTCTTCCAGGATATGTACATCCCTGCTGTTGCTCGGTCAGAACTCCGAGACAGATTCAACCGCCTGATCCAGGGCAACATGTCGGTGGAGGAATATAACGCCGAATTCATTCGCCTGAGCCGCTTCGCCCCTTCTCTAATTCCTACCGAAGAAGAGAAGGCGGAGAAGTTCTTTGATGGACTCAGGTTCGAGCTTCAGAAGTTAATCGGATCGGTCGCGCCCACATCTTACTCCGACGTCCTAGCTGCAGCACGTCGGATGGAGCGCGTTACTCGGAGGGAATCAAGCCTGAAACGTCCATTCTCCTCAGCACCGTCCAAGTCTTCACCTGGGGATTCTGCCAAACGGCTCCAGAAGAATCTGCCTCAGAAAGCAGCATCAAAGAACCTACCTACTTGTCATTACTGCGGCAAAGTAGGTCATATTGAAAGAGAATGTAGACGCAAGCTGGGACTCTGTCTGGTTTGCGGATCCGGACAACACTTCTCAAAGGACTGCTCGGAACGTCGAGAGGGAGTTCCGAATCAACCAGCTCCACCTGCACCTAGGCCAGCTCTTCCAGCTGGGGGAGCAACTCAGACAGGGCCTGGAGGAGCCAGGCCACCACTACCACCTCAGGCAGCTTTGTTCCAGCAGACTCGTCAGCAAAGGGGTCCCGCTCAGGGACGAGGTCAGGCATATACACTAGCAATCACAGAGGAAGCTACTGCAGGCGAAGTGATAGCAGGTACTATATTAGTAGCTTCAATTCCTGCTGTAGCATTATTTGATTCTGGAGCCTCGCATTCATTTATTGCTGCTAGCTTCGTAGCCACACATAGAGTAGCTACCGCACCTCTCTCGAAGATGAAGAGAATTCTTACGGGAGGTGGAATTATCCCGGTTAGTGATGTCTGTAGATCCTGTTCGGTAGTAATCTGTGGCCGAAAGATGCGAGCCCAGTTTCTGATCTTTTCTATGCCTGATTATGATGTTGTACTTGGTATGGACTGGTTAAGTCAGTACCAAGCGACACTGGATTGCCGGCTTGGAAAAGTGATATTTAGACCCCCTAGCCACCCTAAGTTTGAATTTCTTCGGGGAGCTGTAGAGCAAGGTGTCCAGCCAACTCTTAGGGTATTATCTGTAGAAGAGGAGTCAGGTTACCCAAGAGTCATAGCGGAATTTGTGGATGTATTTCCCGACGACCTTCCAGGTTTACCACCTGATCGGGAGATAGAATTCACAATAGACCTAACTCCAGGAGCTGAACCTATCACTTCATCGGTATATCGGCTAGCACCTAAGGAGTTAGTGGAGTTGAAAGCACAAGTTGATCTTCTGGAAAAAGGATTCATCCGGCCCAGTGTTTCACCTTGGGGAGCACCTATACTTTTTGTACCCAAGAAGGACGGAACCGTGCGGTTGTGCATTGATTACAGAGCCCTTAATGCTGTCACTGTTAAGAACCGGTACCCCTTACCACGCATTGATGACTTGTTTGACCAATTGAGTGGTGCTAGGGTATTCTCAAAGATTGACCTTAGATCCGGTTATCACCAGATTAGGGTGAAGAAGGAAGATATCCCAAAGACGGCCTTCAGGACTAAGTACGGCCACTATGAATTTCTAGTAATGCCGTTTGGTTTAACCAACGCACCTGCTGTATTTATGAGTTTGATGAACGGAGTCTTCCATCAGTACTTGGATAAGTTCGTGGTGGTATTCATTGATGATATTCTAGTCTACTCCAAGAACCACGAAGAGCACGAGGAACACCTCAGAATTGTGCTAGAAACATTGAGAAGGGAGAAGCTATATGCCAAACTCAGCAAATGTGAGTTCTGTATGGACAAGGTGCCATTCTTAGGACATATTATCTCGGGTGAAGGACTGTCTGTGGACCCAGAGAAGGTCAATGCAATAGAAACCTGGCCTACCCCTACCTCTGTTGCAGAAGTGAGAAGTTTTCTTAGACTTGCTGGGTATTACCGGCGGTTCGTAGAAATTTTTTCAAGGATCGCAGAGCCGATGACGAAGCTGACACGGAAGGATCAGGAGTTCATATGGACGGAAGAATGCCAGAATGCCTTTGAAGAATTGAAGAGGCGTCTAACAACAGCACCAGTCTTGACTCTTCCCTCGGGGTCAGGAGGTTTTGTTGTTTATAGTGATGCGTCCGGTAGTGGACTAGGTTGTGTCTTGATGCAACATGGCAAGGTTATCGCTTATGCATCGAGGCAGTTGAAGGTCCACGAGAAGAACTACCCAACGCACGACCTGGAGCTAGCTGCAGTGATTTTTGCATTGAAGATCTGGAGACATTATCTGTATGGAGAGAAGGTCGAAATATTCACTGATCATAAGAGCTTGAAGTATGTTTATACTCAGAAGGAGCTCAACATGAGGCAAAGGCGTTGGCTTGAGTTGATGGTGGACTTTAACATAGATCTGCAGTACCACCCGGGGAAAGCAAATGTTGTAGCCGACGCCCTCAGCAGAAAACCCTCGGCTTATTTCTTAACTGAGCAGCCTCAGCTATTACAAGACTTGCAAGATCTTCAGATAGAGGTTGTTTTACCTGGACAAAATGGCTTGCTATCTAACCTCGAAGTTAAGTCATCGCTGGTGGAGAGAATCAAAGAAGCTTTGCCTAATGATGCCAGATTCCGAAGGCTGAAAGAGAGAACCGAAGCAGGCATGCAAACGGGACTTCGCATCCACAAGGACGGGACATTAAGGTGCGGAAATCGCCTATATGTTCCGAATGGAGAATTGAGACAGGAGTTGATGACTGAAGCACATAGCTCCATATACTCTGTTCATCCAGGAGGAACCAAGATGTACCGGAACTTAAGACAATATTACTGGTGGCATGGAATGAAAAGGGAGATTGCCCGATTTGTGGCAAAATGCTTAGTCTGCCAGCAGGTAAAGGCCGAACACCAAAGGACTGCAGGTATGTTGCAGCCACTTTCCATACCTGAATGGAAGTGAGAGCATATTACCATGGACTTCGTCACTGGATTTCCAAGAAGCCCTAGTGGAAAGGATGCGGTATGAATTATTGTGGATCGGCTCACTAAGTCGGCTCACTTCTTGCCATTCAGAGTCAGACAATCCACGGAAGTACTAGCCGACATGTATATGCGACAGATCGTAAAATTACATGGAGTGCCGGTTAGTATTGTATCAGATCGAGACTCGAGATTTACATCTCACTTCTGGCGAAGCATGCAAGAGAGTCTCGACTCTCGGTACCAGGCTCAAATTCAGTACTGCCTATCATCCTCAGACAGATGGCCAATCAGAGCGCACAATTCAGATCTTGGAAGATATGATGCGATCATGTATACTGGACTTCGGAGGATCTTGGGAAGATCATCTGCACTTAGTGGAGTTCTCCTACAACAACAGCTATCAGGCAAGCATTCAGATGGCACCTTTCGAGGCATTGTACGGAAGGAAGTGCAGATCGCCGATATGCTGGAGTGACGTTGGCGAACGTCAATTACTGGGTCCAGAGTTGGTAACGGAGACAGTGGAGAAAGTAAGGCAGATTCAGAATCATCTCCGTGCAGCTCAGGATAGACAGAAGCATTGGGCCGATGCGCACAGACGCCCCCTGGAGTTCAAGGAAGGAGAGCATGTATTTTTGAGGATCTCGCCCACTAGAGGTACTATCAGATTCGGCAGCAGAGGCAAGTTAAGCCCAAGGTATATTGGGCCATTTGACATCTTGGAGCGCATTGGTGAGGTGGCTTATCGTCTTGCATTACCTCCATCCTTAGAGGGAGTGCATGATGTATTCCACGTCTCACAGCTGAGGCGATACGTGACTGACCCAAGCCATATAGTTGATCATTCTGAGATTTCGGTGGGACCTAGCCTGAGATACGAGGAACAGCCAGTGGGTATACTTGACACCAGTGAGAAGACACTGCGAGGGCAGACAATCAGACTGGTTCGGGTAGCTTGGAAACAGCACTCTCCTGGCGAATCGACCTGGGAACGAGAGGATACCATGGGCCAGCGTTACCCACACTTATTTGCTGATGCAAGTAAAACCTAAGCATTCTTTAATTCTGTAAATTTCGTGCCTTTGTAGTTTACCCTTCGATTGCGAGGACGCAATCCTCTTAAGGGGGGTAGATTGTAATCACCCTAAAATTTTCAGATTTTTAAAATCGATTTTTGGGATTTTTCTGCAATTTTCAGGAATTTACATAAGTGCATTGGGTGATTATATAATTTTTAATTGCTAATAACTAATATTAAAATATAATGAAAATATGATTTTATGGTGTAAAATAGAAAACCGGACTTAGGATAATTTTTCTGGATTTTATTGGACCTTGGACCTATTTTTAAGTACCTAAAAACTATTTAAAACTAATAAATTAATTAATATTTTTATTATTATTATTATTATTATTTACTTTAGGCCCGGCCCAGTGGGCCGAAGCCCAGCCCAGCCCGCAGTGCTATCGGGTCGGGCGGGTCCGCCCAACCCGAACCCGCGCCCGACCCGACCCGGACCCCCATCCCCTTCCCCACGCCTGTGCCCGCGGTTTCCGCCGCGTTCTCCGGCCACGTCGCCGGAGAACCGCCCGGCCTCACCCCACGACCCCACGTCACCCCTCCGCCTTCTCCGCCACGTCCCCGACCAGCCCCCTCCTCGGCCACCCTATAAATACCCTCCCTCATCTCCTCCCCCAAACCGAACCCTAGCTCCCCTGAACCCCGATTCCGGCGACCCCAAGATCCGGCGACCACCACCTCGAACCCCTCCTCCTCTTCTCCGGACGACGCCGCTCCACCCGCCGAGTCTCCTCCCCCAGGCGCCAGCAGCACCAGCAGCAGCAGCACCCGCGGCTGCTTTCCCCCTCCTCCGCCCGGAGCCGAGAGCCGCCGTCCTCCCCGGGCCCATCTCCGCCGCCCTGAGCCGCCCTTCCCCGGCGAGTCTCGGTCGAACCCGTCCAGCGTAGCTCCGGACACGCGGACACAGCCCTAAACCCTAACCCTAGGCGTGTCGGACACGAGTCAGACACGAAGGAAACTCGATTTTTCAGACCAGTTCAGGTACTTGTAACTCCTTGCTCGTAACTCGGATTTCGATTCCGTAAATTGCAACGCGTAGCCTGTATGACCCTCTCGGTGCCCGGACAAACCGCTCGGGGCATCGCGTCCTGTGGTGATCGCACACCGCGATCCAAAAACAGGAAAAACCAGACCATGTTTCACCCCGGAACTGAGTACGCCCCGCCAAACGGGACGACTTGGTCGCGTGCGGTCTTCACAGATACGTGCGCATCGTCGATACGGACGTGTGGGATTTCGCGAAAGCTGATTCGGGTGTGCGTGCACACCGGAATCAACGCATATCCGCGGACATCGCCCCGTATCCGACTTTTCTGCAATTCACCCTAACTTCGTGCACACACATCGGATCGAGACGAAACTTGCGCCATCGGACTCGTAGCAATACGCTGGTCCTGTGGGTCAAGTTTGGTTCGATTCTGAGAATGTTGACGGAATCGCGTGTCGTGGACCCCGCAGGCCCCACTCGACAGGCGATTTTGTGATCGGCTCATCGGAATTCAATTCTGGAAGTTCCGTTGGGTTCGTATCAGCGTTCCTGACCTGTTGACACTAAGTTTGGTGAATTTAGAGACAGTTGACCCTGACACATTTTTCGGTGCAAAGCGGGCCCACCGGTGGACCCCTTTTTGGCCCGAAATTGCCGTTTTTGCCCTTGTCTCCAAATTGGACCCAAGGACAGGCGTTCCTAGCTATTTGACACCTTCTGAGCGTGATGGTACTGTTTATTTCAGCTTTCGGAGACATCTCTGAAAATTTCCGAGAACAGGACCTAGGTGGAATTCAACCATCAGGCAAGTGCACCTTGCCAAACTTGCAGTCTTTATCTTCATATTTCCTGTAATAATACTTTGCTGGTTGTCTTGTGTAAATTCATATAAACTTGTTTAAACTGATTAACCTAGGAAACGGAGGACGTACCTAGTGTCCGATCATAGTCGGGTGCCAACACCGTACGCGGTGTTGGGTTCGTCATTTAGAGATGGATTTGCGATACCCTTTACTTTTGTACTTGACATATCAAGTACCCTACAACCCAGGATACTTGACACTATATATGGACAGAATCTTCCTGAGACATTCATGGTGATTCTGTATAGGATACAGGACTTGACAGAGATATTCTAGTTATAGACAGTTTGACTTGTTGCATTAGTTATAATCCCGCTGACATGGACATGAGACGTTATGGTCATGGTTTGCGTGATTACATTGGGTGGGGAGAGACACACAGGCTACAGGCTGTTCTATCTATATATCTACTATTATTGTGAGGTTGTAGACTCTCTAGCAGAGCTAGACCCTTTACGTGTTATTGCTGCTACCGGCTCCCCGACACAGAGCTTGTAGCGGTCTCAGCCTGAGTACTAGTGTTGCTCTCATTTGCATATCACATAGATGGTTACATAGTTTACCCTGTTGTTTCATTTAATTTAATTGCACTGCATTTATTTGGCTTGTTTTATTTTGTGCCTTGCTATGTCCACTGAGGACCTGGAATGGATTATGTCCCCAGGTTTAGTCGAGCAGCAGTACCCCGAGATATACGGGACAGGAGCTGAGGCTATTGCTGGACTTGATACTGGAGCAGAACTGAACCCTGCAGACGAGGTGATTGCCGAAGACTTCTCCTGAGTACCCGATCCCGTACTCAGTATTTACTTCATGTTTATCTCTTTTGTTCCTGGCCTATTGAGCCAGTGTATTCAGACATAAGTCGGATTGTTTCCCCGACTAACTTGTTGTTGCTACTTATTTCCATTTCAATATGCAGTTATTTCTTTATCTTTATGGATGAGATTAGTGTGATTTGTTGTAGTAGACCTTCGTTACAGCTTAAGTACGCCCTGATGGCTCCATTAAATTGGGTTATCCATCGGTGCGTGCTGCTGGCCATTGCCACGTGTCCAGTCCCTCGATATTTTGGGACTGGGGCGTGACAAGTCATGCCATTAGGGCTGCAAATGATCCAAGCCGAGCCAACATTTTATAAGCTTGAAATTGACTTGACTAGAATTAATCGAGTTCGAGCTCGATAAGTTTTTTATTTTAGAGCTTGAGGTTGGCTCGAGATTGTTTATATTAAGCTTGATCTTGGCTTGGTTAGAGCTCGAGCTTGGCATGATAAGCAAGATTGATTCAAGCTTGATAAACAAGCTTGATAAGCTCAAAATCAAGCTCGTTCAGCTTTATTTCAAGCTCATTAAGCTTGATTACAAACTTAACGAGCTCGATTTCAAGCTAGTTAGGCTTGAATTCAAGTACATGTAATATTAACAATTTATTTATAGAAATTCAATTAAAAAAGTTCCTTAATATCAATTATTAATGACATATAAATATATAATGCACACAACCATATTATTAACAAACATACATAAAATTAGAATTCAACAAAGAACAAATTTAAATTTAAATAACAAAACAAATTGGTAAACTGCCAGCAACGAACTCCTAAACAAGCTTCTAAACGAGCCAGCTTACGAGTCAGCTCGCAAGCTCAGAAACGAGCCAGCTCGCAAACTCAAACGAGCCGAGCACTTCTAAGCTTAAGCTTGGCTCGTTTATTAAATGAGCTCGAAAATGAAGCTTGAGCTTGGCTTGTTTACTAAACGAACCGAGCTCAAACGAGCTTTTATCGAGCCGAGCTTCGAGCATCTCGCACGACTTGGCTCATTTGCAGCCCTACATGCCATAAAACCTTGGCAGCCAGTTGGCGGGTAGGCTGACATACCTTTTGGATACGCAGACAAAGCTCATGCAACCCAAGGAACACCCTTCGAGTCCCCCTAGACTATAAAAGTCTAGATGAAGATGTAAGATGGTACAATTTGATTTAAGAGGTAATCTCTATGACACACTAAGCCAAAAAGTGAAAATGGATGACAAAGGAAAAGTCAAAAGTTGCTATCATCAAATATGCAGAGCATCAAAAGACTTCCTTATAATTCCACCAGAAAATACCATGTCTATAAGCAGAGAACATAAGCAACATAAAAAGTACCTGCACATAAAAAATGGGTGTAAACCACTATCTTTGTCTTTTAAAAGAGCTCTCCTGGTACTTTCTTCCCTAAACCTGCCCTCAGGTAGAACATCACAAGGACCACATATGGAACTGATTGGTATAGTGCTCTCATTATTAGCAGCATACACCTGCATGAAATATACGTCAAAGAACGTAATACACAAACTCATTCCCTAACACTCACATAAAGAAGATAGAAACTATTCTAATTTAACACCGATAGAAATCTCCGAAAACAAATGAGATACATAACATGGAAGGAAAGAGGGAGCGAGGTGGAGGTTGAATTCATAAAAAAAGGTTCGCAAAGAGATCAATTTCATCTAGGTAGTACGCTTTGTAATCATTATCACCTCAAGTTGCCTTCATACCCAAAAGTTTAAATCGTACTTTCTTGTTGGTGCCAAGATAATATAAATATAGAAAGTAACATCAAGAACTAGTTGTTTTCTTGACATCTATTTATACAAAATTAGCTTTTTATGAATGATAATCGATGTTCAAAAAATTGGCCTAGGCGGCCGCCTAGGCGCCCACCTAGAACCCCACCCCGACTATGCATCTTTGGGTTTTATGGATTTTTTTCTACAATTTTTAGTAGATTTTTGGGGTTTTTTTTTTAACCGAGGCTGCCTAGGCACTAGGCGCGCGGTGTCTATCCGACTAGCACCTTTTACAACCTTGATGATAATAGCTAAGGAAGCATTATAAGCATAGGCATTAGGTGGGATCCTTGAGTGCTGGCTATGCACATAGCATTAGAAATTATAACAGACATTTAAAAAGTGTAAGAGTTTATAAACTAAGAAAAGTTAAAATAGCTTAATCCATGTTTTAATTTGGTAAAAAGTAGGGATGATTGTAGTAAGATCATGAGGTTGAATCAATGTATTAAAAACTGGACCAAACCGGCAGAGCATGCAATTGGTCCGGAAGCTAAAACGGCTTGATTCTTACTTTTGAACCAAACTGGTGGCTGAACCGCTCGGAACCATTCAAACCAGTGTGAACCAGTGAACTGGACATGGTTCATGTGAACTGAGCGGTTCAATGCATCATCTTTTTCAAAAGGATAAACAAAATGGGCCCAAAAGGCCCGAAGACTCATTGGTCATGTTCCAAAAAGAATGCATCCAAGCCCATGGTTCAACAAACAAATGCACCCACCACCGATGGGGTGCTCCAGTGGTAGCACTGGTAAGGGAGGGGAGGTGTGGGCACGGGATCGAATCCCAGCCCAGGCCAAAATAAATGAGAGGGGGTCTTGGTGGTAGTATCCAGGATGGAGACGGTCATTAATGACTGGCCTTGTCTCAAACAAAAAGCACCCAAAATCATGGATCCAGTAAATATCTAATGTTTTTCTTTCCATGTTTTGTGGAATAAAAACTAGGAAATAGTGAAAACAAGTCACACAACCAAAGTAGAACCAAATACACTAAATCACAGTAAAAGACTATTTTCGTTTTCAGACTGGAAAAGCATGAGGAATGATGCTCATACTTTATACCTTCATGTAGATAACACCTGCATTTAGTTGCTAGAGGAAACAATCAATGTTTGCTTAAATCATAAATATGTAAAAGACACTATATCCTATTTTCCCAATATTTTAGAAGAAAGTCAGTTCATATTTGCTTTATTTAACCTTTTAGTTGAATCTAATTACACGTATATTTTTTTTAAAATTTTATATAGGCTTCAACATTATTTGTTAGTTGATATGCAACAGTATGCATGTACAAAAATAAATATACATAATTTTAAAAAATGAAAAATATGATGTCATCCATTTTGAACTTATTGAACCCGTGACCATGAACCACCAACAATTCTGTTCATTCACAGGTCCGGTTTTAAAAAATTGGATCAAATAACATCATAGCCATAACCAACTTTGGGCATATATATCGCCCAAAGAATTCCTTTTCCCCTTTATTACTTCACTATTGATTCACTTCCCCATTGGTTTACTTCTCTTACTCCCCTTTTTCTTACAATCTTTACTGTGTACTTAAAAGAGTTTGCTTAATAGAAATGCCGTCCGATCTAGATACATTTTCAATTCATCATAACAATAAATCTTAGGATTGAACTATAAATTAAAACAGCAATTTCAAAGGAAATGAACTATATTGCATAGCTATTAAAAGATGAGAAACTTCAAGGAATTTAAAGTACACTCTTGCAAATATAGTATTAATAAACTACCAAGAAAAAAGTAAGTTTTGCAGGGAAAACACATGGTATTTTAAATCAGGGAGAAAAAAGTAGGTAGTGTATGAGCTATACTATTGAATCGGTGAATCTAGCCAACAATGTAGTTAATAATTATTTACATATCAGCTATAGATCCCAAGTTTTGCTCCACTAAAATCAAATATGGGCGGGCTCAGAAGGAGGATATTAACAATATTTATTTTGCGCTCAGAAGTGTCATCTTATACTAACAATAATGTAGTGAAACAAAAATTGGCATTGGCTGAAATACATAAGAGTGATGAAATGTTTTCCTTGTCCATTCCCAACTGAACTAGAGGGACCTGCATTTTTTATACCCCGAAACATTTGAAAACAGGAGATATTGTGTTTCATTTGGAACAGGTTTTGAATTCATCAAGAATAAATTATTAGCATAAATTGTCTGAAGAAAACCAGATTCTAGAATAAGCCTCTTAATATCCTCCATAAATTCTCCAAGCACTCACCCTTAGTCATATATGTCTCCCAGTTCTCATATATATATAACACAGCCAGCTTACTTCTACATCCCCATCCCAACCCCAACCCCAACCACCACACGATAACTCTCACATATATGGATATAAAATTACCAAAACTTGACATATTAGAAATATTCCAGTGACTGCCGATGCTGACCTCGTCATTTTCAGGTGTAGATGGTTGACTTGCGGCCTCCTCAGGGAAGTGGTATGAAATTACAGAAGCCCATTTCAATCCACTTTTCTTGTCCTCCCACAAAGTCTATGCAGCAATCATGCACAAGAGAAACGCTTAATCAGCAAAATAAAATAAATAAATAAGATGGTACACTTGGGTCGCATTGCCATACAACAGGAACAACAACAATAAAGCCTTCATCCCAAATTTCTTGGGTACATCGCCGTGATTCCTTTTTTTTCCTCCACTTTTATCTCTAAAAATAATAAGGGCCAGTAAAGTATGCGATAAACTTTTAGGTTAAGAGAAGTGAACAGAAGATCAGGCTAAAGCACATACCTGGAGCTTTGAAGGGGGGAATCTGTGGCTCTTGGAAGAAACTAGAACATAATCTTGAAGCTTGTGCACTACGCCATTAATTCTACACGACTGATAAAAATTATTTTGCTCGGAGGTCTCGAGAATGTTACCAACCCAATCTCCAATAGAAGACTCTGGTGAATTTTGACCACAATCTCTCAATCTATTAGCAAAAGTCAAGTCACCATTTGAAGTTGCCTGGACATTGTTCCTTTCATCTAGGGTATTATCACAACTAGCTCTGGGTTCAGACGGTTCTTTCAATTGGGAATCTTCAATTGATTCATTGGTACCAAGTTTTCCATTTAGAGCAGCCTGAAAATTGCCAGAGTCGTCTAACTGAATATCATGGACAGCCTTGCATTGAGCTGATGCTTCTAGTTCCAATGGTTCCTTTGACTCATCAGTAATTGGCATAGAACTTTCATGCAGTTGGCTTGTAGAAGCTTCCTCACCAAGTACCTCTGTTTCTTTATCAAGTTTCGAGTCACTAGATAATTGAGATTGGTTAGTAGTTTCAACAAGAGACTCATGAGGCTGTTCAGAAGAGGAATGTTCTAATTTCATCTTTTGATGGGATATCTGCTCAGATTTTGATATCTGCATATCATGTGCAGATGATCCAGTATTTTTTACATCTACATCACGACTTTCACTCTTAAATTGGGGAGTAACAGCCACGTCTTTTTCCTTTTCATCCGAGTGACTTGCAGGCAGTGTATGCATCTCATCTTCGCTTTTCTTTCCACCAACAGTAGAACTAAACCCTTTTGTTTCACCTCCACCAATTACCTTTGAGTCTGTTTTTGACTCATTATGATCGCTTCCTGTGCTGGAAGAATGAACAGGATGCAGCAAGCCAGAATTTCCATTGGCTACAATTTTCTGCGGACTGACCTTTGTGTCAGGATTTTCTGTTTTCTTTTCTGAAGAATGATGAGCCGCAGCTGAGTTAGAAGAAGCCTTTGAAGGAATAGAACTCCTGGTAACACGTCCATATTTAGGTGGCAGAGGCTTACCGTTGCTTGACATCAAGCATCTTGGGCAGTGCCACTCAGCTTTAGGAATACCTTTGTTGTTATAAGATTGAAGACATTTCAAGTGTGTTCCCTTTTCACAATTATCACAAACCAACAAACTTTCAACATCCATAACAGTAATCTTGCATATTTGACAGTTTATCGGTTTGTTTGTGTAATCAGATGATGGAGGAATCCAGTCAGGATGATCAAAAACCTTGGGTTGCAATATCTTCTGCACACTCTTAGCAATGTCACTATGGTTGGTGAAAAAGGAAGGTCCGTGTACAAAAGTTAAGCCTTGAGAAGGTTGATTTCCAATTAGCAGATTGGATGGTGCACCTTGGACGTCAGGATTCAATGCATGTGGATTTCCGACCACTTGATGGGAAGACTCTGCAGCATTTACAGCATAAATATCATCAGAGTTTACCTGGACATGACCCGGTAAATTATGTGCTTGACCAAGATTATTAACGGCAGAGGATGTTGATTGTAATGTAGAATTTGCTGCATTTGGCAGATAATCAGCAGTATTACCTACAGAGAAAATAAATGTGCATGAGTGTTGATTTGCATGTATAAAAACACTACACAGGCAGCCTAATTATGCCCTCTTAGTTAAAGCAGTATATGAAACTTGGATATAACATGTCATGAACCCAGAAAAGGCAATAACTAACAAAATTAACACACTTAAAACTTGCAAGTGAAAGTAATGCAGTGGCAAAGTCAATCTACTTCATGCAAGTGACCATTGTTGCTGACTACATTGGATGTGTCCATGGGGACTTCGTAAAACAAAAGCATCTTAAAGGTGATATGATACTTATCAGTAAAACTTGCAAAAAGAACTCAATGTCTGACAAATTCAGCAGTAATACATGTATAAGTTATACAAGTGGATGACTGGATTGGCAGGCGAATTTTTCAAAACAAACTTTCCTCCGAATGTAGTTCTTAATGTAATAGAAAGATAATTTGGTACCAAACCAGATGGCTGATTCTTGAGATACAGTCAGTGGTAAAAGTTGATATATATTTATATGAAAACAGTATCTCCATATATATAGGGGTAAGGTTACGTACATCTTGACCCTCCCTAGACCCTGGCACCCTTCTTTACATATTTATATGAAAACATTAAGTAGACTCGAACCTATTGCTGACAAGATGTAAAGCGAAAAGAATGACAGCAAACTGCAAGCAAATACCTTGAACTACTTGTGTTATATGATGCGGCCCATTAACTCTTGCATCCAATCTGAGGTTTGAAGTTTCTGTGCGAGGTGATGGTAGTAAAGAGGCAGTTGTGGATGCTTTTATGGAAGCAATTGCAGGCTGTGCTTCACTGAATTGTGATTGCTTAAATGAGGAAGTTGCAGAAATATGTCCAGGAACATGCACTAGAGGTGAAACAGTCTGAAAACCTACAGAGGAAAGTGGCATAGAACTCTGCTGAAGATACTTAGGAGTCCCATGTAACATTGAACCATGGGAATCAGAAAGTGCACCAAATCCCACTTGGAGAGGTTGAGAAGAATTAATTGAAGAATGTGCAGTAATTTCCTTAGCCTCTTCCATCTGTGAACATAGACAATAAGTACAAGAAACCATTAGATACATATTCCAATGCATGGACATGTTAGATTAGTTAAGCTAGCTCTGATAACAATGCCACACAAGATAATTAAATCACAGATTTCAGCCAATACCTATTGCATTGACTCATCTAATCACTTACTAGAATCATGTTAAGGAAATTAACTCAATTTGGTTTTGAAGACAAATAATATGACAGAATATGAAGAAACACCAACAAGTTCCGGGAATTTTTTATGTAAAATGAATCACAATAAAAAGCAATTTGCGGTACTCTGGTACCTTTAAATTTAAAAGAGTAAATAGCCTATGATAAAAGAATTTCACAAAAAAAATTTAAAGACCTGATCTCATAAGTGTGGTAAACAAAAATACAATGCTTCAAAGATAAGAATGATACAAGAAATATAACCAATAATCAATCTACCAAGAAAGCTTTGTCAGGTAATCCACCAAAAACTGAATAAGGATCAAAGAAAATATAACCTCGTCTCTATAAATGTCTGACAATTACCAATCAAATGATAGTAATTAACATCTTTAAAATACTAAGTTACAGACAATGTTAAATAAAACAGCTAGTAGAAGCTTATGAGGGCCTATGGTTAACTTAAATAATAAATAAATAAAAACCTGCTGACGGATTTCAGGGTATTGAAATCAGTACTACAATAAGCAGAAGTTCTTTACTTCTACCTATCTCAAAGGCCTCGTTTGGTTCGCGGAAAGGAAAGGAAATCAATTCCTTGCTCTTTCCTCTCCTTTGGGAAAATGTAATTTCCATCGATTTTCTTTTCCGGTGTTTGGAAATGCTACGAAAATTGGGAGGAAAAGTGAATCCTTAAGGTGGGAAAGTGAATCCTGGGGTGGGTGGGAGGAACCATTTTCTCACCTATTTTCCTTTCCATTGGGGATCACTTTCCTTTCCTCCTCCATTCCTTTGGCATCCAAACATAGGAAAGGAATGACTTTTCTTTTCCAATGTCATGATTCCGCGAACCAAACAAGGCCAAAAAAGTAGGGATAAAATCCTTATTGTTGCTTGAGAATAAAAGGTCATTCTTCTAGTATATGTTGTGCAGACACATCTTCCATTATATAAACGGCTTCTAGACGGCTCAAAAATGAGCCGTCTAAGCAATAAGTAAATACTCAACCAATTAAAAATTTAAAAAATTACTTGTATTAGATAAATAAAATCTTAAACCAACTTCCATCTTATTCGTCAAAATCCTTAATAAATACTCAACCAATTGTATTAACAAAAAAAAAATAACGGAAGATTAAAATAAAATCTAAAACCAACTTCTTTCTCATCATACGTAGCCCACTCTTTTCTCCCACCAAACATAAATACTAAATTTAAAATCGTTTAAATACTAAATTTAAAAATTAATTTAAAAGAAAAATAACAAAAATATTACAAATTGTTTAACAAATTTTAATTAAAATATATTTAAATATTTGAACTAAATACATGGTATTATCTGACTCACATATCCAAAACTGTAAAAACATATCTATAATAAATTCTATTTAAAATATATTTAAATTATATTTTAAAATAATTTAAATTTTTATATAATTTTTTAATATTTTTTTATGTGCAAACGTGCAGGTAACTAGTGAATATAATAGAATACGGACATGTAGTATATATTGAAGTGTTCATGTCCTGACTACTACGTGTTTGAGACAAGATGACACAACAAGGATAAGGGTCTGATTTTTGGAGTACCATACTTCCTAACCGTTGGTAATTGTTACAAAAATAATATTAGAGGCTTGCATTATATCTCTACGTCCTACAACAACAATAGAGCCGTATCCCAAACTTTTGGGCTTGGCTGCAATGCTGCATGATTCCTTCTCTCTCGTTCAGCTCTGTTAAGTATCATCTCCTCTCTCACATTAGCAAATGTCTGGTCCTTTTTCATGAACTCGATCCAAGTTCGTATAGGTAACCCCTGAAGCCCTGACTCTACCAACTCCTTTAACTAATAGCTTGTAACTCCTAAATGCATCTATTAGTCTCTCTTGCACACATCCCAACCATCCTATCAATTTTCTCTGATCTTATTCTCGATCACAAACACACTCATTTTTTATCCAATCTTTTAATGTATTGTCACTCATCCGACTCAACATTCTCATTTCAGCTAACTCATATGTTGAACATGTGTCTGACCCATAAGCATTTACTTGTTATGAAGCACGGGTACTCCAAAATGGGAGTCGTGCGCACACTGGTACGGGTATACCTACAGGTATACGTGGGTTCGTACCAGATACATACCCAATTAATTATTATTAATTTAAAAGTTTGGTACGTAGCGGGTATGGCGCACTGTACCCATTTAGGGTCCGCTACATATACGTTTTCATTAACAAAAAGGTAAACAGTTTGTTCAGCACACTCGTTAAAAGGAACCCGACAACGCGACCCACTAACTTAAAGTTAGGATTATGATTTCTCTCTCCAGAATGATATGTGCTCCGTCTTTTAGACTCTCTCTCTCTCTCTCTCTCTCAGCGGCTGCAGTTACGATATAAGTGGATCAAGCTGCGACGAGAAGCAGCAGCCACCCCGACAGCTCCGCGATCCTGCCATTCTGATGAGCTTTTTTTCAACTTTTTTTATCAGATTTTTTTCCTTTCTTCTTGATTTTTGTTGAACTTCCATTAGCTTCCATCTATTAATGGGATGTTTAACATGTACATATGTATTATACATTATTTTTGTTGTTCAACTTTGTATAGATGTTTGACCTTGTGCGTACGAGATGTTTGAAACTTTGAACTTGTGCTTTCATTAGTTTTTCTTCAGTTTTCATTAGTTCTCAATAGCTTTCATTATTTTATTGAGTTTCATTAGTTTTCATTAATTTGATTAGATCAACATGTACAGATGTACTAGAGATTATTTTTGGTTGTTCGTTAATCTTTGCTTTAAACCCTAGAAAGAGAACTATCATGTTGAGAGTACATTCAGGTGAGCCTCGATGGGTGTTTACCCTTTTGTCTACAAAAAAAACTACAAAGGGAGACGAAATAATTTACTTGACTTCCTATTTTCTTGTGTTAATCTGGATAGGAAATGTTTGTATCTGTTGCACATGTTTACTCTGCTTACTATGTTTCTCCCAATTTGTAAGCCTTGTTGCTGCAATAGCAATGTCTAAAAGAGGTTCCTGAAAAGCTTGTTCGTCTTTTATACAAAAAATATATTAACTTGAATACTAACATACTTGAGATGAAAAGGCTTTTAATTTTAATTGTATAGGTGGCCTTCCTCCCAGTAGTGGCATCCATTCCTTCAACAGATACATTTTCGCAATTGTTATGACACATTTATTTTGAGTCGTATATATATATATATATATATATATATATATATATACACACGCGCGCTCTTAAGCATCCCCGTATGTTCCCTAAAATATGGGTTGTTGGATTGTATTTTTTTATCGTTCAGATTAGATCCTTAAACTACCCAATTTCTCGCGAGAATTTAATCTAATCTGAACGTTCAAAAAATACAATCTAACAGCTGCTAATTCGAAGAACATACGGGGATGCTTAAGAGAAGGAATCCCGATACCTCCTTATATATATATATATATATATATATATATATATATATATATATATATATATATATCATGGATTTTGTGAAATTGATATATCTTCATACCAGGTACACGCTGGATAGTATTACCTACGCTTCATAATTTACTTGTATAGAATTTATTTTTCTATAACCCCCTTAAAAGGAAAACACGATAATATAATTTCACCATATCTTCAACACTGAAACAAGTAAATCAATTTCAAGATAGGTAATAAAGACTAATTTGCACTTAAGTACCCTTTCATGCTTTGCGCATGATTGTTCAGTGTGACGGGAGATTAATAGCAGTAGTTAAGTGTAAGGGCTCCTCAGTTAATAGAGGTATATTGCACAAATATTAGGGGTTGGTTGTTGGGGTTGCAAGTGGTATTGTTGCAACCTTGTTGAAACATTTACAGTATTCCGAGAGCTTGGTTTATTGTGAAGAGTGGAAATATCGCAATAAATTTTGCAAGAACTCCCTCGAATGTTGCATCATTTGCACAATAAATTTGGTTAAAAGTTGCAAACAAACAACTTTCTATTTACCGCAACAAAAGCTGGAACCAACCAAGCATCTTAGTTAGATCATTCCGAAAACTGGATTTGTAGATCCAGAAACATCGTCTATAAGCACCAAACAACGTACTCGCAACACCAATTACATCAACAAATAGTGCCAAGTTACCACTAATTGACCAAAGTTGAAGGAAAAGATTCGACCTTTTTCTTGGTGAGCACTGGATTTGTAGATCCAGCAACATCGTCTATAAGCACCAAACAAGGTACTCGCAACACCAGTTACATCAACAAACAGTACCAATCTACCACTAATAAACCAAAGTTGAAGGAAAATATTCCACCTTTTTCTTGGTGAGCATGAGCTTCTCGGCGATGGACACCTTCGGCGGGGCCCGGAACCCTGCGGCGTGATCCCTGCCCCGGTTCAGCCCGAGGTCCTCCACGAGGACCCTGACCGCGTCGGTGGAGAAGAGGTCCTTGGGCCTGATCCCGTCCTCCACGCAGACCCTGACCAGCCTCTCCGCCGCCTCCGCCGCCATGGCCCTCTCGGCGTCGCTCGGTTCCCTCCCTCCCCTCATCTCCCCCATCGCCGAAAGCACCATCACGATCTCTGCTAGCCGCCCCAGCTCCCCGACCCTCGGCCGCTTCTTCCTAGGAGCAGCCGCGCCGTCGTCGTCTCCCATGAGAGAGAGAGAGGAAACCCTAGAGAGAGAAAGAGGATGGGGATGTTTGAATAGCTATTTGGCGGGTTTCGGAGGGATTATTTAAAAGGAGGAGGAGTTAGGGTTAAGAGATGGCGGTGAGATTTTAGAGAGGGAGGGAGGGAGGGAGGGAGGGAGATTAGGAAGCGAAGAGAGGAAAATTTTAAGAGAGAGAGAGGGGTTGGTTGGCGGACGAGATTTGGCTCTGGGTTATGTATTGGAGGCTTGACACGTGTGCTTTAAGACACTGTTTTTTATTCTTCGTTTTTCTACTAGACGTGGGCTTAGGAATCCAAACCCAAGACTAGGCCTGTTTATAATTACATATTAATAAAAATAAGAGAGGTTGTTGTTTGGTTTTCCTAAGTAGTTATCAATAAGGCTGTGTTTGATTGGATTTTTTTTCCTGAAAAATATTTTCATCACAAATTTTTCGTCAATTGTAGTGTTTGATAGCTAATATATTTTTCATTGAATCATTTTCCAAAAAACTACCATTTTCTATATTTCTCTCTAAAATGGTGGAAAATAAAACTTGTCCAACCAATAGAAAAATATAATCTTCCATGCAAAATGATATTTTCGGTGGAAAATAATGGCAAACAAACACAAAATTATGTTTTCCACGAATTTTTTTTAAAAATTTCATGAATTTTTTTCCTAGAAAAATAATTCCATGGAATTATTATTTTTGTCGCATATTTTTCACCTTGCAATCAAACGCACCATAAATGGTCTATTGTTTGCTCTTCCCAAGTAGTAAACAACTACGGAACTATTTTTTGCTCTTCCCAAGTAGTATAAAATATGTGCAACGTACATGCGTATATACTATACTACTATATAATATGAAAAGTTTGAGGTTTCATCGTGAAAGTTTTTGTTCCAAAAATGTTCTTATCTATATTTACTAATTAAAATAGTTTATTAAATTTAACATTAGTAGTTAGGTAATTACGTATAGAAACAAAAATAAAAGGGACTGTTGTTTGTTCTTCCCAAGTATTCAATAATTAAGGGGCTATTATTTTATCTTCTCAAGTAATAAAAGTTTACAAGATATTGTTTGTTCTTCCTAATTAGTTCGAAATGCATGCAACCCACGTGCATATATACTAGTGTATATAATAATGTATATGTTTTGAACATGTATTTAACTTTTATTCTCTAAAATGGTAAGATATTTGGCGCGAAAAGAAAAGGATAATCCATATCATCTTGACTTGGTTCTGCTTCTCCATTTTTTTAACAATATCGAGTCGGACTATTCTCCTATCAGTATGTAATCGAACATAGCTCTTCTTCTTCTTCTTTTTATTTTACTAATTTTAATGGCTAAATATTAAAAAGGAGAAGCGAGAAACTATATTATAATACTAATAAAAATTACTTAACTATATAACTAAATCTGTAGTTATTTATTACTGCCACTTATTTAACCTAATATTGAGTAAGTATTAATAATTGATATATATAAATGATTCATTAATCAATTATAACAAATGATCAAATAATGATAAAGTTATTACTAATTATTTAACTTATTAAAATTATTTAATATTAACAAAATATTTGTAATATTTTTTTATTGAATAATACAAAAAATTATGTATTTCCAGTTACTTATTTGTATACTAATTAATTATCATAATTGTTGAATAGTATAATTAATCAATTACTTTAAAATAATAATTAACTATTATATTTAATTTAAAAATTACTAATGTTACTTTTTTTTAAACGAGAATAATTCTAAACAGCACAAAAAGTAACTTTTCGTTATTAGTTAATGTTTAATTACTAATTAGTTGTTATTAATAATTAATCATATTAATTACCTAAAATGAAATAATATAAAAATGAATAATCATGAGAGATCCCAACCACATCCTAACCAAGAAGAAAAAAAGTTTCCAACAGAAAGTGCACATGCAATTATAACTCTTAGGGGGTGTTTATGGTGGAAAATAAAATTTCCATATTTGTTTATGTTAGAAAATTAATTTCAAAATTATGAATACTCGAATAAATAATTTACCAAAAAATATAAGAATCTTACCTTAAAGAATAGGAGGGGTTTTTTTCCCGGACAAAATTGTGGTTGTGGTTGTTGTTACTTTTATTTTTATTTTTTTATTTTTTTTATTTTGTTCCTTTTCATTTTTAAGTTTTTTCCTTTTTTTTTTTTAGTTTTTGTCTATTTTTTTTCATGTTTTTAAGAATGATTTTTCTTTTGTTTTTCAGTTTTTATCTTTTTTTATTTTTTAAGAATGATTTTTTGTTTTCTAATTTTTCATTTTGTTCAAGATTTGTGGTGTTGTTTTTGTTGTTGTTTTTTTGGGTTTTTTCACAGTTTTTGTTATCCCATTTTCATTTTTTTTCCAAAAATATTTATATATTCATCAAATATAAAATATAATTTCTAGGAGATTTAATTATCCAAAATTTGATTTTCGAAAATATAGAATAGCCGGCTATATTGTATTTTGTACACCAAACGTCCCCTTAGTTCCAGTTGACCAAAACAACCCCTCTCCCCCCCCCTCTCTCTCTCTCTCTCTCTCTCTCTCTCTCTCTCAAAATCTGTAATTAGTTGCAATTCCACCTTCACTTTTTTACATCTAAACAATCATTTGATTGTAATTTGATCAAACTATAGCTAAAAATTCGATTTTCTTGTAAAAAAAAAAAAAATTTAATTTTGAATGAATTATGCGCCGAGCTCAGCTACAGTATTTAGGTAAGTCGTTTTTTATGTGGAAAGTTTTTGAGTACCTAAAATGTTTGGCATTTGCCAAGTCTAAGGTACGAAGGAGAGAACATGCTGAAAGTACCCTCTATATATTGAAATCTCATAAATTCTAGGAGAGTCCATGTGATTGAAGATCTTGGAACCCTCCTAAATTCCATCCAAGATGAACTAGAAGACAAATATTACTATTTTTAATTGTAACACGAGGAAACGAAGAAGTTTGTAAAAACTTTCTTTCTCAGATGTTGTACAATGTGACCTGAATCCTAGTAAGAGAGTCACCCTCGTCACTCTTCAATGCCAGATTAAAATTACACTAGTTCACTACACAAGAAAGTGCTAATGATATGTCCATAAAAGAATCAACGTTAATTATGGTCCGAGGAGTATTTAGTTTCAAAATTTTCTAATGGCCATTAGTCAGGTATAAGGATGATTACCCTTGATAAAACCAAGATGCTCCCCGGTTTAAGGTTTTGAATATATCCTTGATGCGACAGCCATATTCCATCACAACCAGTTCCACAGGCCGCATGGGAGCTGAAATTCTCTTTAAATAGAGGCTCTCGTCTTTCATTTGAGTTTTTGAAAAAATTGAGAGAGAGAGGAAAACCGAGAGCACCAGCAGGACCTGCGGCAGCAGTTAGCATCCTTCCAAAAGAGTATTCCAAGTGATCCGAAGGTGACCAAGAGCGTTCCAGAAGTTATCGTGTGGGCTTGCTGGATCCTGGGGGCAGATCGTTGTATAACGCGAATCTTGTCTTGAGCTCTGGTGGTTTCGATCACCCCAGCAGGAATTTTCTTCTTTGTATTTCTGTTCTTGTTCCCGTTCTTCTTGGTGTAGCGTCTGCGAACGTAAAGAGAAGAAAGGTTTTCTGATTCTTGTTGTATTTGCATTTTCTTTGGGTCGTTAGTTTGTAATATGTTCCTAGTTTAGTGTTTCTGTGGGGTTGTGGGTCACTGTAGGAGAACTCTTGTGTGAATCTCAGTGCACCAACTTCTCTTCTGGAGTTTGTAGAGACGAATTTTTGTGTGAGTCTCTACTTTGTGGCTATCTCTTTTCCTTTGATCTGACTTCGAAAATAACAATAATCAATACTCCTACAATTGCCAAGCAGACACTTAGATTACGAGGGAGTGACTTCTACAATGTTGTTCTGTTTATCCGATTTATTCGGTTTGTTCGATTGGACTATTGTTATTGTTTAATGGATCGGATCCAAAGTTAGAATAATGGTTAAATTATATTAAAAATTATAATTTTATACACACATTTGTTATATTTCAAAAGTTGTGTCCAATGTTGGACTTTACAACATATATATATAATTATTGTCTTCAAAATATACACATTTTTAATCACAAAATATAGAAAGAATTAAAATATTTACATAATTTATATATCTTATTTGATTTTTGATTTTGGACCAAAATCGAAATCCAAAACCGAAACCGAATAAAAAAATTTGTATTTTCAAAATCGATACAAAACCAAAATTTTATCAAACCGAACCGAATTTCGGTTCGATTTTCGGTCCAAAACCTAATAATTGTCATCCCTAGTTGGTAGAAAGAGGTTTTTTTTTTTTTTTTTTTTTTTTTTTTTTTTTTTTTTTTTGAAAATTTGGGTTTTGCCAAGGCTCGAGGTACGAAGGAGAAATAACATGCTGAAAATAGTATCTTGATGCACTCTCTAGATATTGAAATTTCTCTTCTTGCTCTCTATTATTCTTTTTAATTATCATGCTCTGTTTCAAATTGTTTCAATTATGTAGTTAAGACAGAATTCTTAGAAGCAATTATTCCATGATCTTTATGCAGACCTCAAATTTTCCTCCCAATCTGTCAAAATGTCTAAACCTTTGATTTCTTTGATACAATTTACTTATAGTTCTTCTATATATCAAGAAACATTCAGCTAGCTTCGCTTTTATTCCACAGTGAATTTTTATTTTTTGGGATTATTGAAGAAAATTTTTCTACTTACATTACATATTACATGTGGCAATGCAATTGTAGCCTACGTCCGATCCTCAACTTTTTAATGTACTCCGGGACAAAATTTCAAAATGATGTCCCTGATCAAACAAAGATAAGAAATTCTTTAAGAAAAAAAAAAAATTAGGCAATGATATATGGTGATTAAAAAGGATTACAGTCGAAGGAAAAAAAAAAAAAATTTAAGTCACAAGGTATTGTCCGGGCTAGACTACAACTCAAATAAAGTAGTACAACAAGGAAAAACGTTTATATTGGCAACAAAACATTTCACTTCAAGAAACAAAGTTTTATAGTTATTTAATTTAAATGTCTACATGACATTCACTCCATCCTTGATATACATCTGATCTTCTACATGTTCGAGAATTAACTCAAGCAAAAATCAACATTTACACTTAAAAAACATTTCTTGCAAAACCTAAGTTGTATGAAATCTCACAGATAAATCTCGTACCTTTAGAAGCAAAATTATCAATTATATCTCCACAAATAGTGTTTTCAAATATATCATGATTAATACAAATTATTGCTAATATATCTTGAGACATGGTGGTCCACAAATAAGACTTCAATAATTTACCTGGAAAAACTTTTTTTTTCGTAGATACAACAGTTTATTTACTACTGCACGAGTTTTAAAGTATTTTTGTAAGTTTTAAATTATAACGTAATTACGATTACATGAGTGAGTTTTATGATACAATTGATTTTAAAAAGAAAATGATGTAATGGATTCAAGTTTGTAATGACCATTACGTCTCATCTATTTTTATTTTTGTCCAACCAAATCCAAACATATAAATTAGATTTACAATGGAATGTCAATTACATTCGTTGGTCAACCCTATAGACCAAACATACCCTAATTGTTAATGACATGGTTTAAAAGTAACAGAACTCGCTCTTGCGGTCAGTGAGAGGCAGGACCGACCATGAGTTCATGGGGGTCCGGAACGAACTTTTAAAATGGGGTCACCATTCATAATGTAAAAAATAAATAAAATAAAAGTAAAATAAATAAAATGTCTCCACCAAAATTTGAATTAGGAGCCTCTTGAGTGCAACTCTAACATAATAACCACTATACCACAATTGTTTTGTGAAAAGAATGACCCATGGTACATACTAGTTTTATTTTTGTTACAAAATTATTTATATATATAAATAAATAAAAATTTGGGCCCTCCTCATCCATGGGGCCCTAGACGGTCGCCCTGGCTGTCCTGGGCCAGGGCCGGCCCTGGTGGGAAGAGGTATAACCTCCCTGGTTACACGAACTGTCTCAAGATCAAACTGCGGAAGAGGTGGAGGATAGTGGGCCCAAATAACATACAATGCAGCATGCACAAAATCATGTACTTGTTGTCGGACATATAAAAAAAAGACATGGCTTAAAAGTTTCATGGTAAGTGAGTAAGAAAATAAAATAAGATACTGAATAATATAAAATAATGTGTTAGAGTATCATAGCGTTGTTTTTAGAATTAGATTTTCAAATGTCAATATCTCATAATATCCATGCAAACAGAGGGACTACATAAGATATCCACAACTTATCGTTGTCAATATCTATCTTATAGCATCTGACATGTTTGTATGTGTTTTACAAGATATTAACGTTAGGGGATCCAAATTCTCGTACTTCAGTACAATTTAGCCTTTTTCAATAATATAAAATATTCTTAGGGCTAATTTGTAATTAAATATTATAATTTTTTTTTTATCAGCACTAATCAGTATTATTATTATTATTATTTTAACAATATTCATATACATTTCTAAATGGCTAGTTTGTACTTGAGTACCCTTTGTAATAAGAAAATCTTTTTTTTTTTTCCTTTAAAAGAAAAGAAAACCAATAACCACTTCCCCCTCCAGTCACCGCCTCCCTTTGCTCTTCCAATATCGTACCCCCGCTCGTTGGCCGTGTTGCCAGCAATTAATAACATGCACTTGGCTGTCACATGATCATGCGATTGATTGAATTGCTTCGTTCCTTGATAGGTAGATTTTTGAAATTTCAAAGGGACGCAAACGCAAACGGGATGTACTAACAGTAATCAATATAGAAAAAGAAAGAAATAGAATTAAGCAAATAACCGACAGCAATGGAATCTGTAGAGGAAGAAATTGTTTCTCACAAAGTCAAGAAGAACCGGCGAGTAAGAGAGAATCGTTGCGGCCGCCTCCCATTGGACATCATCCATGATATCCTCTCACGTCTGCGAGTGAAGACTCTCTGCAAGTTCCTTTGCGTCTCTAAATCATGGTACGCTCTCATATCCGACCCCCTCTTTCAGTCGTCACACGACCTTCGCGCAAAAGAAAACCCTTTGGTCATTCTCTCAAACAGTATCGGCGGCGCTGTTCGTGTCTCGCTGCTGGACTCCGAAGGCAACCTAGTCGAAAAATCGACAATCGAGAAAGAAGCGAGCAGCGTCCACAGTCCATTAATGGGTTGGTGGTCCACAATATCTCCGGATCTGGTGTTCTTCGACGAGTTTTACAATGTCTACGTACACAATACCTTCACCAGGGAGCTTGTCAAAATGCCGAGGACGAGAAATTTGGTAGATAGATGCGTCCTGGCCCATGCCCCTTCCACCAAACAATACAAGCTGTTAGCAATTGGGTTTAGTAACTCGTTCGCCACCGGAGAATCCTACCAATACGAAGTGATCACCATCGGCGATGACTGCTGGAGGACGGTGAGCAACCCTCCGATCCCGATAAGCGCATACTTTGGAGGAGTCCATACGGAAGAAGCTATCTATATGATGCCCAGATTCGACAACGATGATCCATACGTCAAGGGGATCGTTCGGTTCGATCTCGAGCGAGAGGAGTGGTCCGTGGTCCCAGCCCCGCCCGGTCCCAGTTTCCACGGACGGAACTCGTGCATCTTAAGAGGGACGGGAGAGCAAGTACGGGTGGCGGAGTGGAGCTCGCTCGGGGAGGAGGAGTTCGACTTGTGGTCGCTCAAGGACCGCGACAAGGGCGTATGGATGAAGGAGTATTGCAAAGTTCGAATGGATCCTCGCTCCTGTCATTCCTTGCTCCCCGTTGCGATCGACAACAATGGCAGAGTCTTGATACAAATGTGTGACCTGCTTGCAGATCCTTGCAAGTACAATATACTGCTGTATAACTCTGATGGACGCAGAAACGACTTTCAAGTTATTTCGGAGGACGAACGTTATAATTTAGACGCAATCAGTTTTTACGTGGAAAGTTTTGAGAAGCTGAGATGCTTTGCTTTTGCCGAGGCTCGAGATACCTCGAAGGAGAAAGAACCTGATGAAAGTACTGCTCACTAGATATTGAAATTTCTCTTCTTGCTCTCTATTATTATTCTTTTTAATTATCATGTTGAATTTCAAACAGTTTCAATTATGTAGTTGAGAAATAGTGCAATGCAGCATGCGCAAAGTCCCGTGAGAAATGCCATGCCACATCAAAAAAAAAAAGTTGCTTCACAATTGTTGGGATAACGGTTGAGAGGCGTTTTTAAAGTATTGGTTATGAGCTGTTATAAATGATCGATTTTGGGTTGTTTTAAGTAGTGATTTTTAAATCAGTTCCATCTATACTGTAATTCATTAGTCAACGGTACTTAAGTGCCTTCAGATTACCGCTAGTTGGGATCCGGCCCCTATAGCTAACCCAAGATGATCAACACTTTATTGAATAATGATTTGTTAAGGTCTACTTGCAATTATTTTTATAATACAACAGTGCATCTAAGTCCTACTTTTGACTTAAAGTTGACTACTTTTAGTAAGCACTACTGGTTTTTCTAATTGTTTCAAAACTATGCCACTTAGTCTTAATTTAAAATTTAGACTTCTGACTAGTTGCAATGATATGCATTTTCTACTATATAATTGGATGCTCAACTATGATTGGGATATCTGAGAGAAGTTGTTTCATTATCTCTTGCATATGACTAAATGTGCATATTCATTTATGCTTCTCAAGTATTATTGTTACCCAATGTTTCTATATTAATGTACTGCATCTAGTTTCCTACAATTGGTATCTAGTTTCTAATTGGTAAGTATATGGTTATGATATGCATGTCATTATTCTACATATGATTATATTCTAGCTACATACTCCTAATTTACCACATGATCATATTATATGCTTTATGTTACTCACATTGTCTTTATGATATATTCTTCGTTTGAGGGGGAGCCGTAAACAATATATTTTGACAAAGGAGGAGAAATATGTCAAATATGTGCATATTCGCCAATGTCGTACTACGGGGGAGCTTATGCACATGTAGAAGCTTCAGTAAATATTTGTATAAATATCTCCTATTACGGATAAGCTTCTTCTTTTTTATCATGTCAAAGGGGGAGAAGTAAGTTTAAGTATGTAAGTATATGTTTAAGTAGTATACGTATAGTAATTTGTGCTTATTGTTTTTGATATATGCATCGATTATATATGTCTTAAACTTAACTGATTTTTCATAATAAAAAAGTGGAAGGTTGTTGGCCCAATATTTATGTTGAGTTTTTGAATATGGCTAATCGATTAAGTTTAGCATTATGGTAATCAATCAATCATTATATTATCTTCTACTTAAACTCATCATTGTTCAGATATGTAATATTTGCTTCTGTATATTTTCTTGTTCGTCTAACATGTACTTGCAGAAAGCAATAAGCAAGATCAGCAATGGACATATGCTATATGACGATGAGCCAAATACGACGTTATACCAGAAGATTCCGTCCAACCGTCTACGACTTATCTGGAACCTCTCACCCGGGGGTTCCGCTGTCCGGTCAGTAGACGGGGGTCGAAGGGGCAGCGCCCCTCGTGGAGGTTCGGGGACAAAGTCCCTGAAAGGTATTCAGATTTCCAGATCTGGTTATCTTTGGACGATTGTCGTCAAGGAAAAAACGTCTTCAAGTCAGCAGATGTTTTAGAAGTTTGGGGTCATCAGTGCTCTTGGTTTTCAAATATAATCTTTTATTTATTTGAGTCTAGGACTAATGTAAGCTGAGTCGCACTGGCAAATCCAAGTATCTATACTCAGATACCTAGTCCACTCAAATAAACCAAAGAACCTATCCACAAAATCAGGCCACATTCATTAACAAAGTCTACCATACTTAGAAACCGAACTCGGGTCGAATTTGCCCCAAACTCTGACCGAACTCTGTTACCCTTTTGGTATAAAATCAACCAGTTCAATTAGCTTCTGATTTCTTGGCCCAACGGTTGAAAATTTGAATTAAACCCCATCCAAATTCTGGTCGAATTCTGTTTGCCAACACACTATAAATATGATTAGAATTCTACATTCCTACTCACTCAACCATTCTCTATCTTTCTATCCTATAGTGAGTAAACCCTCAGAGCCTAAACTTTCTTATCTCCAAGATCAACTCCCTAGTCTTCTAAGTGCCAAGTGCGGTCTCGGTCTAGAAGTCTACAGAGTTGTAAAGAGCTTGGTTCATCAAGCCCCTCTTCTGTGTGAAGTTACAAGCCTTCGGGTCAAAACTCGTGGTGTGTGAAGTTGCGAGACTTCGGATCAAACCTCGGGGTATAAAGAAGTGGCAAGCCTTCGGATCAAAGCTTATGATTCACTATTGGTGATTATAGTGGATAAAACTCCGAGCTTAAGTTCTCGAGACTGACTAGTCCTCTCAGAGGGAAATCAGTATACATCTTGGTGTTTATGTTTGCTTTATCTCTCTACTTTACTGTCTTTATATACACTGTTAGTTAGCAACTGCCTTCACTCTGCATAATTTTTAATTGGGTAGATTATTCTGCTGCACTCTATTCACCCCCTCTAGAGTTGTCTTACGGTCCTACAAGTATTTGTGTAAATGACATTGATCTTATCTGGCAACACATCGAATTTGAAATAATTATATTGATTGTAGCTAAATGTTTATATAACTTTTATAGTTTGAATGGCTACCAATTAATTATTATATTATTTTTGAATAACTATCATATATGCTACTACTTTCCATATTAGCTATCATTAATTTTATATAATTATTTTCCATATGGATTCCTTATTGTAATTAGATACTACATATAATGGATTGTCTATAAGTATACTAAAATGTAATGACATGTTAATACTTATTAACTATATTAGATTATTTTTACATATAATTTGAATAACTAATGTTTATGTTTTGAATGTTTTGTATGGCTATCAATTAATTGTCATATAATAAAAATGATCGTCTTTGAATAACTACCATATATGCTAATAATTAGAATGGTTATCAATTAAATTTTTTAAACATATTTAATTGTCATATACTAAATATAACCAATGGCATGATTTGAATGTTAAACGGATTTAATTGTCCAAAGTTGGTTTTGTCAAATTAAACGGATTTATACAATATATTAATTTTTATAAACGAATTTAATTGTCATATACTATAAACGAATTTAATTTTCATATAATCTGAATAACTACCATTTATGCTTTGAACTTTTTGAATGACTATCAATCAATTGTCATATACTAAAAAAGATCGACGACATGATAATTCCATATTAACTTGTGATTTGAATGGCAATTAATTAAATTTTCATATGCTAAAAATAACAAATGACATGATAATTCCACGTAAGTTTTTAAGTTTTTGTCTACTACTTCTATGACAATTAAAATCGTTTATAGAAATTAATATATTGTATAAATCTGTTTAATATTCAAATCCGTTTAATATGACAATTAAATTTATTTAATATTCAAATCGTGTCATTGGTCATTTTTAGTATATGGTAATTAAATTCATTTATAAAAATTAATTGATAGCCATTCAAATTATTATTATTATATATGGTAGTTATTCAAATAATGTCATTAGTCATTTTTAGTATATTACAATTAAATTCATTTATAAAAAAAGTAATTGATAACCATTCAAATTAGTAACATATATGGTAGTTATTCAAAGACGGTCATTTTTAGTAGATGAAAAATAATTGATAGTCATTCAAAGCATAAATGGTAGTTGTTCAAATTATATGACAATTTAATTCGTTTATAGTATATGACAGTTAAATCCATGTATAAAAATTAATATATTGTATAAATTCATTTAATATTCAAATCATTTAAATATATATAAAAAAATGTTATATCAAAATTTTAAATTAAATTAAAATTTCTCATTTTCTTTCCTCCATTTATTTGTTAAGATTTTTTTAAAATAAAATCGGGCCAACCTGGCCCAACCCTAAACCAGCCCGGACCCAACCCGGTTCGGCCCATCCTGTCTCCGACCGGGTCATGGATTCGGACTGGGTTTCCATTTCTTTCTTCCGGGTCGACCCACTTCCTCTCTCGGACTGTCCGATCCGAACCGAAACCGGTCAAATCCGGTCAGCGCGAACCTCGGTCCGACCCATTACACACATTGAATAGTATCCCCACTGGTTGGCCATGCTGCCAGCAATTAATAATAAAACAAAGCTACAGGAACCGAGAGCGGGACTGCAGTTTAAACCGCGGTGCCACGTGTCCACTCCCCATTGGTCGGATCGGCTGACGTTAGCAGGGATGCTGATGTTTGCGGCAGGAACCCGACAAATGAGGAGGGAACACGCGGTCTGTTATGCATTAATGTTAATAATATGCACTCGTTATTTTATTTTATTACTAATTATTTCGGTCCTTGATAGGTAGATTTTTGAAATTTCGAAGCCAATAAAGAGAAAACCAACAAGAACCCTATAAACAAGAAGTACCAGCAATGGAATTTGTGGACGAAGAGCAAAAAAATCACAAGAAATCAAGAAGACATGGCGAAGAGCAAAAAAATCACAAAAAGTCATCCTCTCCCAATGGACACCATCCATGATATTCTGGCACGTCTCCGAGTGAAGTGGAATGTGTGGACGAAGAGCAAAAAAATCACAAAAAGTCGAGAAGACATGGCGAGTAAGAGAGAGTGTCGTCTTCCAATGGACACCATCCATGATATTCTGCTACGTCTCCGAGTGAAGACTATTTGCAAGTTCGGTTGCGTCTCTAAATCATGGTAAGGGGATCTATATGATGCCCGAATTCGACAATGACGATCCACATGGGAAGGGGATCGTTCGGTTCGATCTCGGCCTAGAGGAGTGGTCCGTAGTTCCAACCCTGTCAGGTCCTGGACGAAACTCTTACATTATAACAGGAACGGGAGACCAACTATGGGTGGCGGAGTGGAGTTTGCTTGGGGTGTGGTCACTCAAGGACCGCGACAATGGCATATGGAGGAAATAATACAAACTTCGGATGTTGTCCTTCCTGGATCTTCACCCTTGTCATTCCTTGCTCCCCGTCGCGATCGACAATGATGGCAGAGTCTTGATATATACGTGTGACCCGCTTGCAGATCCACGCAAGTGCAATATAGTCTCGTATAACTCTGATGGAAGCAAGAACTTTCAAGTAGTTCTGGAGGATGAGCGTTATAATTTAGACAGAATCAGTTTGTACGTGGAAAGTTTCGAATACCTAAAATGTTTAGCTTTTGCCCAGGCTCGAGGTACCTCGAAGGAGAAAGAACCTGCTGAAAGTACTCAATAGATTTTTTTTTTTTTTTTTTCGATGCAAAGTACTCACTAGATATTGAAATTTTTCTTCATGTTCTCTGTTAGTATTATCTTTAATTGTCATGTTCTACTTCAATCAGTTTGTATTATGGAGTTAAGAAAGAGTTCTTAGAAGCAACTTTTGGCTTTGCTTTAGCAAAAGCTCAAGTTTCTTCTTTTCTTTAGTCCCACATCGGATGGGCCAACTCCTTCTTGTGTACATATATTAGTTCCTCTTCTTTGCTCTCTTAAAGTTGTTTTGTGGGGAACCCCTTGGACCACACGTGCGCTGCCGCCGCCAGGCCCGGCCAGGTTTGGCCGTAGCAGAGATATATTACATTTCAATAACCAAAGCTTCATACCTTTCTAATTTTAATGTTCACATCTCCATCCTTGATATGTAATTGATTTTTCAAACTTTTACATTCTCCAAAATTAAAACAAAATTCTACGTGCTCCAAAATTAACGCAAACAAAAAAAAATAAAAAAAATACACTTACCTGGAAAACTAAGTAGTATTGAAATCTTGCACAGAAGTATCATCGAAAATGTACAAGTTTCTTCTAGTACATCTTGTAATTCTTTAAAATGTCCAGTGTATCTTCCACATTTTGAAATTATAAAAAGTATTATAACATGGATTACTAAAGGGTTTAATTTTTACTTTGTATTTTAGTCTCACATTGGTTAGAGATTAGTATTATATCTTCATTGGGTTGTATAAATAAGACATTTGCCTCCCACTACGGATTTACACGAATAAGAAATCTTCTCTCCTATTTTCTTCTTCCTTCTTCTACGTTTATTCTAATACGTTATCAGCACGAAGCTCTAACGAAAAAAAAATAAGCGAGAGCATCTCAGTGAAGCCGCCATTTGCGGATTCTCCACTTCGGTAATAACACTCCGATGTTAATCACATATAGATCTTTCGGAGAGAACGCTGGAGTTATTCTTTATTTCTTTATTTCTTTTATATATGTTAATACATTCAGATCAAAACCATCAGAGATCTGATGACCATGAACATGAATTGTTTGGTCTATATATATAAGACTTCTGGAACATCATTGTTCGAAACATACCATATGTGGTATTTTTGAAAGACTTCCTAAACATAATCATTGTTCGAAGCATACCATGAACATCTAGTGTTTGGTATTTACCTACGACTTCTAGAACATCATTGTCCGAAGCATACAATGAACAAGATTTGTTTGGTATAAATAGACTTCTGAAACATCATTGTTTGAAGCATACACCATGAACATGAATTGTTTGGTGATTTACCAAGTTCTTATGTTAACTTGTTATTATTGATCTTATATAGCAATATGTCGAGCCTCACAAAGCATGATTTCAAGCCTCTAAACTTAGAAGGCCAGAACTTTCTCAACCAGAGATTGGATGTTGAATTGCACCTTCAAGCCAAAATCTTATGTGACGCAATTATGGCTGATAAGCCAATATCTGCACAAGATAAATTGAAGGCTTTAATTTTCCTAAGACATCATATTCATGATAATCTCAAGGCTGAGTACTTAACAGTCAAGGACCCCTTGGTGCTATGGAATTCTCTAGCTGAGAGATATGATCACCAGAAAATATACTACCAGGTGGACTCCATGAATGGCTCAATCTATGTTTCCAAGATTATAAGACAGTTGCAGCCTATAATTCAGCTATGTTCAAAATTACTTCACAATTGAAGTTATGTGGTGAAGAAGTGACAGAGCATTCCATGCTAGAAAAAGCATTCACCACATTCCATGCGACTAATATGACCCTACAACAAACGTATAGGGAGATGAATTTTAAGAAGTATTCCGAATTCATTTCTGTTTTACTCGTGGCCGAAAAAATAATTATTTATTAATCAAAAACTACACTAGTAGACCAACTGAGTCTACACCAATTCTAGCTGAAGTGAATGCGACTAGTGCTCGAAAAAATATGACCAATATTAAGGGTCGAGGAAATCACAGAGGTAGAGGGTATGGACGTCGTGGAAGCAAAAGAAATGGCTACAATCTGGGTCCAAGGAACGATACACAATTCAAAAATAAGGGATTTAATCATCGAAGAAACAATGTCCAAATTTCCAATCCAGCTGCTCCAACTGATATTTGCAAACATTATGGAAGAGCTGGTCATTGGATGCGAAACTGTCGAACCTCACAAAAAAAAGTGGACGAGTATGAAGAATCAAAGGGTGTGGAGACTAATCTCATGGAGGGTACAACACAAATGGATTTTAATGATTTCTTCCAAGATAAGGATGAAAACGCAATTTCGGAAGACCAGTTCAACGCCATGATAGGCGAAGTCAATGAATAGTTATTGTATGCTTATCTAAGTTTATTTACTTTTCACTTTGAATAAATTGGTCATTATATGATCAATAGTCTAGGTAGTTTACTTTCTTTGAAACAGTTTCATTTAGATTTATATCAAGTTGTAATAATTGACAATATGTCAAGTTTAACCATTTACTAGTATATTAATATATTATTAATTTTTGTTTTTGACAGGTATGGACAATGATGATGGTATGCTTGATAGATAGCACAACAACTCACACTATATTGAAAACTAGAAAGTTTTTCACAACATATGCCTCAAACACTGCCAAGGTGACCACCATTGCTGGACCCGTGCTGATTATAGAAGGTTATGGTAAGGCCGATGTTGTGTTGCCAAATGGAACACATTTAGTCATTCGAAATGCATTATTCTCTAGTAGATCTAATAGAAATCTACTCAGCTTTAGAGATATTCGAATGAACGAATTTCATGTTGAAACCATGAACGATGATAGTAAATAATATCTTTGTATCACCTCTAATGTTGGAAGCAATAAGCTCACATTAGAAAAGTATAAGTTAATCTCCTTGGGGCTATATTAGTCTACTTGGGGCTATATCAAACTACTCTTAAGGTAGTAGAATCTCACCCCATCACTAGCTTTTGGCTAAATGATCCAAGAAATCTAATCCTTTGGCATGATAGATTGGGTCATCCAGGATCGACTATGTTGAGAAAGGTCATCAACAAAATCAATGGACAATTTATCATACCAAAGTCTTTTCTTTCCTACTGAACATTTATGTGTAGCTTGTTCACAGGGTAAACTCATTACAAGACCTTCACTTCTCAAAATAGCTTCTGAATCACCACATTTTTCTTCAGAGAATATAAGGTGATATTTGCAGACCAATTGATCCTGCTAGCGGACCTTTCAGGTATTTTATGGTTCTAATAGATGCTTCTAGTCGATGGTCAAAGGTTTACTTACTCTCATCTAGAAATTTTGCCTTCTCCAAGCTACTTTCTCAGTTGATTAAGCTTAAGACTCATTTTTCTGACTAACATGTTAGAACGGTTCGACTTGATAATGCAGCTGAGTTCACTTCCTGTACTTTTGATGATTATTGTGCTTCCGTAGGAATAGAAGTTGAACATTCTGTCACTCATGTTCAAACCCAAAATATTTAGCGGAGTCCTTGATTAAGCATTTTCAGCACATAACAAGGCCTTTACACATGCAATCAAACTTACCCGTTTCAGCTTGGGGACATGCTATATTACATGCTGCTAAATTGATCTTGTTAGGCCAACTGCATATCATGAATTTTTACCATCACAACTTGTGACAGGTCATCAACCTAACATCTCTCATTTGCGTAAATTTGGTTATGATGTTTATGTTCCTATTCTCCCTCCCTCGGCGCTCTAAAATGGGACCTCAGCGCTGTTTAGGAATTTATATTTGTTTTGATTTGCCCTCAATCATTAGATATTTGGAACCTTAACTGGTGATATTTTTACTACTAGATTCGTAGACTATCATTTTGATGAGACTAAATTTCTGTCGTTAGGGGAAGATAATAAAGAAAAGAATATTCTTACAGAACCATTCGCCACAAATAAACGACATAAATTATCGTGGGATAATCTCACTCTATCTCATCTAGATCCTTGTACTAATCAATGTGAAACTGAGGTACGAAGTATATTGCATCTACATGAGATTGTAAATCAAATGCCAGATGCATTTACTGATGCAGCTAAAGTGATTAAATCACATGTGCCCGCTGCAAATGCGCCAGCTTGAATTGATATTCCTGTAGAAAAAATAGTAGAGTGGCTAATGAATCTACTGCACACCAGAAGTGTGGTAGACCTATAGGTTCGAAGGACTTAGTCCCTAGAAAGAGAAAATGTCCAAGTAACGCTCTTAAGGAGGTTACACATAACTCTCAAGAAGAGGTTATGAATGATAGATCCATACTCTCTGAAAATCCAGAAAAGGTTATTGTCTTAGAAAAGACACAAGCCCAAGAGGAGGCTCGGGTACCTGAAAGCAAAGCGATCTCTATGTTTTATACATAAACAAGAGATGTATGGGATCGCAAAGATATAACAATAGATGATATATACTCATTCTCAGTAGCTACTAAAATATCTAAGGGCATTGATGACACTGAACCACGTAGAATCGATGAATGTAGACAAAGAAAAAATTGGCCAAAATGGAAGGATGTTATTCAAGCAGAATTGGATTCTCTTAATAAATATGGAGTGTTCAGACCAATAGTACAAATACCAAAAGACGTCAGACCAGTAGGTTACAAGTGGGTGTTTGTAAGAAAGCGGAATGAAAAGATTAAAATTGTTTGATTTAAGGCATGATTAGTGGCACAAGGGTTTTCTCAGAGACTCGAGATTGATTACGAAGAGACGTATTCTCCCGTAATGGATGCAACAACGTTCCGTTATTTGATAAGTCTGACAGTTGATAAAAAAATTGGACATAAGACTTATGGATGTTGTAACAGCGTATCTATATGGTGATTTAGATAGCGATATCTATATAAAAATTCCAGATGGATTTAACCTACCCAGCTCAAAAGCTAAGAACATGCATTCCATAAAGCTAAGACGTTCATTGTATGATTTAAAATAATCCGGAAGGATGTGGTACAACCGTCTTAATGAAAATATGAAAAGGGAGGGATATGAGAATAATCCTATATGCCCATGTGTCTTCATAAAAAAATATAAGGAGAGTTTCGCTATAGTTGTAGTATATGTCGATGACATAAACTTGACTGGAACAAGCCATGAAATCAATGAGACTGCAAACTATCTGAAAAAGGAGTTCGAGATGAAAGATCTCGGAGACACGAAATATTGTCTCGGATTATAAATTGATCATTGCACTAATGGAATTTTAGTACATCAATCCATATACACATAAAATATATTAAAATATTTCAATATGGATAAATCTCATCCCTTTAGCACTCCAATGGTTGTTCGATCTTTAGATATCAATAAAGATCCATATCGTCCTAAGGACGACAATAAAATAATGTATGACCCGAAGTACCGTACCTTAGTGCCATTGGGGCATTAATGTATCTATCACAATGTACAAGGCCAAACATATCATTCTCTGTCAATATGTTGGCTAGATATAGCTCGGCGCCAACTCTCATACATTGGAATGGCATTAAACATGTGATGAAATATCTTCGTGGAACTACCGACATGAGATTATTTTATACTTGTGGTTTATCTGACATCGCGAATATAGTTGGCTTTGTAGATTCAGGTTATTTATCTGATCCCTATAAAGATCGTTCATAAACTGGATATGTGTTTCTTAATAGCAATGCAACTATTTCTTGGCGTTCAACAAAACAGACAATGGTTGCTACCTCCTCAAATCACTCAGAAATATTAGCACTCTATGGAGCAAGTAGAGAATGTATTTGGCTGAGATCGTTGATTCAACACATTCGTAGCTCCTGTCACCTTTTCCCTACCACATATACTCCAACTGTTATTCATGAGGATAATGCAGCATGTATTACACAATTTCAAGGTGGATTCATTAAAGAAGACATGACCAAGCACATATCACCGAAGTTTTTCTATACTCATGAGCTTCAGAAGCACTTTGATATTGACGTCCAACAAGTTTGCTCAAGTGATAATCTTGCAGACTTGTTCACCAAATCGTTGCCAAAGTCAACTTTTCAGAAACTAGTTCATGGAATTGGAATGCGACGTCTTCATCAGCTGAATGTTCAGGATCAAAATCATCAGGGGGAGTGATTGTTTTCAGGGGGAGATACATTTTCTATGGACTATAACGCGTTGTACTCTTTTTTCTTAGTCATGAATTTTTTTTCATTGGATTTTTCCTGACAAAGTTTTAATGAGGCAACATTAAGCGTGTCCAACACCTATCTAAGTCATCCTAAATATTGTACTCTTTTCTTTCGCACAGGTTTTGTCCTAATGGATTTTTCTGACAAAGTTTTAATGAGGCAATAGGTTTATAGATGGTGGTAATCTAAAGGGGGAGTGTTATAACGTGGGTTACTAAAGGGTTGGATTCCTACTTTGTATTTTAGTCCCACATTGGTTAGAGATTACTATTACATCTTCATTGGGTTGTATAAATAAGACATTTGATTCCCACTATGGATTTACACGAATAAGAGATCTTCTCTCATATTTTCTTATTCCTTCTTCTACGTTTATTCTAACAAAAAGTATTATTCACTTTTATTGAACTACATGACACTTCTACACATCATATTATTGAAGTCATTTGTTCTTTATGACTTGCATCAAGAATACAATAAAGAATTATAGAAAAATATTCCACCTCTTAGATTCTTTCAAGGATTGTATTTTTTTTACTTTTGATGCTAAAATAACTATCAACTCATTTTAAATTGTATGGTTAATATATTGATAATGATTTTTTTTATCCGATTTTGCTTTATTGGTCAAACTAAATAATCACCCAGAAAATTATCATTACCATCTTGATAAGAATTTTTATTTGTCCCACCAAAAGCCAAATTATCTAAAGCAAGAAATTTCACAACAAAAAATATTCTTTTCATAACATCAATCTAATACAAAGTATTTTTCGTAATTAAATCTTAGAGTTCTGAATCAATTATTTGATTCTTGTCCAATCTGGTTCGTAACTCAGTCATGTTAGTGAGGCGTTTGTGTTCATTTTGAACAAGTTTCTCACTAAAACGTTTTCAATATAAATTCTATTCCTTCTAATTTGAATTCTAGAATGCATTCTTCTAAAAAAAAAACTTAACAATAATAACAAAATACTCAACAGTAGCCATTTTCTATCACAAGGCTCCCCATCTGATAATATTTGAACATAATAAGTAGAGAGAGAAAATGTCTAGAGTGTTCATCAAGAAAAAAACTTGATAATTGTCTCTCTTTTAGGACCATTTTCTTTAAGTAAATCTTTCATTTTGTATCAAGAGAATCCCAAACTCTTGGATCATAAATATTCACATTAATTTCTTTCTTATTTTTCATGTTCAACTTCATTAACTGTATGATCAAATCCATAATGGCCAGAAAGAAAAATATCTTCATTATTGTCATTTTCATTATCACCTAAATTGCCAACTTCTTTCTTTACATCATTCTTATTTTCAGCAAATTGTTCTATATGAGTAGTTGTTCAGACTGATTTCCTAAATCTTCTACCAAAGTTTCATGTGAGACTTTATGGCGAAAGTGTAGACTATTGTCACTCTGTCCTTCCTTCCCTCGGTTCGCAACCCAGACCAACATCTTTAAGAGAGTGACATGCACGGGAAAGAATCCAAAAATAGTATATAAATAGTAAAGAAGATGTTGGTGTTTTTGTCTTTGGACTAAGAAAAATAGTTTCACATTGGCTACACCACCAAGTGAGTATCTCAATATAATACTTTGTATGAGTTGAAATGTGTATATGGGATGTTGTGGGGCATATGGATGCAATGTGGGAATATTTTTCTAGGAAGAAAAAAGATTAACTTCTCATGAAAATATTTATGCTTTCTGTCATGTTCTTGGAATTACCAAAACTCGGAAGAACATGTATTGAAGTAGCGAAGTTGTACAACCATTAACTAGGGTTATTTCTATCAGACCTACTATGTGCTAGCTTTCGACTTTGAAAAGAACAATATGCTACAGTGACAGCAGAAGCAATAAAGATAAATAAACTAATGGAGCGGCACAAGAGGTTATATATGAGATGGAAAAACAATTTTGTTTTGTTAGGTGTTAAGCATACCACTGTTATGCATGCAACAGGAACAGTTTCACCAGCATCCAAGTAACTTGACTGCCATATAAGTGGTAATGGTACCACCAACTCCTTGCGGCTTAATACCTACAATTGGTGGGGAAGTTAATGTAAGAAGCTTCTGCAATTTTGTATCCTAATATTCACATAAGATCCTTCTGATTCAATCTACTTTCTATACAGCTGATGAAAAATACATTTCCATCCCTTTGTCAACAAGCCAATGCATCAACGGATTTTTTCAATTAAAGTAATATAAAATTATATATTTATAAAAAACGAAAAAAGTTTTGGGTAATTGCGGAGGGGGGGACCACTCGCCAACTCAGTTGGCGAGGTGCTGAGTTGGCGAGCATCTCGCCAACTGAGTTGGCGGGGCACTCTCCTCGAGAGGCCGCTCGCCAACTCAGTTGGCGGACCATGCACCGTTGGCAAATTAGCCGTTGGCCAACGGCTATATTCACTTCCTATAAACCCCCCCCCAAACACTCCTCACACCACATTCTCCTCCTACCCCAAACACTCCTCACACCACATTCTCTTCCTATTTTCACAACTTCCTACTCTTGATATTTACTAGCGATGGCTACCCGCAATGACGGTCGTATTCCTGGCGGACCGACTACCGCGCTTATTATTAAGCAACGTGAAGAGCACATTTCTAGTCAGATATTTACTAGCGAGGTAATTTTTAAAATTACAAGTTGCCAACTTTATTAATGTATATGTTTTTTATAATGCCTATGTTTACTTTATTAATGCATATATTTTTTATAGTTATACGACCATGATAATGCTTTACGAACCCGGATCCACGTACATTGGCGGTCTGAAAGGAATTATCGTACGTAGGAGCTAAATTCGGTTCAAAAGGCTTTGGTGGAATCCTTTGGATTCCACTATATAGATCGTGTTAGATATTTAATTCACGATCTTCATTTAGTTGTAAGCCTTGCGGAGCGTTGGTGGCCAGAACGCAACACTTTTCAACTCCCATTCGGCGAGATGACGATCACCCTTTTTGATGTGGCGAATATACTAGGGTTACCTATTAAAGGTAACGCTATATATTTTGATCCGCACTTAAAGGGATCTGATCTGATCCGGAGTTATCTTGGTGTTAGCCCTCCTCCAGGTCTAAAAGACGGCAATTATGTAAAATTTTCATGGCTCCGTGGAAACTTTATAGACCTACATCAAACTATTGATGGGGTGGTTGATGTAGATAAAAATCGGGTATGTATTTTTATTAGTAAATTTATTTATTACTTAATTTAGTGGTGCAATTCTATATAACACTTAATAAATCCAGGTCATTCGTTGCACTAGAGCGTATCTGCTCTGTTTATGTGGTGCAATTCTATTTCCCGATGTATCGAAAAATCTGGTAAATGTACAGCTTTTATCATTCTTGGATGATCTGACAAAACCTACTAAGCATGCGTGGGGAGCTGCTACTCTTGCATTTTTGTACGCCAATCTGACAGAATTTGTCAGATCCAATCGCAAGAGTATTTGTGGATGTATTTCACTGATACAGGTATGAATGAAAGACCTTAAAAAGTTAGAGTAATTTTATACGCAAATTATGTTTGTACTAATGTCATTTTTTTTATAGTTCTGGTCCTACGAGCACTTTTATATTGGTAGGCCTGTTACCAGCATTCTCAGTGATGTTGGAGTATTTCCAGTTGCTATGCGCTGGCCTACAGACGTAGTGGATTATCAACACTACCAATACAGGACTGTATCACTGTATCGTAGCCAATTTGATACACTTCGGTATAATCAGGTAAATTTTAAATATGCAATAAATATCTTTAAATTATTTAAGTTTTGATCGTAGATAAACATCACATCTAATTGATACAATATCTTTAAATAGGTAACCTGGTTACCGTACTCATTTGAACCTGATGCTCCAGAAATCAAGATGACATCCTATGCATTTAGTTTACACAGATGTCATATTATATATGATCGGTTTACCATGTACCATCCGGCAGACCATGTTCTTCGGCAATTCGAAATGGCCCCAATAATTTCCGATGATCCACCGATAGTCGGTTATCAGACATCAAATGCATTACAACGAATCATTGGTCTCGTTGCTGACTGGAATAATCGGTTCGAGAATTATAGTGTGAGGGACATGTCTCCCAGACTAAATTCTGCTGAGGAATGTAAGTTATAAGTTACTCATTATTCGTATTGATTTAGTGTAAATAGTTTGCTAAAATTTTGTTTACATTTTGCAGACATAGGTAGCCTCGACTACAGGCAATGGTGGGGATGCCCTCTTATGAGCAACCGAGTATACCACTACGAGGAGCCCAGGTTCAAGACTAGATCTGTAGACGATTCTACTCTGCGTGCTTTTGCCGATGGAATACATGATTTGGTATGACTTCATTATACTTTCAAAAATACATATACATAGATATGATAAATATATTAATTTATGTGTTCTTCAAATTTCAGAGTGTTGTATACCAACAATATTTGCAACAACCTGAGATAAACCTTCCCCCACAAGGTCGACTTCTTATGGAGGAACTTGTGACTCGTGTTGAGCATCTGGGTATTGGACGGGAACCGGAAATGCCTCCAATACAATCCCGTCTTCCACCGGACTATCCGACCGGCTTAGTACGACAGAGACACTCTCGTCGTCGTCGGCGGCGGGATACTGCTGGAGCGGGCCCGAGTGACCAGTATGCTGAAGCGGGCCCTAGTGACCAGTATGCTGGAGCGGACCCGAGTAACCAGTATGCTGGAGCGGGCCCTAGTTACCAGTATGCAAGAGCGGATCCGAGTTACCAAACTGCTGGAGATGAAAGCTACCAGATATTCACACAATTTTTTTCGACTCCATCAGCACCGCTGCCTACCCAAACTCAACAAGACGAGGACGAAGATTAGTAAAAAATTTGTAACATTGTATGATTACAATTTTTGTATGATTTGTAATGGTTTTTTATTACAATATTTGGGTATTGAACAATTCTATTTTAATCTCTCGGTTGACTAGTACATCTTCTTCGGTTGTGTCCCATAGCACCACAATTACTGCAACGTAGATCTCTTGTCGATGAATCCTGGGGTTTGATGCGGTTCTTCTTTGGTCTTCCGACTTTGCGTCTTACATCTGGCACCCCAATTTGTCCTCTTACCAAAGGACCTTGGATTTCGTAGGGAACTGGAATTGGCTCCATTTTATGCGCGTATACAGTTTTCAAATTTTCTGTCGAAAATACTGCAGGATAAAAAGTATCAATACTAATATTGCAATATCTACAAACAAAACATGCATGTATACATGGTATATAAGTATGGTACCATCTAAAACATGTACAAGATCTGTCAGTTATATGAACAATATAGGTTCTACTTGTTGCCCGGTCTATTATTTCAAACTTATAACTATCAATAGCTAATATTTCTAGGTGGTTCTTCTCTTTGATAATAGAAGCCATATTTTTTAACATCTTCGGACAATAATATGTGTCTATATTTTCAGCAAACTTTCTACGATTGTCATGAAGTATAATAATCTTGGCTCTAATACCATCGAGAAGTGTTGTTACTGGCTTATCTCGTAATTTTTTAATCCAGCTGTTGAAACATTCAGCAAGATTAGATGTGTTAATATCTAATCTATGACAAGTAGCATACGCTGTTATCCAATGTTCAAATCGACGACTGTCACGCCCCAGTCCCAAAATAAGAGAAACTAGGACACGTGGCGTTGGCCAGCTGACACGTCACTAAGGGTTTTATGGACCCACAGGAACGTGCTACGCTGTCCTAAAATTACTATAAGTCTAATACAGGCAAATCTATCTCATCCACAGAAAATGTCAGGAAATAGTGCTGAATATATATAATGCTGAGTCTGAAAATGTAATAATACACATCTTGTGGGAACAAACCCACTACAAAAATATAATAAAAGTACAGTAAACCAGATAGACTAAGTATCGTCTATCTAGCAAAATATCTCCATTTCCAAGAGAGCAAGCTTCTAGAATCAGGTAGACTCTGATGGTGTCTCCTCTAGTTCTTCCTCAGTAGCACACCTGGTCTCCTGTCCGGGACCATACACCGTAGGATAGAATGCCTCGTCTAAATCTGGAAGGGAACCAGGTCCTCAGTGGGACATAACAAGATACAGGAAAATAACATGTCAGGTATGAAATACTGAATAAATAAATAAATAAATACAGGGTGCTAACCATCTAAGTGAAATGCAAGTAAAGACCTTGTAGTACGCATGGGAATGTGTAGGATTGACATATGCTGACTTAATTCACCAATCGTGTTGACTGGCTAGTATATGTGTCATATGCCCCCGGACACACGGGTAGCTCTGCAATCGACCATCTCCGAAGAGTATGGTACGAAGGATGAATGACTCATGGAGGGGGTGTCCCATACGTCTACTAGTTATCTTTCTCGCCCAATGTAACTAAATGCCAGGTCGTACTTTTCCTGAGTTTTCTGATTTTATGCTAAGCCGTGATGCATGTCATACGTACTGGTAGCTAATCAATTACGCAGCTCGCATCCCAATATGTATTGCAACCATGTTGCGTGTTCCCGTGATAGGGTCTAGGAAGATATTAGGATATCCTCGCAGTTGTTGGTAAGTCTGTAAAATACTAAGTTATTTACACTACGTGTCAACGTATTTGTTGACTGTACCTGAGGCAAGCTCAGGTACTCTCAGTTATATGGAATTCAGGAAAGAAAATAGCATATAACAGCACTTGAATTTAAACAGTAACTTGGCAAGGTATACTTGCCTACTTCCTGATTGTATTGGACACATGATCCCACTGTCAAGACTGAGGGTCCTTGTGACAGGGGGTCACTGACTGTGCTGGAGATGTTTTCTGTTTAAAAAAATATTTACAGGATTCGTAAATACCAATTTAAATAAAAGGGTACTTAATATATATAGTATATATATATAGATATAGTATACATAGTATGTATATATATAGCATATATAATAGGTATACGTATATGTATATATATATTAAAAGAAAAGCATATATATATATATACATATATATTATATGTATATATATAATAAATACTAAGTATAAATATATATAGATATATAAGAAAAGAAAAAGGAAAATATATATATACATAATATATTACAATATATATATACTTTGTATATATATATAGGTATATAGTAATAGTAATAATTATATATATAATATATATATAATTATATATAGAATATATATATATATATAAATATATATACATATACATTTATATATAAAGAAGAAAAAGAAATTATATATATATATATATTACATATATATTACATATATATATATATATAATAATTAAATAACAGAAAATAAAATGCATAAATAATATATATATATACACAGTATTTATATATATAGTATATTGTATTTATAATTATATATAGTAATATATATAATTATATAATTACATATATATATACATATATATATATATATATAGATATATATATATATAAATAAATAAAAAAATAAAAGTGCAGAAAGTAAATACATGTATATATACATATTTACTATATATAATATATATATATATACACTGTATATATATATATATATATATATATATATATATATATATATATATATATATATATATATATATATATATATATATATATATATATATATACTGTATTTAATAATAATAATAATAATAATATATAAATATATACATAGTTATATATATATATATATATATAGGAATATATATATATATATATATACATATAAAAAAAAACAGAATGTAAATATATATATATTCTGCTTTTACAGTATTTATATATTAATATAAAATATTAAATATATATATAATAATATATATATTAATAGATATATATATATATATATATATTAATATATATAAATATATAGATATATACACATATATATACATGTATATAGGAATATACGTGTATATGTATAGTATAGATATATTATACCTGACAGGTGGCAGGGGGGGTCCACGGCGGGTCGCCGGCGGGAGGACGGTGGCGGAGTCGACGACGGCTGGCCGGAGGATCGCCTGCAACAGCAGCAGCAGCTAACAGCAGCAGCAGTGGTGGTGGCTTGCGGGGGCTGCTGCGGCCGTGGCGGTGGCGGAGGGGGTGGTGCAGGCGGAGGGTTCGACGGAGGGGAGGGTGGCGAGCAGACTGGTGGTGGTGGTGGAGGTCAGGGGTGGCGGTGGTGGTGGCTGGAGGCGGTCGGGATGGGGGTGGTGGTGTAGTCGGGGAGAGGGGTCGGGGCTCTGTGGAGGTGAGGGCGACGGCTGAGGTGGTCGGGGGTGGCAGGGGGTTGGTCGGAATGGTGGAGGAGGTGGCGGCGAGGCATTTGGGGGTGGTGGCGGTGGTCGACGACGGCCGGAGGCGGCGCTGGGGGTGGATGGGAGTGGTGGTGGTGCTGTGGTGTGCAGGTCGGGGTGGTGTCTGTGGTGGTTCAGGGCGGCGGAGGCGGTGGCCGGAGAGGGGTGGCGGTGGTCGGAGGGAAGGGGAGGGAAGTGGCGAACAGGTCGGAGGTGGTCCTGTGGGCAGAGGGTGGCCGTGGTGGTGGTGAGGTGTGGTCGGAATGGGGGGGGTTTGCTCGGGTATTTATAGGGGTTTTGGGGAGTGGCAGAGTTGTAAATAAGTGAAAGTTTAGGGGCTTTTAGGTAATTTTGGGTTTTTAGATATTTTTGGCAGCCATTTGGATATTTTTGTGGGCCCCACATGACACGTTGACGGTCCACATTCACCAGCCAATGGGGAATGCCACCTAGCACTGCAATTTTGCATAAAAACCCCTAAATTTTCCTAATTTGCAAATAGGTCCTAAAATTGGTATTTTGCGTAATTACGCAATATGCTTATTTAAAAATACTGATTCCCGGAAATACTGATTTACACAAAAATGAGGGGGAAACCTGGGGGAGTGCCTTGGGGGGTGTGGGGGTGAGTCTGGGCAGGGGCAGGGCCTGGTTCTTTAGGTGATACGGGTCACCGTATTTATTATTTAATAAATACTGCGCACGATGTTCTCTAATTATTTAGAGGCAGGTAGGGTCATAATTTTACTACGGTGTCAATATACTAATTGTAGTATATTTAAAGTAGAATATTATCGTATTTTTGTTTGGGCAAAACTGGTGCAGGTTGGTCCTCAATCTCTAGGGGTACAGAGATGGTTAAAGAGCAAGAAATAAATTAGGAATTAAATACAAACTTTTGTAACGATATTTGTGCGTCCCAAACGAGGCTCAAAATAACTCATCTGAGAGTTGCACAAAATTCTGGAAAATAGTCTAACATGTCTAGGGCAGGTATGTGAATTTTGTTTGGAAAGTACAGCTAGTGTAATGCTCTAATTAATTATGTGAAGTACAGGTGTAATTTGAAAAAGATATGTAAACAAAATAAATTTTAAAAAGTTACAGAAATTCTAATTTACTGAAATCTAGTCGAGGGAGTTTACAATCTACCCTCCTTAGAATATTTCGTCCTCGAAATAAAACAGACATATAATGAGAATGAAAGATTGTTTTGAAATATTAGGACATACCCTGGTTTGAAAATAGATGGGGGAAACGCTGTCGAATATCCTCTTCTCGTTCCCAGGTTGATTCACCTGGTGCATGATGTCTCCATGCAACACGAACTAGAGGGATAGTCTGGCCTCGCAACACCTTCTCGCTACGATCTAGGATCTCTACAGGTTCCTCCTGGTATGATAGGCTCGGCCCAACGGTGATCTCTGAATGGTCCATTACATGACTCGGGTCTGGAATGTACCTCCTCAGCTGAGATACGTAGAAGACGTCATGTACTCCTTCCAAGGTCTGAGGTAGAGCTAGTCTGTAAGCAACTTCTCCGACGCGTTCCAACACATCGAAGGGTCCAATGTACCTTGGACTAAGCTTTCCTCTTCCTCCAAATCTTATAGTACCTCGGGTAGGTGAGATCTTCAAGAACACATGCTCTCCTACTTTGAACTCTAGAGGTCGTCGATGAATGTTGGCCCAGTGCTTCTGTCTGTCCTGTGCAGCTCGTAGGTGTCCTTGTATCTTCTTTACCTTCTCTACCGTACGAACAACTAATTCTGGTCCCAAGATCTGTCTTTCGCCAATATCGCTCCAGCATACTGGGGAACGACATTTTCTGCCATACAATGCTTCAAAGGGAGCCATTTGAATGCTCGCTTGATAGCTATTGTTGTAGAAAAATTCCACCAGGTGCAAATGATCTTCCCATGATCCGCTGAAATCAAGCATGCAGGCTCTCAGCATATCTTCGAGTGTCTGGATGGTGCGCTCTGATTGGCCATCTGTCTGAGGATGATACGAGGTGCTGAACTTGAGGCGGGTACCAAGACTTTCTTGCATACTTCGCCAAAAGTAAGATGTAAACCTCGTATCTCTGTCAGATACTATGCTGACTGGTACTCCATGCAGACGCACTATCTCCTTCATGTACATGTCCGCCAAGACTTCGGTAGATTGTCCTACTCTGAAAGGTAGGAAATGAGCAGCCTTGGTGAGCCTGTCTACGATCACCCATACAGCATTACGACCACTGGGACTTCTTGAGAAACCCGTAACAAAGTCCATCGTAATGTGTTCCCATTTCCACTCGGGTATTGGGAGAGGTTGAAGTAGACTTGCAGATCTCTGATGTTCAGCCTTGACTTGCTGACACACCAGGCATTTTGCCACAAAGCGTGCTATCTCTCGCTTCATTCCATGCCACCAGTAGTATTGTCGCAGATCTTTGTACATCTTTGTGCCTCCAGGATGTATAGAGTATGTTGAGCTATGAGCTTCTGACATCAGCTCCTCACGAAGTTCTCCATTTGGAACATAAAGACGATCACCACATCTTAGAGTCCCATCTTCGTGTATGCGACATCCCGTCTGGATTCCAGCCTCTGTTCTTTGGCGAAGCCTCTGAAATCTTGCATCTGCTGGTAGAGCAGCTTTGATTCTTTCGACCAATGTTGATTGTAGCTGGTAGTTTGATAATTGGCCGTCAATTCCTGGCATAATGATTTCTATTCCCAACTTTTTTAGATCTCTCAGAAGACCTGGTTGGGTGATCATAAAGAATGTCGAGGGTCTTCTGCTTAATGCATCAGCTACTACATTAGCCTTCCCAGGATGGTACTGCAGATCAATCTCGAAATTCGTCATCACTTCGAGCCATCGTCTTTGTCTCAGATTTAAGTCCTTCTGAGTGTAGACGTATTTCAGGCTTTTGTGATCGGTGAATATCTCCACTCGTTCGCCGTATAGATAATATCTCCAAAGTTTCAGGGCGAAGATGATTGCGGCAAGCTCCAGATCATGCGTGGGATAATTCTTTTCATGAGTCCTCAGTTGTCTTGAGGCATAAGCTACAACCTTCCCATGTTGCATTAAGACACAACCCAATCCTTTTCCGGATGCATCGCTATAGATTACGAAACCTCCGGATCCAGATGGTATGGTCAAGATGGGGGCAGTAGTCAGACGCTTTTTTAACTCATCGAAAGCTGTCTGGCATTCCTCAGACCATATGAACTCCTGCTCCTTCCGGGTAAGACGGGTAATTGGCTCCGCGATTCTTGCAAAGTTTTCTACGAACCTCCGGTAATATCCGGCAAGTCCTAGAAAGCTTCTCACCTCCGAGACATTGGTCGGGGTTGGCCATGTCTCTACAGATGAGATCTTCGCTGGGTCCACTGAGATGCCTTCTCCTGTGATCACGTGTCCAAGAAAAGCGACACGATCAAGGAAGAATTCGCACTTGCTTAGTTTAGCATACAGGCTCTCGCGTCTCAGCGTCTTTAGCACCAGTCTCAAGTGCTCTTCGTGCTCCTCGTGGCTTTTTGAATACACCAAGATGTCATCGATGAAGACTACCATGAACTGGTCCAGATATTGGTGGAAGACTATGTTCATCAGATTCATGAATACGACTGGTGCATTAGTCAGTCCAAAAGGCATCACCAGGAACTCGTAATGACCATAACGAGTCCTGAATGCCGTCTTTGGAATGTCTTCTCGCCGTACCTTGACCTGGTGATAGCCTGATCTCAAGTCTATTTTTGAGAATACCACAGCTCCCGTCAGTTGATCGAACAGGTCGTCAATCCTCGGCAAGGGGTATTTATTTTTGATTGTCAAAGCGTTGAGGGCTCTGTAATCAATACACATTCGGTATGTTCCGTCCTTCTTTGGTACAAATAATACTGGTGCTCCCCAGGGTGATGCACTAGGACGAACAAATCCCTTGATTTGCAATTCCTCCAGTTGCAGCTTCAGTTCATCAAGTTCCTTCTTCGCCAGGCGGTACACATTTGAGGATACCGGTGCAGCTCCTGGTATCAGCTCAATAGTGAACTCTACTTCTCTGTCAGGCGGTAGGCCTGGTAATTCCTCCGGGAATACGTCTTCGAATTCTTCAACGAGTGCTGGTGGTGCTATCTCCATCGTCATGTAAGCTTTAGGAGTCTGGCCTACTCCTTGCTCGATGGTACCTCGTACGTATTCGAACTCCGGGTAGTCTGGGGGTCTAAAGATGATACTACCTTTTCGGCAGTCTAGGATAGCATTGTTCTGGATTAACCAGTCCATGCCTAAGACGACGTCGAAATTTAGCATAGGGAGTACCAAAAATCGTGCTCTTAGCTCTCTACTACAAACAATTATTGAACATGTTTCAATAATGTTGGTAACTGGAACAATACCTCCTCCGGTAAGAATTTTCCAGCACTTGGGTAGTGGGGAAGTAACTAGTTTGTGCATGGCTACGAATCTACTAGATATGAATGATAGGGTTGCACCAGAATCAAATAATGCAGTTGCAGGTAATGATGCAACTAAAATGGTACCTGTGATGGTTTCTCCTTCGGGTTCTTCGGCAACTGCAGCTAAGGCAAAGGCTTGCCCGTGCCTTTGTCCTCCAGACTGTTGTCTGGCTTTGTTGAACTGGGCTTCTTGTGTAGCCAGGGGTGCTCCCCTCTGATATCCTCCAGATGTTGAAGGATGTGCACCTCCAGTTGAGGTATGCGTCTTCTTGCCCGGGGCTCCATCTTTGCGTTGTGGACAGTCCCTAGCCATATGCTGGCTAGCTCCACATACTAGGCATAGTCCCTTCTTCTTTCTGCAGTCATTGATATAATGCCCCTTCTTGCCACAATAGTGACAAGTTGGGAGCTCCTTCTTCTGGTAGGGTCCCGTCGTCTGGTGTGTCTGATTTTGTGGACGACAGTTAGGTCCTCCTGCTCCTTGCTGGTTTTTGGCCGGGATGGTTGGATTCGGACGTCTTGTTCCTCGGCCAATTGCTTCTTGCACCCTTGCTTCAGTAAGAACCTCCTCGTAAGAGATCCTTGATTGTGCCGTCGTATACCTCTGAAGTTCTAGGGTGAGGCCGCGGTGGAATCTTTTGGCCTTCGCCAACTCGTTCGGTATCAGGAGGGTACCGAATCGACTCAGTCGGCAGAATTCTGCATCGTATGCGTCGACGGACAGGTTCCCTTGTTCCAGGTGCAGGAACTGGGAATACAAAGCATCTTGGACTGTAGCAGGGAAGTACTTTTCATTGAAGTATTCCAAAAATTTCTCCCAAGTCTGGTATTTGCCGACGCTGCGTTCTATAGATTCCCACCAGTGATGGGCGTTGCCGAGAAGTTGGGCCCTCACGGCGGTCATCCATAGGTCGGGGGAGAGTTGTGAGACTTCCAGCAGCATCTCTGTGTTGGTGATCCAGTCCGAGATCTCCTCTGGGGTTTCGCTGCCTTTAAAGGTTCTCGGGTTCATCTGGCGGAAGCCTTTGACTGTGCCCACTGGTTGGACAGGTGCTGGTGCCGGGGCGGTGGTTCTCTCCAAGGCCGTCATCAAAGTCTGCCTCAAGGCCTCAGTCTGTTGCCACTGAGATTGTCTCAGGGCTTCAGTCTGTTGCCATTGAGTTTG